>OY744540.1:39300622-39900622 GCA_963556195.1 Sepiola atlantica
TCTTCTAGTGTATGTTATTTTTTGTTGTTGTTGTTCAACTTTTCAATGTGTACGGAGCTCTGTTTTTATTTAATAAAAAAAAAAAAAAAAAAAAGTGGAAAACCACTTACATGTTGGTCTGCAGTTTCAACTTGTTACTGGCTATCTTTTACTTGTTCTCAACATTTTGAACCTAGAGAAGTATCTCGCTGTCATACAAAGCTAGATCTCTTTTATTTACGATCTCGGTACAGATACTCCTTCAGACAATGACACTTTTCTAAATGCAGAAGTGGCACTCATCTGATAAGACGTTGCAATTATCATATATATATATATATATATATATATAGATGAGATTCGACGATTATATGGCGTACGATCATTTCCAAGACGATTTGGAAATATTTTATTTTACATTATGGTTCATAAGATTTCAAACCGTTTCTTTTTCAGTGCCCTTCACATGTGAAAGTTTAGCCTAACGATATTAGCACCAGAACAGGTTGTGCTTATTTAATTCTATGATTTTTAAAATTTTAAAATTTTTTTTATTTACCTCCTCGTCAGGAGGTTAGGCACAAGGCCAGTTTTATCTTACTCCCACAAGGTAAGATGTGACCCAAGGTCGGGTTGGGAAAGTGGGGCTTGAAAAACCAGCACCCAAGAAGGTGAGCACTCTGGCCATTAAAAATTGCCTGGGCAGCCCCGTCGGCATTGCCAGGTAGGGGCGCCTCAGGCAGTAAGCAATAAACTTACCCCTCCTCCCCAAAGAGGGGAGGCAAAGCCTGGGAGGGTGGACCTCCTAGAACTGCACAGGACCGTCCCATAGACCGGTGTATCTCAAGGTCCGAAGGCCAAGACGATACCAGTCTATGGAGTGCAGTATCCATTGGAACAGATACTACACTTTGATCTTTACCAAAAGACGTAAAACCATATATACAGTAATACACTGCAAACATCCACAAACCTCCTTAGATCTTAATTTGCATATTTATTTTATAAGCAGCTTCTAATAAATTAATATACTGTAATATACAGTTATAATTTTGCATTGTCATATTTTCTTATACATACCTAATATTTTCGTCGATGGTAAAACGTCTGTCGCTGGGATTCTGAGAACAGATACTACACTTTGAATTATTTATTTGCAGAAGATATAAAAAATTTACAGTTAAACCAAATTAGGCACAAGACCATCTAAAGTGTGGGGAAAGTGGATGTCATTGGTCATCCTTGGTTTATAGTGATAAAAATGTCTATCCTACTCTTAACTAGAATCATCTTAGTCACCACAATACCACATTTACACTAAAGCGTCCTACTTAAGATATCCCCAAATTGATTGGAAATTTTATTGTTTATAAATACATACATATATACAAATATTTCATTGGAATAAAACGAGGAGTGGGGAAAAAACAAAAGCAACAAATTTGGTAAGTAACACCCTCTCAACCCATTCTAAATAGTAGACCGTCCACTATTTTCCATTTTTTTAAGAACCGAAAACAAGCAAGTCAATCTCTAAATGGCAGTGGGGTCTAAGTGGGAGAAAAAAGAAAACGGGCGATGGAGAGTGGGTGGTGTCCTTCCAAGATCAACGCGATTTAGGAGAGGCTGAGGACAAAAAATTGAAATCAGTGATTGGCCCCTGCAGCCATCAACCTCCCACCACGCTACTGGTGGTGGTTAGTGTATTATCTCTTATGTTGTCATGATATCATCCTCCCAGGCATTAACTCCTCCTTTTTTTTTTTCATGAATTAACAAAATGTTCTCCAGATGCAAATATTTTATGAATGTTGATTTTCTTTTAAATGCTTTTCTTATAATCTTTAAACATGATGCTGTAAATGTATTCAAATAAAACATTGAAATTAAAAATCAATAATAATGGATTTACTTTCATGGTTTTTGACATTGACTAACAAACATGTGTCCTCCAGATGCAAACATGTTTTGGATGCATATAAAAAGATTATTCATTTCTATTTTTTTATGCTTTTCTATTTAAAAAAACAAACAAAAAAATGCTTATATGTATTCAAATAAAACAATTAAATTAGAAATCCATACTCTCGGATAGTTTACAATATTTACAGGTTTTGGACTCTTTTCCTCACCTTGGTTGTTTGAATTAATTCATTAATTTCATTTGGTTCACTGAATTGGTCTGATATTCCCCTTTTTCTTTATTGTATATTTGTGATGTTGTCATATCAATTTAATTGAAAATAAAGTCCTATACCAAGATTAAACAACTTTTTGGGTAAAATTTGAGAAGCCCAGTGGTGGTATTCATTTTTTATAAGAGGTTTATCAATAATATTTGTCTGCAATCGTGCCAGACATTCATAAACAGCAAAGACAAGATTTTATTTCTAACATATAATTGTAAGATTAAAGCAAACTTTTGGAAAAAGATTTTTCCAAGATTTTTCCAAGATTTTTCCAAGATTTTTCCAATGATTGAAATCATTATTCAAACGTTAGGTTTTTGTGAATTTGTGATTAAAAAACAAAACAAAAAAACCCAAAAAAACCTTGCTATATTAATGATGGAATAAAACATGTTTTTAACATTAAAACATTTTTTAAATGAAGTGTTTCAAAGTTTAGACTTTTTTCTGGCTAAAATTAGTTTTACTGATGTCGTAGAAGGGGGTGGGGATAAATATAATTTTATATTTTTATGAAGTTCAAACTTGAGGAATTCAATTTGAAGTTTCTATAGTATTTTTATTAAAATAATAATATAAATGAATAATAAAACCTACGTGTATACAAAATCTTTCAACATGTCTTACACTTATGCAAAGCCGAGTAATCTGCTAGTGTATATATTAGTATAAAAAATATATTTATAGCAAGTAATCTACACAGAAGTGTTCATGTTTCATTTCCAGTGGAAATCATCAGGCTGATTGCACGAATGTATGTTTTTTTTTTATTGCTTATCTGATTAGTGTTTACTCTAGCAAACTGACCAATTAGATTCGTTGGGTTTATTAACCCCCCCACCCCACCCCCGAATTATTTCAATCATCTAATAGGTGTCAAACCCTTTGAGCAATTTTTATTTTTATTTCAATCCAGAGTGCTCCTTTTTGGGAGGTGGATTTTCCTCACATTAAAAACAGACCTTCAGACAGTCTCCAATTCTTACTTCAAGAGTCCATGTCCGACTTAGACTTCTTCCCAAACCTTTGACTCCCTCGGACTCTGCAAACCTGGTTCTACGCTAATTAACTATGAAAACTGATGATAGACACTTCTATTTTCTTCTGTTCATATTCATAACAATCTGAAATGAAAAAAATATTATTTTTTAATATTTTTCTTGCATTTCCAATTTTGGATGAAATACTTTTCCTGGAATTTGAATAATTTTTAATGACCATCAGAAATAATTTAAGTTTAACTGTTTTTTACATGCATTCTAGCATCTCGATAAGAGACTCTATCCAGCTGTGACAAAACGTCATGGTATCGGATAGCTTTCGTTCTCACCAGTTGCTCCATCAATATCTCTATGCCCATGTTGTGAATTTAGATCCGCAAAACTGTGATATTGACGCCAATGAAGTTCTATAACATTTAGGGGCCAGCATCTTTTTCGTTACTGCTCTGCTTCTGTCAGAAAGTGCTGTTTTGTTCCGGGGGCAAAAAGATGAGTCTGCAAGCTGAAAAAAAAATGGCTGGGTACAGACATTTTTGTCTTACAAAAATATAATTTATTTTTAATATTTCATTTTATCAGTCTAATGCTGCTCCATGATATTCCATTTCTACGAAGCTTGTAAGATTTCGACACTCATCTGCTGTAGTCACTGTCAGCTGCACAACTCAATTCTAAGCTCCAAGAGAGCTGTCACTCAAAAATACCCCCACTATATTCACAAGCCGGGTGTTTCAACCTTTTAGAGTTTGTATTTCAAATCCCATACTTTGCGGAGATCTCTTACATGGCGAGGCACTCCGTCCACACACATTGTTTGGGGACTCACCACCTTCGTCACAGTTCCTGTCCTCCATTCACTCGTGCACCTATTTGGTCGGGTTCCCACCAGCACAACGTCCCTCTTTTCATAAATTTCATGCTTGTGTTCTGGTAACAATGGAAGGGCTTCATCAATGCCTTTCACCCGGACTTGCCGAAGCCGTTGCACTATGGACATCGTCTTTTGACGTGATATTGTACTAATAAACCACATTTCCAGCAGTACATCCCTTCCTAGCGGCAATCCGTTTTATAGAGCTATGGGACCTCTTGACAATACCATTTCCTGACTGTGCATATGCATACCGAAAACGCATCCAGACAGCCCCGGTTTCAGCAAACATCCTGAACCTAATTCCTACTAAAAGCTGTACCATTGTCTGTCAAAAATTTTTCAGGTGGACCCCTCTCAAAGAAAACAGAGCTGAGACATTGTATCACAGCGGCAGAATCCTCTCACTGCAAGAGTCGTCATATAGCAAACCGGGTAGGCCCGCAATCGATGAGGGTTAGGTAGTGAACACCCCCATAGTGAGTAACATCCATACCCAACCTTTGCCATACACTTGATGATTCAAGTTTCCTATGTTGTTATCATATTGGTGCAGGATCAATAGAAAAAAAAATTCACAACAGGATTCAATTGCAGATTTCACAGCCCTCTTTGTCATACCTGGAGCGATCCTCTTGACGAAGTAGGTTGTTCGTTTCACTCCAGGATGGCCGCTGTTCAAATGAATCTGTTGTATTTGGCTCGGCTCTGTTTCCTTCCTCATTGCCTCCAGCCATCTCTGCGGGACTCTAGTGATCTTATCGACTTTATTTTGACTTGACCTTACGAGCACAACGTCTACCTCCAGTGCTTACTCTTGGACAAGTTCTGAAATGGTTTGCAACCGTTTTCTAATAAGCATTTCACTAGCAGCCTTAGTGCTCACTCTAGATTTGTTAGTCAACGTGTTAGTAAGCCATCGGTGAACACATAAGGAGTCAGTCTTCAGGTGTAAAGATTTGGCCTCCCAATGTATAGCCAGATTTACTCCTTTTAGAATGACACCCAACTCTGTGAGGTTTATGTGTCATGTGTCTGATTTTGGACGCATCCAACATGCATCTTCAATCGCAGTCTCATGTGATTCGAGCAGGACGCTCGTGGCCAAAAAACTTGTGTCAATCCACACATCAAGCTCCTCGCCATTGACGTACCATTTACCTTTGCATGGGTCGGCCTGACTCACTCTATTAACAATCTCGGTTATCATACGTCTTCATGGGACATCCTCGGTTTCATCATCTCATCCTTCTGTCTTTGCACTTTCCCATCACTTGATGACACTAGTAGGTACTTGCAGCCAGCTGCACACTTACAGATGCCCAACAAGCTTTCCACAGAGAGAGATAACACCTTTCTTCTGGTAATAGTGTCTGGGACGTCCGGCAGCTCATTCCCAAGTTTCCAAAATAGGACATTGTCTACTTTGCAGACAGTTAAGCCCCATCCTTAGGTTGCTCCGGGTTTTTCTAGCCAGTCCAAAGCACAACAAATATTCAGCAACACTGGTTGCAGATGCGACACTTTCATCCGCGTACACATCATTGATGTAAGTCGAGGTCGCCTTCTTGATGTTGTTGTCCTGCGATAAGACTGCATTTACAATCGACCTCATTATTTGCAGAGCCACATTCAAACGAAATCCCAATCTCGTTAAACAGTACCAGCTACCTTGGAAAACAACGGTCTGGTAGAGCCAAAGTCACTCACCAATGTACACTTGAAGATAAGTAGATCTGAGATCCAGCAGCGCTATATTTGATCCTTGCTGTCTCCATCCCCTCAGTTTGCTGGTGCAAACATCAGCGTCTGCAGTATATGCATCCACATGGAGGTTTAGTTCCTGGTAGTCCATTACAGGGCGCACTTTTGATTTATTCTGCTGGATCACAGCCATCAATGGAAGCAGCCCTCTCGAGGGCGTCCCAGCTTTTGTTCATCATAGGAAGCAAACCAGCCTTTCTTGATCCATCGCTGTCGTAATTAATGCGGGTCCGGGTGGGTTATCTTTCAATATAGCTCTCGCTCAAGCCAATAGCTGAGAAATGCGCATTTCCTCCATTTGAAAAGAAGCTCGTATGAGCTGTCGGACATGGTCAGGCAACCCATGAACAAAGGCTGCATTGAGGCCTCGATCCATCATACCATCGAATGGTACAGAAAGCTTCCGTAGGTTCGGCAGATAAACATTTATGGTTTCACCCGGTGCATTCGGCGTGCCACAAACTGTGCATACACCGCATTGGAGTCCAGGGCAACCGTTGTAAATAAAGCTTCCTTTACGGAGGTATAATCCTCCCCTTTTTTTTTTTCTTCACTCAATTGTTGGTAAACCGCAAAGACGACGCCTGTCAAACGTATAGGGATTATGCATTTTTTTTTCTTTACAGAGCACAGCCAACACACAAACTCAGCCTTCTCAATCCATTCAATAATTGATTGGCTGGGGTCCAAACCACTAAACTCCGGTATAAGCTTCAGATCAATCTTATCTCCCATCATGACACCGAGATAACTTGTAAGAAAGAAACACACAAAACAAAACAAAAAATCCGGGACCATCGTCTAACAATTAACTGTCATTCCTGTCACCCTTTTTGTTCCTTCTCAAATCCTTTCGTTTTATCAATTCACCTGGACACTATGCAAATTTCATGCGCGGCACAGGCTATTTTTTGTTTATGTCAGCGGGATTGCCTCAGTTCATTACATATACTGTCCAGATTTACTCTTCCTTTGAGGTCATCAGATTTAAGCGAGTCTTAAAGACTCGCATTACACATATCATTCTCATATCATTTCTCTCTATGCAACGCATGTCCTCAACCCTCACTGGCCAGGTTTCACTTCCATACATCATCACACTGCATACACATGCCTGATAGACTCTTCTCTTGGTTGACAGCGATAACACTCTGTTAATAATGGTAGAAGTTCCCTTAACTTACTCCATCCACTCCCAACTCTTGCAATCACACAAGCATCAGCTCTTCCCATGTGGATGCATATACTGCAGACACTGTGCTCCAATGGTATCGCCAAAGTAACAAAACTTCTGAACAACCTCAATAGCTTCGGCATCTAGATATACTTTCTCCACATCTGAATTCTTATGTTTGGAATTAAATTTTTAGATGTGACATGCATCTCTAAGAGATTGTGTCCCTCTGTTGGTTGGTCAATATTTTTATCTCCAAACCTGCAGATTAAATGGACTCATCTTTGAAATAGAGGTTCTTGTTTTGATATTCATAAAGTAATTTATTTCTTCATCAAACAAATATGGTAAACAAATATCTTAAAAATCATTCTTGCACCTCTCCGATATGCATCTACTTTTTCTTTTTTTCAATTTTCTTTTTGTTTTTGCTGGATGCCAAACATTTACCTGCTATTTCAAAGACTCTAACCTAAGGATCTTTTTAGAATTCTCTAACTATCCCTTTAATCGTAATGTGGTTGTGTGTGTGTTATAATCAGGGTTACTGCATCACATTACTAATACCTTTTGAGGAAAGGTATGAATCCATATATTCACCCTCCACCTATAGATTAAATAGTAGGGTAGACTAGACTCACAAGCAGTGTTTTGCTTATCAAATCATTGTTTCCAGTCGTCTTGGACTTTTCCTTGCCACTGGACTTGAGCAATGTCGATTCAGGAGAGGTGCGGCTGGAGTTTGCGCAACACTTGCTTCGATATAGACTTCCTACGTAGACACTTTTACAGTGGGTATCCATGTTGCTCAAGAATGAAGGCAGGTCTATACTAAAGCTGAATGTTTGTTTCTTAAAGGCATTTTTCCTATATGCAATGATGGCGACAAATACATGCTATAATATTCTTTAGTTCTGGGATTGAGTCATGTTTGAAAACAATTCTATTTTCTTCTAATTAGTTGTAATTTCTAATTAAATGAGCCAATCACCCATCTCTCACTCAGCTATCTTTGTATTTCTCTCACCCTCCCTCGTATGTTGATTAAATCACTTTAAACCACTTTGTGAACATTTAGAGAAAGAATGACTTAAAAAAATTTTTTTTTTCAGCATTGCTTCTTAATTGCTTTATTTTGCGTTTTCTTAAACAAATATGCAAATTAGATAGCAAAATAATAAGTCTCTTTACCTTAAAATAATATAGAAGTAAAGTGACTTATTATTTTTAGTTATGCAAGGAGAACGTTTTAACAGATATGTCAAAGTTTATCAATTTTGGAATAAAATAAAGGTGAAATAAATAGTGGTAATGGTTGTGACCCAACTGTTCATGAGTAGTCTATGACTAATATATATATATATATATATAATGAAGAAGAATGAAAAGGAATTAGAGAAGCAAAAGTCAAATCATAATTCAATTCAATTGCTCAGAGCAAGGTATATTCCGCAAAAAAAGGCAATTTATTCAAGTTAAATTTTCCTTTTGAATAAATTGCCTTTTTTGCGGAATATACCTTGCTCTGAGCAATTGAATTGAATTATGATTTGACTTTTGCTTCTCTAATTCCTTTCCATTCTGTTCTATCCTGGATATTGAGCTATTTACTCTTCACAATAGGTTTCACTTTTCCTAAAAGTTCGCTTTTAGTACACCACTTTATATATATATATATATATATATATATACTATGACATATATATATATATACTATGACATATATATATATACTATGACATATATATATATATACTATGACATATATATATATATATATATATATACTATGACATATATATATATACTATGACATATATATATATACTATGACATATATATATATATATACTATGACATATATATATATATATATATATATATACTATGACATATATATATATACTATGACTTATATATATATATATATATATATACTATGACTAATATATATTAATATATATATAAATAAATAAATATACCAGCTGGCTTCGCCAAGTTCATTATCGCTTCAAAGTTTGCTACTTACAATACTTGAAAAAAAACTTTTAAATAATAAACATTTCATTCATAACTTCGTAAACACGAAACAAAAACTTACATTTATTCATATTTTTGAATTTCCATGCAGATTTATTTTTCTTTTAAAGATAAGAAAAAGAAAGAAAGAAATTTACCTGTGTGATTGTGTTTGTGTTGGCCGGGGGGGGGGGGGGTTACAATTTAGAAGTGAAAGGTAACTTGTTGAAAATAAGGTTCGTCTTCTGACAGAAAAGGCTGGAAAGGAACATCTAGTGTCCACGAAATAAAACATTCCTAAACAATATTTCCAAACAAAACTATTTGTTATATTAAAATCAAAACAATAATTAAAAATTCTTAACAAAAATAGTTAATTAATAAACTGCGCTTTTTAAAAGCATATGTAAATTAGTTAACTTTACAACTTAAATTGCATATCCATAAGCAATATATATATATATATATATATATATATATATATATATAAAAAGTTAGGGTTGCTGTTTGGTAAAGTTGAATTAACTTGAAATAGATCATTTTGACTTCACCGTTAGTTCGATAAATGAGCCCAACTTTTGCATTTATTCATTTAGATAAATTCCAAGTGAATTCTGAAACCACTGAACTCATTCTTCTGAAATTTATATATATATATATAATGACTAGCGGGTTGTACAATAATATTGTGGGGTGGGGGGGGGGTCTGTATTCACGGAGGATATTCATAAACATAAAAGACAACGTTTTGCTTTAGGAGCACACATAGATCAATATTCATTCCCAGACAATGTCAGGTGTGTTTATACCCGGGTTACAAAGTTGGAATGGATAAGATGCAACTCTGAGTCCTAAAATTACAAACAATCTGCTTCCACCTCGTTATTTTAAAATCTTTCAATATTCAGTCTTTTTAAGTCTTCGGAGATTAAAAAATTTGACTGTGACTTCTTTGAAAACCACCAACACCTTGGTTTATACTAAGGTATATACATATATGTATAAACATATGTATATACATATGTATATACGTATAAACATATGTATATGTATGTGTATTGTGTGTATTTAGGCAGCATTTTCTCATTTATGCAAATATTGTTAAAACTAACAGAATTCGTTTGTTTAATTATACCTTTAAAAAAATTTTTTTAAATCTTTCTAATGGTCTTTTTTGTATTAAAATCAAAAAAATTAATAAATTCCTTGTATGTATCACAAATGTTTTCGATTTTTCGGCGAATCATCCTCAGGTGTTGAAAGCAAATGAACAAAAAAGCTGGAGAAAGAATTTTTTAAAAGACAGCGGAGAAACGCACAAAGAATGTCTTTGCATTGTTCTGTCATAGGCCTGGATACTTCAGAGAGTGAGAGTGACAGCAAACTCTCAACCCAAAATACATGGGTGATCACCATCAACGAAACTGGTGGTGATCCCCTTGAAGTAAACAATACATATGAAACAGATGACACTTCTGCAGACGAATCGTCCGAGGAAGAAGTACCATTACCACAGAGGAGCGCTAGATGCAATAGACCCGGCCTGGGCTGTCATCTCGGTGATCATCAGATCACGGAGAAGTGTAACGAGGTTGAAAGGGAGAACTCCCAGACTGCTGATGTTGAGCCAGCTGCGGTTCGAAGAGGCAGCGGTGGCGTGCTGTATTTACAAACAAGACTGGACACTTAAGTAAAGTATGAATTTTGGGAGAATAGGTTTAAGGCTCTCAAAATAACAATATCTGTTAATTGAGTTACACCCCCCCCCCCCCTTTGCAGATTGGCTGTTTGGAGTTTCTAAAGCTAGATGGCTTTGGTTGGTAGTCAATTTGCATAGGTGGTGGGTTGATTAGTATAAAAACTACTTTTTGGATTGAAGAGTGGAGTTGATATTGGGAAATAATCAGAGAGGAGTGCAGAGTGGTTGAACGTTGGATTGCCTTTGAAACCCTTGTCTTTTTTTTTTTTTTTTTTTTTTTTTTTTTCACTGACGGATATTTTAGACAAAGATAATAAAAAAAAGATATCAAAAAGGAAAAAGAAAATGTCTCATGGAAATAGTGACTTCTCTGACTTCTTTCCCCTTATTCGTTGGGCAGTTTTACTAACTTTTGTGTGACTGAACGGAAATATATATATATATATATATTTACACACATAAACAAGTTATCATAAGTTATAAAAATATATTTATGGCAATTAAGTTACACAAAGGCTTCCCCGTTTCATCCCCTGTAGGGAATCGTTAGGCCGAAATGCATGGAGTTTGTATTGCGGGGTGTATGTATAAAAACACCCGGCAACACAAACTCCATGCATTTTAGCCTGACGATTCCCTACGGGGATGAAACGCAGAAGCCTTTGTGTAGCTTAATTGCCATAAATATATTTTCATAACTTACTACCTAGCTCTACTCACGTATTGAGCACTGTTAAAGTAAATACCGAAAATTGATACATAAAAGATTATATCTTCTTATAACATTTTATGTAGATACATGAAATTATATATATATATATATATATATATATATATATATATATTTCGAATAAATACACATTGCTCTTTATTATAGTGGAGGATAGGTTTGGTGTCTATTTAATGGCAAATCAACTCGTTTTCAGTTATTTAATACACAATACATATTGTATATAATTAATTGAACATAAGTTGCTTTTTTTTTTTACTTATAGCGACGGCAGTTAATACCTTTCTCAACAGTAAAAGTGTGTAAATGGATCATTGGAGTATAAAGGTTTATTTCATATATTGGTCACCTCTAGATTTAATTTAAATCATTTTTTTACCCGAATCTATATCCGATATACCTTTTTTTTCATAGTGTAACCCTTTTTTTTTTTTCTCACTTTGAGGGCAATTTTAGTGTGAAGGACGTCATCTTTGGATGTTCTTTAATACCTAACATAATTTACTAGTAAGTGTTCGATTACCTGGCACATACCGTACTAGAACACGATATGCCGTTTGCAAACAGCTGATGCATGATCATAAACAATCGTTGCCAACACCATCTGTGCTTTATGAACAGTTCTAGGATTGTGGAGTAGCTGCAGTATATCTACACTGTTGCCATTTTCCTTTTTCTTTTTACTTTGCGATTCGTGCAATATTTCCTGTTATGTGTTTCTCATCATCCTGTGCGGCTTCTCTGCACTAATTTATTTGGAAAAATTGCCAACACTTAACGGTTTGTGTTGCATTGTATATTGGTAAACAGAAAACATGAGGTGGGGAGTCTGTTGAAAAAAAAAAATGACTCCCATACCAAAATTTTATTTTCCTTATATCTAAAACTTTTACTGTGGACACATAGATCTGTGCAAAACATAAGCAATAATACTAAATTTATTTTGGTAGTACAATTAGCCACTGAATTATGACTGTTCAAAGTTTGTTGGAAATTAGAAAAATTTCTGTCTTGTTTGCTATTGGTCCAGAAGCCAATTTTCACATTAAGATGGGACTGATTTTATATGCATAGCAACAACACATTATGCAAATTAAGTTGAAAAACGTTAACATAAAAAAATAAATCACCCATCAAAAACTGAAAATAGTAACCTAACTTGAAGTTACCTGGAGAAGAAAAAAGCTATTAATGACACAGGAGAAAGAATTGTGCATTTATATAAAAAAAAAGATTATAGTTTGTTCTACATCCAAATTTTAAACCCCCCAAAATAAATGTTATCACCAGCTGAAATTGAAAGAAATTTCACTATATTTACCCATTTTCACATATTAAACTCTTGGCTGGTTTGTGATACCTACTCTGACTCCAAAGTCTCTGCATGATAAGATTCTGACTATCACAAACTCTTGTTTGATGACAGTAAGAGATTTGTCTTGTTTTAAAGGAGTTTATTTATTTATTTTTTTTAATTGACTGATAAAGTCGGACCCTTTTAAGCCACTCACCTCTGCTTAAAGATGCTAGATTTAATTGAATAAACAAATACAAATTTTAATAACTAAGTTTTATGTTCGATATTGTATATGAAAAACATTCTTTACAATAAGTAAAATATTTCTTTTTAATAAATAACTTTACAAACACAAATCCTAAACTGAAGTAAAATTGGCCAGAGCTTCATTTAGAAAAAAAATAGGGATACTTGTGTAATTATGTTAAATATATCGTCTTAAAAGTTTTGCAGCTTAAAACTATTAAAGATGTTATTACAAGATATAGAACAGAATCTATAATATAGAATATTTTTTATAAATCTTAGCTTTTTATAAATCTTAGCTTTTTTTAAAAAATGTTATTTGAAACATAGTAATTTTAGGTTTCATCTACAGAATATAAAGACAAAAAGTCTTTGTGTCATATTTTGCAAGCCAGTCAATTTTTCTAAACAATTGTTATAGCGATTTATTTGCATTTTCACACAGAATTTAGAGCTTATAAGTATAGAGCTAACTAATTCAATGTTACTATCGCGATCATCAGTTATTTGCCATGAAGACTGTTTCAGGGATTTAAAGACACATCATTTTATCATGGTTCTCCAACAGTGTTGATTAAACGCCACCTTCCTCAAAATATAATTATATTTAATGTGGTTTTTTGTTTTTTTTACGGCATTATCATGGTTTAGTATCTGGGTTATCATATAAATTCTCAGACAGGTTTTTTCTAATGACTATACTGCATCACAAATTGCTCCATTGCACAACGCATGGCGATGTCTAGTCAATTCCTCTTCCAGCCTCAGATTCTATACATTTTTGGTTCAGTAATCAAAGATTGATGAAATCCCAGTCTGGAAGAGGGAATGGCTAGACATCACCATGCACAGGCTGGAATAGAGCGATTTGTGATGTAGTTCAGTCATTGAAAAGAGTTGGAAGTCTCTAGTTTCAGCTGGTCACTTTGATGGTAAATGCATGATGGTCGTCATTATGGTGAAGAGGTAACCTCTTAATTTGGCAGCGGCTTTCAGCAGCTCTATTTAGGGAAAGTACTGCTCTCTGAGGAAGGAACTGCCAAAGATGATTTGAAAATTGCTTGTCCATCTATCCTCTTATGATAACAAATCAGATTACACCTTTGATTGTCAATATTGAAACGTTGCTAACAAAACCTCAACAAACAGTCGACTGGAAAGTTGAACAACTCTCATTGTCATCAATATGATGTCATGAGAAACATGGCAGCTCACCTTCCTAAAATATGGAATTTTGTGTTGCTATTACTAATGTAACAGCATAATATATGTTGCAGGCGCATGCTTTCTTCACCTTTTGACTAGGAACGAAGTTTCTACACTTAGTCTATTCTTTCCTCGGTTAATGAAGGATTAATCCCTCTAGACTGAAACAAGTTTTATTTTTGTTCCAATCCAGAGTACCTCTTTTTGGGGAGCTCGATTTTCCCCACATTAAATACCGACCTTGTGTCTAACTTTGCCCTCGTGGAGAGGCAAATAGAAACAGCATAATATATGTAAGAAACTTTTTAAATTTTCTATTTCCATTTTTGGTAAATTCCGGTTTTTTTCCTTTTTCCCTTTTCGTCACAAAATTTACAAGATTCTAAACGCTTTTGAATCTTGTTTTATTATGTGTTCAATTGCTTTCACCTACATCAACACTATTTGTTTATCCTTCCATGTCCACTTTAGTAATGACCCCTGACCCCAACTTCATCTCGTTTATTACAGCTTCTTAAAAAAATAAAAAATATATATTTAAAATTAGATCAGCCAACATTTTCTTAGAAAATCAACCTATATTAAGTTATGATGTTTTTGAAGTTTTTCTGTCCGTACACAAATAGAAACACATGATTGGTTGACAAAAAAGGAATAGGCAGAGTACACATTACTAAGACAGTAATTTTTACAATGTCTATATCTGAGTTTGAATCTTGCGTAAGTCTAAAGTATGTTTTTAACTGGATACATGTTTTGTGAATTTAAATAAATTAACATAACAAGAAAAAAGCATTGTGTAAATATTTTTAAAACTAAGTGTCCTTTTTTTTAAGTAGACATAAAGGGTATCTGGCATTAGTTGAAAGCAAATTATGTTTGCTTAAAACATAATTTCTAATGTTTTTTGTCCAGAAAAACAATAGGTAAATCCATTCATCATAGTTACTTACTCTCTCATGCAAATAATAAGTAGCATATTTTTTCCACACAATTTTACAAATATTTTTCTTTGTACTATCTCTAAAGCAGTAGAATCTGGGTAATGTACTCTACTAATAGTGCTCAAGGAGCAGGTATAAACTAGTCATTATTATTTATTTAAAAAATATAGATCAAAACCTTTTCCATTTTTCTAACAAATTTGAAGAAAATAAATACATTACGTTGTTCATATGTTTATTTGTTTATTAAAACGTTACATTAAAAAAAAAAATCCAAACATTTGTAAAAAATTATTAATTTATTTATCATTGAAAATTACATGAGATGAGCAGATTCTGTTTAAGATTTGTAATCAAGAAAAATTGGCATGTAATGACCTTTTGAGGTCACTTGTGCTTCCATACACAGGAAAGTGGATTTGTAAAGTAAAACAGGTTTGAAGATTAATAATCAGTTAATTCTGAGTCTTAGTAAAGAAACAAGTAATACAAGGTTCTGCTAGATAGGGTCTGTATACTAGTGTGCAGATGATCCAGCCAAAAGCAATTCTTAGCGAAGGAAAGATGGATATTCATATTGTTTTTAAATAAAGTGTACTAGACTATCTGTGACCCATTGGGTCACAACCACTACCACTATTTGTTCCATTTTGATTTCATTCGACCTGGTGCTACCAGATCAGGCCAGTCTGAAAATACTGGCTTCCTGACCAAAAATGCATCAACCATTAATGGGTTTTTTTCCTTTTCCCTGGCAAAACTCAATCATGTTCTGCAAAAACAAAAACAACTTTCCTCTACAAAACAGCCAAATCAAACACCATGAATAAATATTTGAAAATATAAAGAACTTGAGCATAAAATCTTTTACCAAAATGACCGTATTTGGCATTAAATAACCTGAAAAGGGGTGATGTGCCATAAAACAAAACAACCAACCAAACCTTGATTTCATTTGAAAATTAATAAACTGTGATATATCTGTTAAGAAATCCTAAAAATAAGTAAGTCTGTTTATATTATCCTTATGGATAATATAGAAGTAAAGATTCATATTATTTTGCTATCTAATTTACATACATGTTTATGGTTTGTACAAACACTATGTAAATTAGAAAAAAAAGTCGCTCTTTCTTTAAATGTTGAGAGACATTAAAAACTGTTAGTGGTCGAATCAACACACAGTGAGAGGGGACGAGAGAAATACATAGATAGATGGGTAACTTGTTCAGTTACTTATAAATTATGGCTAATTAAAATTGATCTTTTCTTTTTTTCAAATATAACTCAATCCCAAAATTAAGGAATATTTTATCATGTATTTTGTGTGATTAAAATATATAGGGAAAACAGCCTTAAGGTAACAAAAGTTGATTAGCTCATATTTAGTATAATAATAGATATAAAGTTAAAATAGTCATTGCCTTTTTCAAGAATATGTTCGAGATAGTCAACCCAAGGAAATAATCTACAGATAATATCTTCAACTCTGACTTGTGAGAAAGAAGCGGATGATGACAACATAATCCCATCAAAGGCTATATAACATTGTATGGGTCCTCTCTTATAGAGAACCACTATGCACATTGTGTTCCTTCTCGAATGAGATAAAAGATATCTCAAACAGCAGGGGAGTGTGTAGAGCGGGTGAAGCAGATCTGCCAATCTGTGACCAACCGATAAGATTATTAAGTCTTTAAGTTAACATCACTTGACAAAACCAGACTAGTTGAGCAAGGTCAAATAGCAGAAACTTGTGTTGAGTACACTTTCTATTGGCAAAGAGAACTCTCATGAGGAAAGGCGTATTCATGGCGTGGATTTTGTTATAAAAACCATTGTAAACATGCACTATGCGGCATGTTTACAATGCATGTGAATAACAGGCTTGCTACAAATGAGAAGAGACCACACAGGAAATTGAAAATATGTCTGATCCGGAGTTTGGCTACCCAGAATTTTATTTGTCGATTTGAGAAAATAATGTTTATTCATATAGATGGTTCCCTGCTGTGGTTATGACACACCCGGTGTCTTCCGAATTTAATGAATGGGCAAATATGGAGACCCTCTAGGCAGTATTTTTTTTATGTTCATGGATTGGCAGCAGATTAGCCTTTTCACGCGGATGCTGACTAGCCATTATCTCAAGTGGTCTTTCTATGGTGAGATTAACATATTTCAACAGATTGGTAGGGGAGGTCAGTCAGAGTTAGTTGGCCCTTTGAGTATCTCATGGTCAGTTTGGTTTTCTGGGCTCTGACAGTCAGTTGGATTTGTGTGCCTCTCAGAGAGAAATATGCCCTCGGGCTCCAAACTATTATACTTGTTTTTATTTGGTCAGGTTAAGATTTCTCATTTGCAAGTATGTTATTCAAAAGAAAATGAACATCGTTGTAACCTCCAAAAGAATAAAACTTAGTTACTTGTTTTAAATGGGAGTTGCGATTTTATTTGGAGGGAGAATTCTTCTATTACAGCACTGACCGAGTCCACCAAATTGACACTGTGACCGATGTCGGAATCACACAATGACTTTGGACCAGCACAATGAGCGAACAATCACGGCCTGTACAGTGAAAACACGCAGAACACGTTCGTACAAAGCTAATGAAAGATCCGACCCTGAGTCTCACCTAAATCAATGAAAAAATCATTTTATTGAGAATATCTCTCAACAGGGATCGATGTGCGATTGTCATCAATGCAGATGCAAATGATGACAAATACTTTTCCTTTACAAGTGTCTTTTTACTTCAGTTGTTCCATCCATAGTCGCTCTTCTTGAGGAAGCCCCTTATTTTGATAAGCTCCTTGTACAGACTTTCACTCTAGATCTAAAATGGAAAATTTTTATCCAATCTTTCGCTAAGATTGCTGGGGAAAATGGTTGGATCATTCTACTGCTCCAGAATATACCTGACTTCGAAGACAATTGTCTACCTATATAAGAGTTAGATACATTTTAAGATGGAATTCTGCTGCCACATCTGGGGAGGTGCTGCTCAGAGCAGTCTTTTTTGCCACGATAGAGTACAAAATCGACTTCACAATCTAGTGGGGGATGATCTCTTCTGTTTTCTACAGCCCCTTTCACTCACAGAAGAGACGTCGCTGCTCTTTTTCTACTCTATCATTATTTCCATGGAAGGTGCTTAACTCTGGTTATTTCTGAAATATTCACAGCAAGAACGCGACTTGTTACCATAACTGCGAGGAACTTTCTTTTCATCCTCCATGTGTCTAACATCAAACAGAACTATTATGAACAAAGTTTCTTTCCAAGAACTTACCATCTGTAGAACCCATTGCTATGGGACTGCAGACTACATGGTCGTCTTCAGAGCCAATGTCAACAAATTGTCATAAACTGCTCTCATGAGTAATCAAATTTGGTTCATTCCATTCATCAGATTCAATCCTCTCATAATATTCTCCATCATTCAACTGATATCTCATTAACTCTTATCCTCAAGTGACTTTTGGCCTTGATAGCGATGACTCATTAGTAAATAAAATTTTAAAAACTTAAAAAACCCTCCTCAACATGAGCAGACTCTAAAGTATGGAGCATCATTTATCAGAATCCAAGGCATTGGAAACTGCAGCTAGATTGCATGAGACTAGAACGTAAACCACAAACAGAAGGTAAATGCCAAACAACTGAAATATCATGAAACTAGTAATAAAATTCAACTTCTAAAACAAAATACCAATATTTTACTTGAAGTCTCAATGAACTGATCTGAAAACTGAAGTGCTTTCTGCAAAGGGAATATAGCCGATAAACCTGGATAGTGAGTGATTTGTATTTTAAACATTTTGTTTGGCTTGACTTATCAACCCTTAAAAAGTGCAAAATAAAATTTCTTAGATTTTGTTTAGTGTTTTCTTTCTCTTATTTTCGTGCTAGGCATTCTGGTATTGAAACTGTCTTCATAATGTAAAAGACTAAGGGGAACTTAGAAATGCTAAACCATGATGACAGTAAGGTTGACCTGATCAGCACAATTTTACTTTATTGGTGTAAAACCTAACCAGTTTTAACATCTCATTTTTTTGACTGGTTTACTGAGGATGACTTCTCCAGAATCATGCAACTTAACCATGTCAGAAACAGTTATTCACCAGAGGGCAAACTTCCTCTGAACATGAAGATTACTTTAGCCACATGCTTCATCACAATCTGGGTACCTTGACATGCTAACTGATAGCTTTGACGCCTCTAACCACTTTAACACATGGCTTTCTATGGTCAAACCAAAACTTATGCCTGACCCCAACTTGACTGATGGAATATGGTGTTATGGGTTAGGCACAAAAGGACATAAGGTTCCTCATTCAATCCCTAAGGAATTGGCTAAGTTATGTTCAAATCCAATCGGATCTATTGCATATATGGTAATACTATTGGTGAAGGAATGCCTCCCCCCTTAATACTATATATTGTGTTTTAACCTTAAATAATCCAAAATGGGTTGATATGCTGAAAAACAAATAAGTAAATCATTTATTTTATTAATGACTCATCTAAAGATACTTTATAAGTATGGTTAAGGGTCACATAACCATCATTAATTCACCACAGAGACTCAAAAAGTGCCGATAATTTGGATCCCGATAGATGAATAAACGCAAAATTAATTTCACTTTCACTGTTTGGTAAATATAAGGATAACTTATATTATAAATATAAGGATAACTTATCATATTATAAATATAAGGATAACTTATCATATTATAAATATAAGGATAACTTATCATATTATAAATATAAGGATAACTTATCATATTATAAATATAAGGATAACTTATCATATTATAAATATAAGGATAACTTATCATATTATAAATATAAGGATAACTTATCATATTATAAATATAAGGATAACTTATCATATTATAAATATAAGGATAACTTATCATATTATAAATATAAGGATAACTTATCATATTATAAATATAAGGATAACTTATCATATTATAAATATAAGGATAACTTATCATATTATAAATATAAGGATAACTTATCATATTATAAATATAAGGATAACTTATCATATTATAAATATAAGGATAACTTATCATATTATAAATATAAGGATAACTTATCATATTATAAATATAAGGATAACTTATCATATTATAAATATAAGGATAACTTATCATAGAACAGTTTATACTAAAATGTTCTGTTTTATAATAACTTTCTTATAAGACTGAGATTAATATTATCTCTATATAAACTGCTATTTATACATATTTGAAATGAACACCGAAATTTAAGAAATCGATTCTAATTCATAACAGCAGGTAATATATATTGATGGCTTTGTTTATGTAGTTTATATAGAAAAAATGTTATTATTCAAAACATTTTTAAATTATGAAGTCACTCCATTTTAAAAACAAGATCAATAACAAATTTTAAAATGTATATTGAACTAACATGGGTACCCAGCGTTGCCCGAGGGAGGGGGGGCATGGACAACAAAATAGAAGAGATAAAATGTGTGGGTGTGTATATAGCATCTTTTTTTTTTTTGTAAACTTCTCTTACACTTTTCCCCCTTTCTCTCTCTCCCATACGCACTCATACACTAGTACCATTTCAAACCGAAAATCACTTTATTTGCCTCCCCATGAAGGCAAAATTAGACATATGGTCGTTTTTTTATGTGTAGGATATCCAGCTCCCCAAAATGGGGCACTCTAGATTGACAGAAATAAAAATTGTCCCAGTCAAGAAGGATTTCCCCTTCTCTGACTGAGAAGAGAACAGATACTTCACTTTGATCTTAGCCCGAAGGCCAAGAATGTATTTCACACCAAAGGTTGATGAAACAAAAATCTAATTTTGTTCCTGCTAACCTCCAAACTGATGAATATTACAAAAAAAAAAAAAAATGTGCCCATATTCTGTCCACGGCAATGTTGAAAAAGAATATATCAGCTTTGTGGGTGTATCTTATGTAGTTTTTAACTTTTAGATGAATACACACATACACACTGCCCTTTATAGAATAAATTTATTGAATCGATAATTGAAAAAGCCAAATCAGTTTTGAATTAAAACATTTCCACATTGTAACATATATTTAAATAATTTTTACTGACTATTGCTATTTTAAATTGAGGTGGACCAGAATTGCAATAAAAAAAATATATTTCAATCATTTGTAATTCATTTCTTTAACTTTTTTTTTTTTTAAAGTCCCAACATTCTGGCTACTTAAAAAAAAATCTTTCGTGTTAACATGTATGGTATTTGATATTTATGAATTCCACTCTTCAAATTTGGCTTGTATTTGATGCCTTATCTTTGGTACAATTTTTTTCTATTTGTTCCACTGTGTATGGAGGTTGCAACACTTTAATAAAAGCTGCAATGTTTTAATATTGAATATTACTTGGTAAAAATATAGATATAATTTTTCAAGTGAGGTATGTTGTTAATGTTAGGTATAATTGATTATGCTCAGATGTGACTCGTATGAGGGTAGAAAGCTGATTGGTTAGTTTTGTCATGTGGTGTAGGAAATATTTGAAGTTTGATTTTAATTGTGGGATAAATTTTATTGTATAAACATAAGGTCCTGGTAGATAGGGTCGTTTAAGTCCTTTGTACCCTCCCTCCTTTTGGAGATAGTCCAGAAGCAACTCATAGTTAAGAAAATGGATATCCATTCATATAGATTAAATAAAAGAAAGCAATTTCAATGCTGGCCTACAAATGGACAATATTCATAGCACCCATTTACAAATGATTCTATTTTATATTGCATACTTTGCTTACAGGATTGTTTCTCTTAATATAATGTGCCACACACGTCTGCTCAAAGAATTAATTTGCAGTTTTTATAGAATCAAATTGACACTTACCTGCATAAAGAGGTCCAAAGGAAAATTCTTGCTTGAATGAAACAATATTTGTAAAGATTATCCACTCATTGACTATGAGCCAATCAGAACCTAGAGAATGGACTTGCCCATCTAAACATAATGGAATGTCTCAGCCTGCTTATAAACCAACTTTCTGAGCTTCTATTTCAATCTATTTAGTTGTAGCTCAACTGGTCAGACAGCTGAGCACCGACTACTAAATTCAATAGTTTTTATGAAATTTAAGAAACTAAATAACAAAATTCCAGAAGTGATGGTTACGAAGCGTTTCAATCAAGGAAGACAAACCAGTATAAATAAATACATATTTATTAGCTTCAATCTTGTTAAAATACTTAAGGAAATAAAATTAGCATCAGGCGGTGTGTGATTGGCATAATGCATACCATTGCAGACTATGGAATCTATTATGCTGACTTGAAATACTCATGGGATCTATTGTGGTCATTTATGCTCTCCAGTAAGGGTTGAGGATATGCATTGTATGGAGAAAAATGATATGAGAATGATACAATGAATGTGTAATCTGAGTCTTCAAGACAGGCTTAGTTCTGATGACTTCAGAGGAAGATTAAATCTGGACAATATAGGGAGAACAGGAGACTTTGTTCGTTTGGTCACATTGAAAGAATAGTGGGTTAGTCGATGTAGAACAGTTGAGTTAGCAGGGGTAGTTGTCAAAACATGGGAGTAAGTGATAAGAATGGATTGGATAGAAAGAGATAAATACAGATCTGTGTAGTGATAGGTTAGTTTGAAAGTCAGTTTCTAAAGGCATCCAACATATGCCAGCATGTAAAACAGATGTCAAACCTAATATGATGATGATGATACCATTTGGGAAAAGTATGAACCCGAAATTTTCCTGCCGTGAGTAAAATAGCAACTTGTGTTTAATTAATCATATACAACAAATTGTTTTCAACAGCACTAAATAATCCAAAAGGGTTGCTTTGTCATAAAGCACACACCCACCACACAAAAATAATTATATAGCATGAGTTGTCCACTGAGATACTATAACTTCTAACAATCCAGACGCCATTAAGATAAATGTACAGGACGAAAATAATATACTCCAAATAAATGTGAAGAGCCGCCAATGGGATGGAGGTGTGTGTATGCTGCCATATATTCAAGAGGGTGTGGAAAATGGAGATGAGAAAAATAAATATTAATTAAATACACTGAAAACATTCCATTGTTTGAAGCATGAAAGATTGTTCAGATTAACAACAAAGAAGCGAGCACAAAAACAAAATTGCAAAACTAAAAATAAAAAGGAAGAAATAAACTACTCTTTCGGAGGAAAATACGTTTAAGTGTCAGATATTAGTTTCCCCTGTGATCAGAATTAGTGCTATCTACCTTTCACCGTGTTGGAGGTTAGGTTCTGAAAGGGATTGTTTCAATAGTGCCCTGGAGGCATCTGTAATTTTATCCTCCCCCCCGACTTAAAATGCAATAGAATCACTTTTAACAGTAAAAACATTTTTTAAATAATAATAATAAAAAAAATGGCGTGCTCTGAGTGCATTGATCTTAGCCAAAACTTAATTTCTTTCAAACTTCCACTCTATTGAAAATCGCTAATGTTTGTATGAAACATAATTTATTGAATACTGACCCAACCCAGCATTTCCTGGAGGTATTTATACTTTCATTTTACACAGACCCCACGATATTACTATTTCATGCAGACCCCAACGTATAAATATGAAACCAAACACATTAAATGAACTTATTAAGAAATGAGAGATGTAGAGGTAAAAGAAATATTGTAGGCAGTATTTCATGAATATTATTTTTAAATAATTCGCCCCTCTCCTCCCTAAAAAACATTATTTTAAAATATTACCCCCCCCCCCCCTAAAAGAATCCTTAATGTAGGCAGTATTTTATGATTACTATTATTTTTAATCAAATGCCGATATGTCAGACGGAGTGTTATTTAGGTCTGACTTTGAAAATCCACCAAGATAACTTTATATGTTAGAAAAGCTGAAAGTTTCATGGAAATTGTAAATTTCTTCTTTTTTTTTTTGTTCATTTTATTTATTTTTTAAGCATAGTCTTCTAGTTCTCCCCTTCCATATCATAGATGTGGTGAGGGAAGATGAGACTAGTGTTTGCAGTGTCTGATCATCTTAATGGTTTTATTTGCCTCCCCCCTTCACATGCTCACCAATATCATCATCTTGGATTTCATCTTTATAGCTGGAACCTTGATTGGGATGAATTAGAATATCAATTTATTAACTCCATTCAGCAAACCATCACTGGCTGGTGAGTTACTTCGTATATGGCCATAAGGAAAGGAGCGCCATTTGGCAATCCATGACCTAGTTTCATGTCTCACCAGCTGTTACATAGCCTGGGAATCGACATCGAGCCGATCCTACACAATCATTTACTTCTTTAATTAGTTCAATTGTTTATATCTTAAAATCATATCTTGTCTTTTGGCTGCCATCATCATTTGTGCATGTGTATTGTTTCTTTAAGGACTGAGGTCAGCTCTATTAGTTGTAATAACAGATTAACATCTTCTCACATAATTTATCACTCTATTAAAGCAACAGTATGATCTTAGAAGATGAATGATTTATTCATCCATTGATTGTCCAGTAGGTTGAAAGGTCAAAAGAAGGTGAAGGGAGAGAAAGAGAGACAGGCAGGCTCAATTACGTTTAAGCTCATTGCTTAATTCTATCCTTGTTAGATTCGTAGCATAATTAATGTCTTATCCGATTCAAGCTCTCATCAAGACTGACTTAATTATTATTGCTTTGTTAAATCATCTTACACGTATTCTTAGTTCAGCCACTCCATCCAAACTGTCAAGAATTGCGATCGCTTCTGTTTTTGCCATATGTTTGATGTCAGATCCGACTAAATATTGACTTCCTTTGTCATAAATTCTAGCAGGGTCAAATATTCGAACCCTTCATGACCCCTTGTCTAAAATGTATCCTGTTTTTTTTAATATAACGCCAGATTTATGTAAGCAAATATATTTTAAATAATATTTATACTAGAAAACGTACCCACCAATATTTAACACAACTGCTTTAAGTTAACTTAAACCTGTCATGTGATCTGCTTGGCCAATCACAAATTAGTATTTTACTAAAAATAGACATAGGGAAATGATACAGATGATAATCATGTATTTTGTGTTAAAAGTTTATGTACTTGTAAGTTTTTATTTTTTAAATTTCAATGTCTGTTTATCTTAGATATCTTTGGATATGGTAACATAATTTTCCTGTGAATGCATTCGTGAATATTTCTTTTCCTCTTTTTTAATGTTTATTGTTCCATGTCTAACACAAATGAATTATATCTCTACAAAGCCAACATTCGCACGTACATGGAGTACTGTTGCCACACCTGAGCTGGTGCTCCAACCCCTATCCTCTCCCTCTTAGGGTGCAAAAAAGGAATTTCTAACCTAGTAGACCCTGCACAGTCCCCAGGCTCCAGTTCCTGTCACATTGCCACAGAATTGCATTCCTGCGTTTGTTCTATAAGTTCTTCCACTGAATGTGCTCTGGTAGAACTTACTGCACTTGTACCCCCTAAACGAAAATACCCCCGACCCACCCAACGAGCTGCTAAATCCCACACTTCACTGTAGAGGTCCCTAGATGCTAGAAGATTTTCTACTCTGATAGCTTCTTTCCTCTGACTGCTTGGATTTGGAATCCCCTCTCTGCTCCCTGTTTCCCTAACAGTACCAACATGCAGAAATGTAAATGTAATGTGAACAAACATCTTGTTATCCAACTCCCCACCCAGGTTGCCCACCTATAAACACCGATGATCTTCCTAAAAAAACAAAACAAAAAACAATCCAATCTCTAAACCTAAAAGGCTGCGCTGAAAGTAAAAATAGGTTCTTTGATACGGCAGAAGTACATAATAAAATTAATGTTATCTTTTAGGAGTCCAAATGAAGTGTTATTTGCCTTTTTAACTTTAATCTAAGTCAGAAATGTTGTTTTTTTTCAACTGATCGATCACCACTTATTAAGACCGAAAGTAACTTGAGGATAAGGGTTAATGAAATGAAATAATTGTCAGTTTAGAGATGAAGAACCTTATGAGAGGATTGGGAAAGATTGATGGTATGTACCAAGCTCGAATTACTTGTAGGAGCGATTCATTTGTTGACATTGGATTTGAAGATGACCATGTTGTAATCTACAGGGAAGCAATCTCATGGTAATGCGTTTCGCAGATGAGAAGCCTTTGCGAAGAAGTTCTGCTTATGGATACTTTCCATACATAACAAAATTCATGTTATCTTTTTGGAGCCTAGATGAACCATAATAAGTGTTGTTTGCATTTTAAACTTTAATACAAGCCAGAAATTACTTTCTGTTAACCAGTTGTAAACACTGAAAAATTACTTTTGAAATTGACATGATAGTAAACAGACATGTCAGAAACTTTTTAATACATTATTAATAAATATTTTTTAAATGGCTGACTTTTCTTTTTTATAGTGCCACTTTGAAATTTAAAAGTAATTTTGAATCTTTAAAACTGCTGATTAGAAATTATAGTTTAATGTCAAGTAGTACGGTTAATTTGTGCTCTTAAACCAAAGAAAAATATTAATTTCTCATGTGTCAATGTTGTAAAGGTAGTTAGTTGTTGGAGAGTGTTGAGCCATTTTTGCTGAGTCGGCCATGTGTGTATTTGACTTGAATTGAAGAATAAAGGTCACTAGAGTTGGATATAAACCTTCCAACATCTTATCTACTTTTATTTCAGGAACATAGAAATACAGGAACATAAGCATGTAAGGCAAGTTGCTTGGTCGGCAGGCATTAGCGCAGAAATGTAATTGAGTCCAGGTCTTTTAATTTGCCTCCCGCCAAAGTTATGGTGAGAGGCAAATCACGCCTGTTGTCTTTGGTGTCTCGACTCAAACTTAATTGTATTTGGCATGAATCAAGCTTTGGGCAGAAATTAGGAAAGTGTGTATGTGCAGTGATGCACTAATTGCTCGTGTATCTCTACGCGAGTTTAGATATGCCTGTTTTCGCCAACCGAATCACAACTTATTGTTACGTAAGAGATTGCGTGTACTTGCAAAAGAAATAGATCTTCGTCATGTAACTGCTAAAAGTTTATTTCTCATGTGTCCATGTCATATCAAAAAACACCAAACTAGGTATGAGTTACTTCATAAAATAGATACAAGATAGCATCGATTTAAAAAAAAAAAAAAAAAAAAAACAGGTGGTGATTATAGAATTCAGTAGTTAGAGCTCAACTGTGTGACCAGTTGACTAACGAAATAAGTAAAGTGCAGTGCACACTAAAACACCAGTTTATACTAAGGCTACAATGTTCCATTCTCTGCATTCTGATTGGCTGAGATTCATAAATGGACATTTCTAGTGTATAAATGTTCCTTCATTCAAACAAGGTTTTTTTCTTAGATGGATGCCAGTTGGAGCCTTTATGCTGGTAAGTGTTATTTGATTCTATAGTGATATCAAGTAACTCTAAATTCTTTTAGACCACCCATAAGTTAAAATAATTTATCTTTGCTAACAAATAATCATTAAAAAAGAAAAGAAATTTAAGGTTTTCAGTTTTGCAGAAAACTGACTTCTATTGGAATGAAATAAAAAGAAATAGATAAATTGTATTTTGATATTTGGACCACTATTCTCATCTTGGTTACTAAATTCATAACGTTTTGTTTAACATAACATCTGACCTTCTCCAGGTGTATTTTTTTCGAACTTGGAAACATTTTAGTCGAACTTGTGAACTTGTACAGGATTTCAAACTGAACTCTTACCACAGGGGCAGATTATTCTCGTTCTGTCAGCGATGACCGAGTAGAAATGTTAATGTTATTCTGAACAGGTTCACAAATTTAAAAAGATGCAGATGATGGTCAGAGGCTACATTGGATGAAATGCTGTGAATATGACAACCAAGATGAAAATAGTAGTCGGAATAATACAAATAATAGAAATTATCAATCTATCAAATATTTCGCAATATAAGATAAATAGATAGAATTTTGAATTTAAAAAAAAATGGAACTTAAAAATTCTTCTGATGCTAGTTTTATTTTATAGCTGGTTGAGTGTGTTCTTTCTTATTTGGGTTTCTCTTCTCCGAGAGATAATGAAGATCCCCTGAACAGGTGTCTGCATGATGAATTGTGCAAAACTTCATCCTCGCTTCTCCTGACCCAGCATTGCTTAATAACAGTGACAAGGAGAAATCCACCAAGACGACCAGAAATAATGCTGGGATAAGCATTAGTGTTATCTTGGAGTTTTCCTTCTTCTCTATTAGGTGCCCTAATCTTGTCTACCCTACTATATCACACATAGCTAGAGGCAAGAAGATAGACCGATTTCTACCTTTCTCAAGGGTATCTGAGAAAGTAACATTACAATCATTTCTACCTCCAAACTTACTGCACCTGATATCCCCAAACGGTCACACATCTAAGTACTAACCAAGTTCAATGTTGCTTAACTTTGATGATCAAAATGAGAACTAGAGTTTCAATATGATTTAGCTGTAGGTATCGAACTCTTTCTAATGTATAACATTTATTTTTCATTAAAAGTAGAAATGGGATTATTGATTAAAATAAGATGGCCTAAAAGGCATATTAATCTATATATTATTAAAAAGTTATGGTGTTTTGCGAATTTGTCTGTTAGTACAGAATTAAAAACATGATTGATTGACAAAAAAAGAATAGGCAGAGTACATTTTTACTAAGACAGTAGTTTTTACAATGTCAATACAAGAATTTGAATCTCACATAAGTTTAAAGAATTTTTTTTTTTCAACTAGATATGTGTTTTATCAATTTAAAGAAATTAACATAACAGAATAACAAAAGAAAATTGTATAAATTTTTTTTTTTTTAATTAAGTGACCTTTTCTTTATGAAAAAAATAGATATAAAGGGTATTCAGCAATAGTTCAAAGCAAATTATTTTTGCTTAAAAACATTTCTAATTTCTTAAAGATGCTTCCTAGAACTTTTGTCAAATTTTGTTATCGTATAAGCAACCATGCACTACAAAAAAGTTCACATATAAAACTCTACGTTGCTCATTTTACATCATGCTGCAACGGTGTCTACCGCCACTTCAACAACATCGAAGTTGAGAACTACTATCACGAAAAAATAAAAGTATTACCTTTGATTTGATTCAGACTTTCCTTTCTCTGAAGAAGGATGTGTTTTAGTCTGAAATTAATAAGAAAAAAAAGTCAAGAAAAAAAGAATTTCAATGATTTTTTTAATAAAAATATTGCATCTTAAAACGTGGTCTCCAAAGGCATTGTTTGTCTGTTTTCAAAGTTTCTAAATTTCTTAAAGATGCTTCCTAGAACTTATGTCAAATTGTATTATAATTTCTAATGTTTTTTGCCAATAAAAACAATACATAAATACATCTATCGTATCGCAAATATGTAGTTGTGCATTTTTATCCAAAAGAAATTCACAAACATTTTACTTAGTTATAAAGTGGTAGAAGCTAGTTAAAGATGGAAATTGACATACCCAGGTACTGTACCAACACTGCCCAAGGAGCGGGTATAAACTAGTATACATAAAGCAAAGATGTGTGGCTATGTCTATGCATCAGTGTTCAATGGTTTATCTTCAAATAAAATCAATGGCATGTTCAGAATCAGCAAATGTTTGTGGATGTTTTAGCCTGTTTTACATGATTGAAAAAAAGGGTTAGGTTAGTTTGTTCAACACCAGTTTCTGGTCATTTAATACTGGAAACCATTTTTCAGGACTCATGGTGCAACGGATAAAAGTGCTAAGTATTAATTAGTTTTAAGTGACAGTCTTCTGGAGTGACAATTTCTCAGTACAGGCGATGCTAAGAATATAATAATCATTAGAATTATTTATGGCTGACGGAATGAGAACAATCTACCTCCATGTATTAAATAAAGAGTTAAGTTTTAAATTCCTTACAGATTCCAGAGTTGAACAAGACACACCTGAAGAATGTCAGAGGTTACATTAGTCAAAACATTGTTAGAATAACATTGAAGATAACAGTAGTCCTAATAATCCAAATGATACAAATGTTTTATTTTTAGAAACGAATGTGAACAGCAGTGGTACTTATTTTTAACCCATTAATGGTGGAATGAGGGGATTTATACTTTTCCCAAGTTTTATTAGTTCAACTTATATCTGTTAGTAATAAAATGAATTGCATTGAATTTTGACACCCAGCTTGCAATAAGTTAGAAATTTGATTGAAAAAGTCTATAAATAAAAGAATGCTTTTTTTTTTTCATTTTTTTCATTTTTTTATTTTAAGCAATATAGATTTAATAAATGATTTTAAAAAAAACATTATCTACTGAAAATGGTTTATATGAATGGTTTTAGCACACTAAATATCATTTTTCTTGGGTGGTGTTATGTCTGCTGTTTGCGTGCCAAAGAAGCCTCGTTATAAAGAGATGAATGACACTATATTCCAAGAAATTAAACAAACTTGCTTTCAAAACATTTTGCAATTTGGATTCAGAAATAATGTTGAATATTTCCTGATTTTATTTGGACTCCCCTGCTGGTCACAAGATTATCTTTGTAGCTAGAATCGGCTTTGGGATAAATTGATTACTACTAACGATGTAGAATATTTAAAATATTAATTTATTAGTATTACAATTTTACAAAATCCCATCATAAGCAGCATCCAAGACACATGTCCGATCTATACCATCGTCTGACTGCAAGACGTGGTCAACAACAAAACCTCAAACCAACACTAGCCCTGCTGCAATGCATCGGATGGAGAAAATTGGCAGTCTCCCTCTAAAGGCTTCCATGAGAAATTCTTAAGACATGGAGGGGATCAGTTGATGACGACCTACTCCTAGCACAAGCGAATTGGCAACAGATAGAAGTTGGCAGTCATTTACAAAACGTATAGCCTCAGTATAAAACATAAAGTCGAAAAATGGAAATAGTAATAATTACATTCCCAAACAATCATTGGCCAATTTGCTGTTGTACTGAAATCAAGTGGGTATTTTTGTGAGTGGTAAGACACAAGTATGAAGAAATAATTTGGATGAAAACTATTCTGTTTTAGATCAGCAATAATAATTATTTATTATATGAATACAACTGAAAATAAATCACTATAAAATGAGAACATATTTATTGTAGTCACTGAGCGAACGTCCATTGAAAATGTGTTTTCTCATTTTCGGCTGATGAATGTAAGGGTAGATAACTCTGCTTTGCAAAGGGCAAAGAGTTACTCCCCTTTCTCCCCTTTAAACACTAATTTTGTCTAGATTAAGTCTGCTCCCTCTAACACGTACATTCCTAAGAGTTTATACTAGTCATTGGGAAGGGTGTCCCACATAATCACATAGGTTTGCATCTTGTGTTGCCAACTGTTTTAATAAAAAGATCCATGTTCTACTTATCACCTGATCTTTTCAAACCCTCCCCCCCCCTTATGTTCTAACTCTAATACAGACATGTACTACATTCTTTTTTTCTGTGCAGCAGTTAATAAATAAATTTCCCAGCTGACATAAATGTTTATGCTTTTAATCTGAGTTCAAAGATATAAATCTTTATATACTTTCCGGTATTTATAAAAAGAAAAAGAAGTCTGCATACGTCGAATGTCTTTTCATTTCTTGAGGAGATTTCATCTTATTACAATGTCGGCATGTTTCGATTAAATCCTGAAATGAAAAAGGCAGTTTAACTAAAACTGACAAAAGGAATAAAACATGTTCATCAAGTCATTTGGCTTTTGTGTGTGTGTGTGTTTTTTTTAAATTGCTAGTTTTTTTACAATTTAATGCTGCTATGTGATTGTGTGAGAAAAGAAAGAATGAAAGAAGAGAAAAAAGCTACTTCTTTTATTCTTTATTTACATTTACTTTCTCTTTTATTCTTTTTATTCATCCATTTTCTTGTTTTATTTTTTTCTCTATTTTATCCCACCAATATATTTTTCAAAATTTATTTTTAAGATTAGCACTAAATTACAAGATTATAAAAAAATGTTTTCATCCTTAAAATGAGGATTCTGTTAGCAATGTAAATGTCTTGGTGTTTATTGAAAATAAACAACAAAAACTCTTAACATTGGACAAAATGTTAAAATAATTTTATTTTCAGAAAAGAAATAGTTTCCATTGATTTATATAAAAATATAAATAACTTTGAATTTGAAGGAATTTTTTTTTTTTTTTTTTTGTACTTTTGACATTGTGATTGATTTTTTGGAATTTACTTGATTAATAGGAGGCAGATATGCTCTTCTGTAACCTTAATTTTGGAGTTACTAGTTTATCTTCACAATCGGTTATGAGCGCTAACTATATACTAATGTGGACCCAACAGGGCACAGGTCGTTTAGTATAAAACTTAAATTTTAAAAAATGTTCAAAACAAAATATTCTCAATCTTTAATGGTCGTCGATTTTTATTTTTTTATTTTTAAACAAAGAATGTCAGATTAACTGAAATAGTATCTGCTCAAAACAATGACACGCTATGCAGCCTAATTAAAAACTGGTGTTCAAAAGGATGGTCCTTAATAGCCCCCAATTGTTCCTTAAGCTATAGTAGAGAAAAGGCAGGATTTAACTGTGACACGATAGCTGTTGGTGTATGATAAGAGTATTGTCATGACTCAATCCCTACAATTAGAGGTGCTCTATGTAGTACATGAGTGTCCCCTAGGTATGACCAAATGCCAAGGGCGTTTTAACTACTCAGTATGGTGACCAATGATGATAATTACTCAAATCGAGAGGATTGTTAATGTTTCATGTGTGCTAACTTGAGACCAACGCCAAGTGAATCTTTTAATTCATTTGTCACTTGACATGAGCACGAGTTGCAGTGTTAATGTGGTCTCTGTTAGTGCTGCAACAGAAGAATTCTCCTTCCAAATAAAATCCTGACTCCAGTTTAAAACAAATAACAAAGGTTCATTTCCATTGGGGTTAAAATGATATTCGTTTTCCTCTACTGAACAACAGGCATTGCAAATGAGAAATCTCAGCCTGACCAAATCAAAACACAAGTTCAACTGCACACAATCCATTAGCTAAGACTCCAAGGGCCCATCTCTCTCCGAGAGGCACATAACCTCAACTGACTGTCAGACCTCAGAAAACCAAACTGACCATGAGACGCTTAGAGGGCCAATATTCTGAGACCCTCGGAAAGAGCACCCAGATATTCACTTGAAAAGGTTAATCTGTTAACAATCTATGGACATTAAAAACCTAATGTCTAGGGTTAGGATCAGGACATTAATTTTGGCTAAACTCAAGTGGATCAACAGGAAACCTTGTATCTAAAGAACATCATTTTCTCAAGTGGACAAATCGAATTCTGGGTGGCCAAACCCAAAATCAGAAATATTTCCTATTTTCTTGTGTGGCCTCTTTTCTTTTAGTTAAATATTTCTCACTTGCAGCGTCTGCTATTCGCATACATTGCAACTTACTAAACATGGCACCTAGTGCATGTTTGGTGGACCAATTCTTTGACTTTTGCAGATTATCTGGGTGGCAGTTCATCACATAAACAGCTGGAGTTTTGTTGTATATATAGAATCAAACTAACACTTACCGGCATAAAGGCCTCAACTGGCATCCATCTCATAGAAGAATACTTATTCGAATGAATGTACATTTATACACTAGAATGGCCACTTATGAATCTCAGCCAATCAGAACACAGAGAATGGACTTTCCCTTCTGAGCATAATGAAACATTCTAGCCTTATTATAAACCGGCATTTTGATGTGCTTGACAGTCTGACTTATCTTGTTGCTCAACTGGTCATACAGTTGAGCCCTAAGCATCGACTCTATATGGCGCTACGAACAGGATATATGGATTCTGAAGATTGGGAGCAGTACCTCCTCAAAGCAGGAACTTATGCTGCCACATTTGCAAGTGAAAAGCTGACAAAGAAGAACCTGCAAATGATGGATTGGGCCATGTTGAAAGAGCTAGGGATTGCGACAATGGGAGAAGCTCTCTCAATCCTTAAAGAAGCTATGAAACTCTCTGCTGAGGTAACATATGCTAAAGCACCAGCCGCTAAACTGCCCCAGCTCCATCTTGAAATGACCCCCCAACAATTCAGAAAATGAATTGATTGGGAAGTATTCACCAAGATGACGGGTATGCCAACATCTCAGGCCAACATACAGCTATACAGTTCTGCTGATAAGTCCATCCAGAATGCTATAGTCAACACTCACCCTAAATTCTTCACCACTGACCCAGACAAGCTACTAGGAATGATAGGCATTGGTCACTCAGCGGTCGAATCCCATCGTTCATCGCCTTACTTTTGCCTCCATGTCACAGGATGAGACTGAGATAATACAGAACTATCTCGTCCGCCTCTGGGCCACAGCCCTGGACTGCAACTTTTTATTTCTCCTGACCTGGTTTAAGATGATACAAAATAATCCAGCCAGTGACTCTGTCTGCACAGACAAGGTATGCAATGTGTCCAACGTAAAAAAGGTCCATCACTATCTGCTGGAAGGGCCAATCTGGAGCTTTAGTAGCGATGGTGGCCCAGCTTTTAATTCCAACATGTTTCAGCAATTCCTCAAGACATGGTGTGTGAAGCACAGACAGTCCTCAGTGGCATATCCTCAATCTAATGGCCGAGCAGAGTTAGCTGTAAAAACAGCGAAGAGGATAATTCATGGAAATACAGGTCCCCAGGGATCATTGAATAATGACAGTGTTGCCAGAGCCATCCTGCAGTATCGCAACACCCCTATCCAAGGCATTGGTCTATCCCCAGCACAACTCTTGTTCCACCGCCGACTTCGTGACTTCATACCATCCCAACCCACACTATATAAACCACATGCAGAATGGATAGCTGCAGCTAGGAACCGTGAGATAAGCTTATCTCAGCGCAATGCTCACCTCACCGAGCGGTACAATCGCACAGCGCATACTTTATGCCCACTCCAAGAAGGAGAAAGAGTATCAATACAACGTGCAAACAATCGTCGATGGGACACAACAGGTCGTGTTGTCGAAACTCTCCCTAACCGTCAGTATCGGATCAGGATTGATGGGTCAGGCAGAATCACTTTGCAAAACCGCAGATTCCTCAGAAAACTTGCAACACTTGTAATTCCAGTCCATATTCCCAGTGCTTCGACTGAATCTCTCAATCCAACGCCTTGGGATTGCCATACACCTGGTACACCATTTCCGCATAACAGGAGATGTAATGACATCGTCAAGGCACCCAACACCACTAAGCACTGCTAAACCAATGCCAGTGAAATCTGCCCGAGTACTGTCCAGGTTACTCCCCCACAATAAACCAGGCCAGAAGGAATTCATTCTTCCCCAAAGACCATTGCGTTCGCGTACTGAGGGGAGGGGGGGAGATATAGAATCAAACTAACACTTACCGGCATAAAGACCTCAACTGGCATCCATCTCATAGAAGAATACTTATTCGAATAAATGAACATTTTTACACTAGAATGGCCACTTATGAATCTCAGCCAATCAGAACACAGAGAATGGACTTTCCCTTCTGAGCATAATGGAACATTCTAGCCTTATTATAAACCGGCATTTTGATGTGCTTGGCAGTCTGACTTATCTTGTTGCTCAACTGGTCATACAGTTGAGCCCTAAGCATCGACTCTATAGTATAGATAACATGTAGCAGTAGTTTATTCTCTCTCTTCTTCTTTTTCGTTGTTAACAGCCACCATAATATGTCTGTGATGCGTGATGATTTTCATACCACAAAATCATTGGAATTTAACAATTATTTGTTTTGTTTTTTAATCTACCCATCCCCCCTGGGGAGGGAGCAGCTGTCTTAAACACAACTCTCCTTTGCGGTCCAAAAACAAGAGAAAGATTTTATCAGCTTATTCACTACGCATCTCTGGCGATCTCCTGTCTGTGGATGTAACATCCTGAACACATAGCTCTAATTCTACTCTTTTACTTCTAATAGAATTTTCTGATTTTAACCTTACTCTAGCCTTATGTAGAAAATTCCGTTTTTAAAATTATTTTTACACGTGTCTAATCTTGTTACAGTTCGAGCTGGATGGGAAAACTTTCCTTATTGTGTTAAACTACTCCAGTCAATGGTTAGTGATACGGAAAATACAGTCTACTAAATCCAGTGAAGATTTTTGTAGTCTATGACATCACAGATAGTATTCTGACAATGGACGCCAGTATGCCAGCTGGCCGTTTAATGACTCCTCAGAGGATTGAGGTTTTACCCACATAACTTCTACGCTTTTACACCCCAAGTAATGGATAAATAGAAGAACCATAAGAACATTCTAAAAATAGAATTCAGATGCTTATGCCTCAGTCACACGACGCCACTTCGCTCGCCACTACTTGTAGCAACGAGTATCTATCGCAGCGACTGAGCTGGTCACACGAGACGATTTCATTCACCGCTACTTGTAGTAGCAAGTCGACTACCCATCTAGCAGTTCCGTGCCTTTGATTACAGAGCACAATCAAATTGACACTTACTGGCATAAAGTGTTCCAATAGTTATGTAAAAAACTTTCCTAAATCCTTCATCACTGCTGCAATCATTTTTTTTTTTTTTTCAATGGTTACATGTTCTAATTCCTAAAGATTTTTTAGTGACCAATGGTTTATTCAAACTTTCAATTCTTGTCATAGATTTTCAATAGAATTCAAATCATTGAAAGAATATACGGCATAATCACATTGACACCAGTTCAACTCGTCTAGGGTGAACGCCGCTTCGTTTCGTTCTTTTTTATTAAAGGCCATTGCAGAATTGTCATTCTTTTCTAGAACCACACAATCACTGATTTAAATGTATGTTTAGAATCATTAGCTTGCTGGAAAGTAGATCGCCGATCTAGATCAAGATTTTGCTCTGATAGTGGGAGATTTTCATCCAGAATCTAAATATAGTGTTCAGATTTCATCATTTCTCTTATAGCAATTAATTGTTCAGTTCCGTTTGAGCTAAAACAACATTGAGTCGTTTTAATGTTGGCACTGTGTTCTTTGGGAGAAAAGCCTCACCTTTCTTGTGCCAAATCTTCTGTATATCATTATGTCCCAAAAGCTAATTTTTTGTTTCTTCACTCCATAGTACTTTTTCTGAAAAGCAATTTTCTGTCCAAGAATTTCTTGGCAAAATTAAACCGCACAACAATGTAACATAGTTTGTGAAGAGAAATTCATCCATTTCTATTTCAAATGTTATATTGTGTGAGTACTTACGTATCCAAACTCTTGGCGATGTGTTTCAAAACAACAAATCTAAAATAAGTACTCAACTATATTATTTTTAAAGAATCAATATTGAAGTCCAGTTAGTTAACTATTGGAATTGTTAGATGCTTTAGTATTTTCACATTACTAGTGATTAGCCTATCAAGTAATAAGGTAAGATATTTATACTTTCGGGTTGACTTCTCATATTCCTATGTAGTTCATGAATAGTTCAAATTCAGTTGCATTCGTGTACACTGTAATACCAACGTTAAAGATCTGAATGCAGAATATCACTTGATAATAATATACTTGTTGGTCATTTTTTTTAATGTGTGGAGTCCTAGATCATGTGACCTTGGGACGGTCAACCATTGGTTCATTTAGCCATGAGGTAACCATTATTTAAAAGGTATGACTCAAAAAGAGTCCACTTTCTCTTTTCCCTCTTTTTTTGGACTGATCGTCGAGGTGGTGATATGTTTGCTAAACAGTTTGTTCCCCCCCCCCTTTTAGTTTAATCACCATGTGTCCACTGCTCCTATTTTGTCCAGACGAGTTCTGGGACATGTTCCTCCTGAGTTGCAAAGTCGGAAGGTACGGTCTGACTGACTCCTAGAATATCCAACCCTAACTCCTTATTTTAAAACCTTCCAATATTCAGACTCTGTTGATTCTTCAGAGCTGAAAAAATCTGACCCCCGACTCCTAACATTCTTACAAATCCGACTCCAACTCTTTCCAAAACCTTTGACTCCGCAACCCTGGTTCCTACACATTTTGGTAAGTCTACTGTTTCATGTCTCCACGTATTAGAAAGCTTTGACATGTGTTACATATTTGGGTGTATTACTTGTGAATGTAAATAAATCCTGTTATATTTTTATAAGTACGTTTTTTTTTTTTCTGTTGAATATGTATAACAACAATTAAGACAGATAATTCTTATAAACTTTTTAAGTTCAGTGTTGATATGATTTGCCAGGTAAAAAGTTATACTGTATGATTGATGGGATATGACCTTATGATCAGCTTAAGATTTGTATGAGGTATGATTGGTTTGTTCAGTTATGTGACATAGGGAAGATTTGAAGTTTGATGATAGTTGCTGCTGAAAGTTTAGTGTAGTGAGATTTCATGCAAGATTTTGAGAAATAGAAATAACTAACACTACTTGGCCTTCGGGCCGGTGGGCAGTTGAAGATTTGGGCGGTGACAATAGGAGGCGACCTAAAAGCATTATCAGGCTCACAAGTAGTTTGTCTTCAACTATGGAATCGGGATTGGCTAGCTATATTGTAAAACCAAGCTAAGGATAGGCAAAAGTGATCTGCAATGTTCAGAGACGCTGTACTTGAAGAAGCTGGATCAACCGACCAGCATGTTCAGTCTTCTATCGGAAGAGAAGAAATTCTTCTTGACTCGGGCATTTTTTATTTTTGTCCCATCCAGAGTACCCCTTTTGGGAGCTGGATATCTCTAACATAAAACATTGACCTTGTGTCTAACCTTGCTCTTGTAGTGAGGCAAGTAAATAGGGACTCCTTTGGTCCAGTTAGAATAACTCCGAGCTAAGGTAATGAATAGAATATATTTTAAGTTAAATTTGCTGTCGTCCTTCTTTATAAATTTACCTGTTCCTGAGAGAAGAATCGAGATAACAACTTCATCTTTGGCCCACGAGAGACAGACAATATGCAGTTTCTATTAACTTATACTCCTCAGTTATGGCTAAAATAGCAGCTTGTATATATTGGTTTTCTGCTTTGGCAAAGGGTTGATATGCCGTAAAATAGACAGACCAAATCATATTCCCATGAGAACTTTTTTTTCCTTTATTGAATCTAACCAGGCTGTATTGTTTGTTTGCAACCTCAAAACTTACAAAGCCATGATCATTTCTATCAATAATCAATGAAAAACTTTTGCACTTGTTTTTTTATTTTATTTTACCTACTCGACGTCCCCTGGGGAAGAACCTTTTGACTTTAGTTTTTTTTGTTTTTTTTTACCAAATTATTTTTTAATTTTTTTTTTTAAATATGAAAGTTAAAAATGTAATTGTTACGTTATCGTTTGGTCACTAAATTATTAAACAAAATTGTTAAAAACTTTAACTAATTTTATTAGGTAATGTTGTTTTAATCTCTATAAAATTATAGGATGTAAATAACTTCCAAAAGTTTTAATCTTTTGATTTAATACATAAAGATTTGTTGAGAATTGTATCCAGAAATGACTTCCTATTCCATAGTTTAAATGCTTCCAAATTTATTTTAAATTTCGAAAGGTCACAAAGCAATTCATTCATTCTATTTTTTCAACTATTAATTAATGATTAAAATGGCTGACTTGTTTACAAAAAAAAAACAAAATGCATTCTGGTGGATTAAATTTTTTTTTTTTAAATAGAATTTTTGAAATTGTTTTATTTTACACTATTTCATTTTTATTTCAATAAATATTCGATTAATAGTAAATATAAAAAAAACGTAGTCACAAGAAAACACACACACACAGGCACACATGAAGTTGTCTTATAATTTTATTAATATAGATATTATGGACCAATGCGTACTTGTCTTCATTTGCTTTATAAATAAGAATTTTTGTCAGTGCATAAATTGACCCTTGTAACACTAAGAAATCTAAAATATGTTAGTTTTGAAAAAAATATTTTTTTAAATGCGGCTATTTTTGAAATACAAAAAATATTACCTGTTGTGTTTTATGCTATTTGGTCACGTCTTGGGTGATCAATAACGCTTTAAAAATTGTTTTTATAATGATTAATACCATTTGAATGTTGCCTCTATATTGAATCCATCTATATACTATTAAAAAGTTATAGTATTTTTGGAGTTTGAGGGTTGAAGACATGTGTTGCATGGAGAGAAATAATACAATGGATGTGTAATGTGAGTCTTAAAGACAGGCTTAGATTTGATGACCTCAGAGGAAGATTCACCCTTAAATGCTTTTTGTTTCAAATATGACATGTTCCAACAAAATGCCTATTTAATATAATATTCTACGAAAATGTGTCAAACTGCAACTTGTCTGTTGGCAAGTGTGAGTAGGTATTAGTATGATGTTGCATCAGCACAGCCACTAAATAGGTAATCAGTATCTTTGATATAAAACCAATATAAAAAATAAAGCATTTAAGGGTTAAATCTTGACGGTATAGGAAGATGTGTGCAGAATAGGAGAATTTGATGATATGGCCACATTGAAAGAATGTATGAGGGTTCTAGGATCAGTAGATGTAGAATAGTTGAGGTAGCAGGTCCAGTTCACAGGGTAAGGCCATGAGAAGAAGTGAGGAAAATAGACTTGAAAGAAAGAGGAATAAATAAAAACCCGGACAGAGTTAGTTTGGAAGTCGATTTTTTAAAGCCGTCCAATGTATGCCAGCATGTGAAATGGACGTTAAACCAAATATGATGATTGTTCCTACGCAAATATAAACATGTGATTGGTTTACAAAAAAGGAATAGGCAGAGTACACATTACTAAGGCAGTAGTTTTTATGATGCCAATACCCAAGTTTGAATCTCACCTAAGTCTAAAGGATTTCTAACTGGATACATGTTTTAGAGATGTAAATAAATTAACATAACATAAAAAAAGCATTGCATAAGTATTTTTTAAAGTAAGTGACTTTTTATTTTAAATATTTTTTATAATCTGAAAAAAAACTAGGCATTAGTTCAAAGCAAATTATTTTTTGCTTAAAAACATAATTTCTAATGTTTTTTCCCCCAGTAAAAACAAGTAAATCCATTCATCATAGTTACTTATGTGAATACTAAGAAGCATATTTTGTCCAACAAAATTTCACAAATATTTTTCTTTGTACTAGCTATAAATCGGTGGAATCTAGGTAAAGATGGGAATTGGTATACCCAGATACTGTGTGAACACCGTTCAAGGAGCAGGTATAAACTAGTTACGGTTTTTATTTTTTTAATAAAATGTCCCTTTTCTGAATAAACTGACAAAGGTCAGCCGAGCTAACTTGATCGTAAATCTTGTTATTTTCCTTCCATTGCTCTTGTAATGCACTCTACAATATTATTTACTCAGACTAACAAAACTACAACAAAAATGCGGTCTCTCATCAACAAGTAAAATCTCAAAGTAAACACTTCCCCCCCCCCTCTCATTGTAATGTTTATGAACCAAATTCATGTTGGCTATAAACTTTACTGATTCTAAAATAAATCTGTCAAAATTGGTGGTAAATTCTTTACTTCAAAATAATTTGATTTAAAAAAAAAATAAAAAAATAAAAATAAAGTTTTTTTGTTTTTTTTCAATATATTTTTGTTTTTCTTTTCTTTTCTCTTGTTTTTTTTTTTCTTCAATACTTTCTTTTTCTTTTTTCGTTTTTTTTTTTTTGTTTTTCTCCGACTTTTTTTTTTTAACTGCTACATTGTGTAATTGCTGCAAATATAAATTGAGTTAGTCATCACTCTCCACCCCGGGGGTGAAGGCACTTTCAAAGCTATACCTTATCTGTCAAGTAGGTCTTAAAACAATTTATAAGCTTTTGTGACTAATTGTGTTACATGTTAAAACATTTTTTTACTTATTTGCACCACATGATTACTTCCATAGATACTAGATAGATCATCCATTTTATCATTTTATTTTCCTTGGTCAGGCGGCTGACATTTTCTGATAGCTTGCAATCAAATCGGGGCAGTGTCAAGAGAGGAGGGTGTCAGTTATTTACAATTTTGCATGTTGTACCCAGATGTGCACATTTGGATTAATGACTCGATATGTAAACATGTGCAATGCGGCATGTTTAGTGGCTTCATAGGTGCAATGCATGTAGACGCCTGCAATGAGAGAAATATTTAGCTAAGGGAAGAGAGGCCACCCAAGAAATGTCTGACATCTTTGAAGTAGTAGCATCCTCTTGCATATGTTTCATGCTAGGATTATGATCCACTTGAGATTTTCCAAAAGTAATGTTCACACCAGATGGTGGGCCTCATGTTTCATGCTAGGATTATGACCCACTTGAGATTTTTCAAAAGTAATGTTCACACCAGATGGTGGGCCTCGTGGTAAGTTTTTTATGTCCATAGATTAACAGCTGATAATCTCGAGTGGTCTGTTTTGTGGTCCAAGTGATATCTATAAATGTAACGACAGAGGAGGTCAATTCTGTTTGTATGGGTCTTACAGATAGGTGGCCCTCGAACCTGAAGCTGTTTGTGTTCGGTTGGACTGGTTTTGATTCAGCCTGTCTCGTTCAGTAGAAGAAAAAGAGTATTATTGTAACATTTCTCAAGATAAAACATTGTTACTTGTTCTGAACTGGTTTTGTTTGGAGAGGAAAATCCTTTTCTTACAACATGGACAGAGACCACATAGTTAACACAGCAATTGGTGGCACAGTCTTTAGACGAAAACAAGTGGACGATCATGGCCTGTAACAGGACATAAAAGTGGTGCAAAACTTCTATTGTGCGAATTTTTACCCGTACTGGGACGAGTATTCTTTTGAAATTAAGGGGAGTAGAAAGTGACTGGTGGGTTAATTTTCTGCAGCCTTGTAACTCTCGCTTCCCTTATTTTGTCCTTTAGTTCTCGCATTCTATGAGCGATGTTTATGACAAAGGGAGAAGAATTACTGTTTTCTGGGTCAGAATCTATCCATCTAACACTTATTGTTGGCTAGTTTTTGATCTTGAAGTAGTATTTAAAAAAAATTTTTTTTTTTTAGCTCCTTACATCAACTGGCTTCATGCCTTGTCTGGAGCGATTTCCATAAAAAAAAATCATATATAAATAATTGCTTTAGCCGACAGTTTACACCATCTTTCTGTCATCCTGATACCATCATAGTGTGAAAATGTGTTTTGTTTTTTTTGTTTTTTGTTTTTTATTACCTCATTTTTTTGTTGTAAACAATGGTAAAGAGTAAGCTACAACACAGATTGGGATAATTAGGGGACATATTTGTCAAATATATTCCCCTTTGTCACTTAGTAATTTTATATATCTCTATATTAATAAAATTGTGTGAACACTTCTGGTGTGTTTGTATGTATATGTATTTCTCGTGTGAACACAAAGCCAACCACACACTGGCAGGTGTCCCACAAGTTTTCCGCACAAATAAAAAATGGTCCTTCTTGTGAGAACTTTATGGATGCCGGAAATCACATTTCCTCGTCTCCATCACAGGATGCCATCCTCCACTCTGACTTCCAGGCCTATTACGCGTGCTCCGTCTCCAAGCCGTTTTCGGTCTTTGCACGTTAGGCTAAACTCTGCCAATTTTACTCGGATGTGCGTTGCAGACTTGAAATCTTCATTGATGTAAATGTTGTCACGGTACGTCTTTTCGACGGTCTCTTCCTAGGATAACACAGCACTAACAATGGTCTTCACATTAAACCCCAAAACAAGTCTGGTTAGGCAGTATCTCTTGCCGCGAAATACCATCGTCTGGAATGGCCATAAAGTTTCTTCAACCATCACCTGCAGATAGGCCTTCCTTAGATCGAGCAATGATACATTCAATCCTTTCTGGCGCCATTCCCGTAACTTGCTTGCACATACATCGGCATCAGCCGTGTAAGCCTCAATATATTGATTAAGCTCACGGTAGTCCATCACTGGTCGCACATTTGATTTGTTATGTTGTACCACCGCCATTAAAGGGATAAGTCCTTTTAAAGGTCCAAGCTCTTGGTTAGGGTACGGGATCAACCAGACATCTTTGATCCAGACGTCAAGCTCTTGTTCATATGCAGCTTTAATGTTCGCGGCCACAGAGTATTCTGTAACGCCATGCCATATCTAGATTGGTACTTTATCCATCCATTTCCACGACAGTCCAAATTTTTAGGCGTTGATCAAACTCTACCTTGAAGTCTGGACGATCAATACAAAGGAATTTCACAGTTCCAACTGATGTAATAAGAACACCACCCAGTGTCTTGGTAACGTCATATTCGAGCAGTAGATCAAAGCTCAGTATGTCTTTCCATGTCACGAGGACATTGACCTCAGCGGATACACCAAAGTCCATGCAAATCTTTACTAATTCTACTCCACAGCACGCCTGTGTCTCACCATTTGTTGTTGTTATTTTAATGCTCCTCTTGCTCCAGTTGCGGCATAACTTTGCGCTTACTATGGTACAGGAGCAGCCTGAATCAAGAAGCGCTGAGCAAGGCATTTGGTTGACATGCACTCTGATGATTGGTTGCACCTTGTTTACATCTTGTCCAGGAGCAGAACGGCGCTGACATCTTGTCTCCTGACCTGTTTTCCGGACAGCTTGAGGCCATGTGTCCGATCCTGCTACATTTGAAGCACTGTATGCATCCCCGTCTTCTGTTCATGCAATCCTTCGCTATGTGACCACTCTGTCCACAGCGGAAACAATTTACTTAGCATGTGGGTCCGTCCTATGCGGATTTTTAACTACACTCTGGGTCGACTGCGTGGCCATTACAAAATGCTCAAGTTCTGCTTCATCCCTGATAATAGCTCGGGCACGCTCAAGTAACTATTCTATCGGTGTCGCCTCTATGCTTATGGATAGCCTCAGGAGTTGCTTCAATCAAAAGGAGAGCCTGGCCACAAATGCATATACAAAAGTCTGTTCAGGCAACCCTCCAAACAGAATGGTCAGCTTCTTCAATGCAGCAAAGAAGACATCCACTGTCTCGCCTGCCAATTGTTTCCGGGTCCATTGCAAAAGCTTTGTAGAGCGCAGCCTTCATCTGCTCGACATTGGCCTTAGCATTCTTGTTTAGCTGCTGGTAAACATCCAGAGTGCCTGCCGTTAGCTGAAGGGGAATGATCCACTCGACTTGCTTGACCCCACACAAACAACAGGTTAGCTCCACTCTCTCAACCCAGTCTACCACAGACATAGATCTGTCAAACTTGGGGATGAGTTTTAGGTCAAACTTTGCATCCACCTAATGTCACAAAAAATGAGCACAGAAAAGCCAAAATAATTTGTAATCGTGAAAATTGAATTTCTTTTTTTTTTTTTTTCTCTCTCTCTCGGCACTAGACGTGTCCCAACGTCAACTCTTCTCTTCTTCTCCCCGGAACAAAGTCTCTACTCTTTTTATGACAATGAGAATTTGCTCATACAAAACAATGCTCAATTGCATACGCGAACTCTCATCGCATCACAAAAGTTGCAAGTTTCCATTTTGCAACCGGAACACTCTGGGTTCAATCCCTGATGGACAATACACGGTACAACCCTCACTCGGTTTCCCTGTAGACCTGCATGATGGCTGCTACACTGACTCTTGTGAAATTTTAACAATAGTTATTGGATATCAATCAATAAATTTTCCCCAAATTTCAGTTTCTTAGGAGTATTTTAAAGAGTTTTTAGGGTCATAATATGGGCACAACCTCCCATTTGAAAATTAAAATATTTCAGATTTGCATTGATTTTGATCCATAGTCATTGGACATCAATTAAGCAAGGTCCCCTGAATTTCAATTGCTTAATTTTAAGCCTTAAATTTGAGACATTTTCTAGAATCAAAATCATATAATGGATTTTGATTAAAATTGGAATAAGGATTCTAAACATAAGGTTAAGTATCATTATATCCTGATTTAATCTTCATAACAAGGTGCAAATTGTTGTTTGGGGAATTTATTTTACCTCTCTTGTCCGGGGACAGGTATTCATCTAGCATGGGTATATATATTTAAATATACATTACCATCAACTCAAAGTTGTGGGAATATTCTTTCTGCCTACACAAAGACAGTCACTGCTTATTAATAACTACGGCTTCTAATATTTTCAGGTGATCTGTGCAGTACGGAAAATGCTTGGTCTCAAGTTTTGGCACAGAACTTGTTCTCCAATAAATGTGCAATTTGAAATTACAAAATATTGCAAGGAACGTATTGACTAATTTTCACCTAATCGCTGAGTAGTATGGCCCTACATAGTCGGTTTCATACCGACAATAAAAATTGTAAACAACCAAACTGTTATGACTAGTAGGGATACTATCCTTGCAAAAAAGAGGGACATTCAGTTATCGACTAAAAAATACTTCATAATTCCGTTGCAAACAAGCAACAAGAGACAAAAGAAACAACCTTGTCAGCAGGGTCCTGACTTCTAAAGCCTGTCGTCCATGGTATCTTTAAATAGATCGGGTACTTAGAAGGTCCTTCAAATTAATTATTGAAGGTGTTCAATCCATCGATAACTACCTTGTCATGATAACTACTATTGCTTATAAGAATTGTCGCTATATTGCTAAGTTCCTCATCCAACTTCTACTTGGAACAGATTACCAAGGCACAGTGCACCAAAGTTTTGATGAGATTGATTTTTCATATCCAAGGGAGAATAAATCCAAGCTGATATAGAGACCGGAAAAAGTCTACTTTCTGTAATACATATATATATATATATATATATATATGTATATATATTTATGTATAAAGAAGAATCATGATTCTAATTGCATAATAAAAAATAAACTAACAAAAACAAGTCCATAACAAAAATGTGAGAATCAATTTATCTTTAATTTTAACCAGAATCCTAAGTTTATTTATGCTACTAATAGGATTGTTTTTTCTAATATTAACATTATTTTCTTTTTTCTTTTTTTTTTTTTTTTTTTTTCAGGTCATTACAACGGATACAATGACCGTGACCAATTCTCCACTTTTACCCTCAACGAATGGGAAACTAATATGTAAGTTATTCTTTACTTATATCTCCCCCCAACTCTGCATCTCAATCGACTAACCCACTTTCTCCACAATCTCTGAATTGTCCTGTGACTCGTAATTGTGTACATTTTTGCTTGAATGCATCCACATACGTCAGATATTTTCCCAGACCATTTGACATGAGGCAGTTGAATGGATATGAAAATATGTTGAAAGAAAAATAATCTAGGGACCAAGCATAGATTTGGTACCCCAATTTTGTTGGCAGGTGAAAGAAAAATGTTTAGAATGACACCATATCTTTTCCACATAATGTTCAGCCAACCAACTATCACTTCATGGGCATCCCCTCTGTCAATCATACTGTATAACCCACCACATCTGGAACTATTCCCACTAGGGTTGGCAAAATTATAGATACATCGATATTTTTCAATATTCTTTTAATACAATCTGATCTATGTAATTTTTACATTTGATAGCAAAGCCGAATAAAATTCTGATGCTATGCCATTAAAAAATGATATTGGCTTTGCAGAGCTTAATATTTCACTGTTAAAAATTTTTATCTTTTTCTTTTGTTTGTTCAGGTGACTCATCCAATCCTTGACCCCCACCCCTCCCCCTGTAGAAGTGAAAGTTGAAAAAAATTTTTTTTTTAACTCGCGCACACAAAAAAATATCAAAAGTCTGACTCCCGAATTGTATTAACAATTCTCCAAAACACAACAACGCCAACTCTCAAAAATAATCCGACTAGCGTCAATTGAGTAACCCGACACAGAACGCTAATTCAGTTACTTTCTCCTTTTCTCGCTTAACACTCGACGTATCGATGAAAAGTTCTCTTTTTCTCTTGACGAGAATTCGTCCATGCAAAACAATGGTCATTTGCATAAGTGAACTTTTGTCCTTGCACAGAAATAACAAAACTCCATCTTATAATTGGAAGGTTCTGGGTTCAATCCCAATGAACGACACATGGTGCGACCCTCACTCTTTTACCTTGTGGACCTGCATGATGGTTGCTACACCCCCTCTCTGAATTTTAACCTAGATATTGCACTATGTTCATTTTCATTTTTATACCATCCTCCTGTCTCTGACATGCAGCTTATGAACAGAGGAGTTCTAGATTTGCAAAGGAATCTGAGTTGGACTTGTAAGAATGCTAGGAATCTGAGTCAGATTTTTTAATCTACGAAAGAATTAACAGTCTGAATATTGGAAGACTTTAAAATAAGGAATTGGAGTCATAATTTTTGGAATCCGAGGAATCTGACCTTATATCTTCTGACTCCGCAACCCTGCTTATGAAGCCAGTTTCCAGTGATGTTATAGGACTTTTTCTATGATATCGGAAGTAATATAGAGTATCGTTTTTATACTGATATCTTAGAGTTAACATTGTGATATTGTGACAATCTATTTTTTCCAAACCTCACCCTAAAACATATACAGCTAGACTATGTTCATTTCGCTGTCAGTTTTTAAAGCATTTATGAACCAAAGAATTAAATTCACATAGAACACATTGCCAAATGGGCACAAGTTGCAAATTTTACTAACATTTGCTGGACAAACATGGGTTATTGAATAACCTCTAATTACTTTAGCAGTTAAACATATTCTGTAGAAAACTTGTTTTGAAAACTATCTTCTGTGTGTGCCAATCTTGTGCTGTGATCATTAGAAAATGATTCCAATGTTGACACCCTCTTGTCTACAATTTGCCAAGATTTGTTTAAAAAAAATTGAAATTAATACAGGATTTTATTATCCAATTCTTAACGAAATTGAGATTCTTACACCATATTATTATTGTAACCTGATATACATTTGGCCAAATTACAATATGTATATATACACATATATATATATATATATATATATATATATATAATAAAATACTAGCTTAAGTACACGTCTATGTCAGGTTTTTCAACTTTTCTTGAATTTTATAGTCACTATTAGAAGTTAGGTTTGCTTAACAAATCTGATTATGGAGGAGTGGGTCACTAAAATCATGGATGATGGCAATGCAGCAGATATTATCTTCTGAACTTTGCTAAGGCCTTTAATTCAGGGAATCATATCCTTCTGATCAACCAGCTCTAGGCCTATGGCTTTCAAACACATGTGGTGAGATGGATTGGAGCCTTTCTTACAGGTGCAAGTCAATGGTTCTCTGTCAGTTGTTTCTAATGCGGTTAGTGGTTCTAATGCGGTTAGTCATTAAGTCCCTTCCTGTTCCTGGTGTTCGTCAGAGGGCATCTCCCAGAATATTCTTTTTGCCAATTACGTCAAGATAATTGCTCCTAGAAGTGACTTTGTAGATGCCTCCATCAAGTCTGAAAACGGTCAAACCTATTGGATTTGTCTCTCAATGTCAACAAATCAAGGCGATCCATAATACAGGCCTGGCAAACATGCAGCTGGGGTCAACGATTGGGGGCTGACATGGTAAGACCAAAATTTCTATTAAATAATCATTACTGAAAAAAGTTTAAGTAATGAATTTCTTAGTAATGTCCAGTAATTAGCAATTATAGATATTATTAGGAAGCAGCTTATAATAATTAATTTATTTCAATCAAATCAAATGTAAAAAGTACACATGAACTAAATGCACAAAAAAATCACTTTATTCAACATGAATTAGGCACATTTTAGATATTTCAAAAATCATGAGTCAATTTGTTTTCAGAAAGCAAATTCAACATTTTATAAAATCAAATACTTTATGAACAAAATATAATTTTTACAAAATTTGTGATGTTTGTTACACATACAATTTTTTTTTATAAATGAAGAAAATGCTTATTTCTTCATGATATGATAATACATATTATACACAGTCTTAATAATAAAATCAACTTACATTAGCAAGAACATAAAACCAATAAAATATATGTAAAAAGGGATTAAATGTAAACATATCTGATAACTTCTTGGAAAAATATGCATTATAAATACTAATTATGTTGTCATGAGAATTGTATAAATATTTTTATTTTATAAATAATATTTTAAGATAATTTCAAAACTTTTAGTGTTGGTTCTTGAATTGTCTTAGGTGAATCAAATGAACAGTAAATTTTGTAAATCTTCTGTAAAAACAAATTGTATATGTAACAAACATCACACATTTTGTAAAAATTATCAAAATTGTTGCTTCGAACATTATTTTGTTCATAAAGTATTTGACTTAGTAAAATGTTGAATTTGCTTTCTGATTGTATTATATCATATTTTTTGTAATAAATAAGTTAATATAAACAAATTGACTCCTGATTTTTGAAATGTCTAAAATGTGCCTAATTCATGTTGAATAAAGTGATTTTTTTTTTCTGCATTTAGTTTAATAATTTTGTACTTTTTACATTTGCTTTGATGGAAATAAATCAATTATTGTAAGCTGCTTCCATATAATATGCATAGTTGCTAATTTACTAATTACTGGACATTACTAAGAAATTTCTTTACTAAAACTTTTCTCAGTAATTATTATTTAGTAGTAATTTTGGTCTTCACAGTTCCCCCCCCCCCCAGTTGTGGACCCTAGTCGCATGTTTGCCAGGCCTGTATTATGAATCGCCTTGCAACAAATGCAACCACCTTCCAGTCGGTTCTTCCCCCAACATATCACTTGATTTTGAACCGGGTCGATTGATTTTGGACGAGATGATGCAATTTTGGGTCTTGTGGCCGATTCCTTCTTTACTCCAACTGTCCAATGCATTCAGGCAACAAATAAAGCCCACAGCTTACTCTTTCTTATCTACAATTCCTTTGCCACCATAACAGCCAACATCCTTCTACTGCTATACGTATCTCTAGTGCAACTCATTCTGGAATATGGCATCCAAGTTTCATCCCTCTATTTCGTTCAGAATGTATCCAGCACTGAGAGCGGGTTCAGAGACTTGTAATGCAAGACTGTGGACTCCAAGCAAAGTCTTATGAACAATGGTTGAAGGCCCTCAACCTCTACCCACTGGAGACCCCAATCTCTCCTTTAACATCATGCATGACAACTACAATATGTCTCCTGACCTCTTCTTCACACCCACTCCGTAGAGATGGCTTTGTTGAAACTCAGAAGCTGTACCTGAGACAATTTCGGCTTAATCGTCAGGTGTCACTTTTGGTTTGGGTCGCTATACCATGGAACAGACTTTCAGAACCATGGTCAGCCTGCAGATGACTAAACAGTTCAAGGCTTTGTTGGATGCATCATAGCTGCTAATCTTTGGATAATTAGCCCTCACTTGAACAGCAGAGGCTGCGTGGAGAAGCGATTTTGACGTAAAGCAACCTGAACCAGAATTTAAATATCCCTTTCAAGGAGTTTTTCACCCCAGCACCAAGTCGTGGTCCCAGCAAAAGATGTACCATAGTCGCTTTCATCTTATTAGAAGAAAGACAAAATTCTCTGTCTGTTTCTGCTCCGTGGAATAGCCTGCCAGATGTAGTGGCGATGTCTATATCCAGGTTTAAAGTCACCTTGAGCAAAACATTCAGATGCTACATAGATATATACATCTTCTAACTGTCCTTTTACATGGCTTGTTGCACTTTGCTATTTTTTTTGCTTATAAATTTGATTTGATTAAAGAACATCTATTAGATATTTTTCATCCGTTTTTTTTTTTATTATTAAAAAAAATATTAAAGTTTATGATCTCATGGCATAAAATATGGGCACTGAAAGCAAACGCTTTATCCACATGACCTCTGATCAAATGGAAATATTGTGTAGTTTTATTCTATTTCAATAAGTTTGGCATAGGGATTTTTAACCTCTTCTGCATAGATCTAAAATAGTTTGTCTAAAAAGAATAAAGAAAGAGAAATATGAAATTTTAAAAAACGTAAAAATGTATTCGTGAACATTTATCAAAGATTTTTTATTCATTTTTAATTAAAAAAGAATAAATGTTTTCACTTACTTACGATTATTTGACATGAAAAATAGTTTTGTCGGTTAAAAATGTTAGAACATTTGTTTCTAGTCTTATTTTTATGTACTTTTAAATTTGAATAATAGGTTTTAAAAAGGTTCAAGAATTTCTGACTGATAAGGATATCGAATTGAAGGTGCTGATTCAAAACCTGCAGTGAGTTTGGCTCTTAGATCAATCATTTAAATGTGATGCCGCGGCACACATACAGACAACCTTACTTTATATATATAATTACAGTTCTGTCTGCATATATGTATAAATTATTTGGAAATTAAATCCAACAAGATATCAAAATCGGAAAACTCAAAAGTAGTTACAACATTTTGCCTTCATATGTTGAAGATGTTGTCAAGAGTGAGACAACAAAAGAAAAAGAAGGCTGGTTGAAAAAAAGAGAAAAAAAACTAGAAATACTGTCAAAATACAAACATGTGTGTGTGTGTGTGTGTGTGTGTGGATATGGATATATATGTGTATGTGGGTGTTTTTTCCTGATGTTTAAATAATTGTTTTCTCTTGAATTGTTTTTGATGGCTTCGTTTTTTTGATAGAACTTTGACCGAATGATATTGAGTTTTGTGTGGTTCAAGGAGGAACCGTATTGAAAGTATGCATGTAATTTCGATTCGATTTAACAACACCCACTGATTGGTCTGATTAAACATATTCTTGGTTTTTCAAATAAACAAGGACTTTTGGGGCATATAAAAATTGAAATAAAACTGTTTGAAACAAAAAAAACTGATTTGATTTTCTTATATATATAATTCTGTCTGTTTTTTTAGACTAAAAAAAATCATTTTATTCTTCTCTTTGACCTCTTTTTAATGTCACATTCATAAAATTCTTCAGGTTTTGAGCAAAAAAAAAGCAATTGATTCATTCTTATGCAGTAAATTTTATTCCATTCAAATAATTTTGCAGACTTCTAAATAGATGGTAATCTGTTGGTGCAAGGTCTTAAATATGGTGGATGATGAATACTTTCTCTGGGAGGTCTTTTTTTGTGTGTGTGTGCATAGCAATGTCTATCCTTATCATGAAGGATTATGCTAGACCTCACACTAGCGAATTTTATGATGGTAGCATTAAAAAGCCTTTTGGCAGAATGGTGACTACATTAACGATTAAATCTGAGTTTTTTTTGTTTGTTTATTTTATTGAACCTAAAGAAAAAAGGAACAGAACTTTCATTATTACTTACTTACATATATATATATATATATATATATATATATATATGTATATATATATGTATGTATGTATATTGGTTTGTGTGAAAAAAAAAAACGTTATCTATATTGATTGCTGTTCAGGTAAAGTGGTTTTGGAATTTGCGTTTGCACGCATTAAAAAAAAGAAATGTTTCCAGATGTTTGAAAAGTGAGATAATTTTCTCATAGAAAACAGAATCTTCCAGTTTTTTGTACTAACTATATTTTTCTTAACCTTTTTTTTTTCTCACGCTAAAACTAACAAACCCTTCTCTTCCACCCTATTCACCTGACCCCACAGGCTTGCAAGATCCGCATCCAGTTTACAGCAATACATTATTGCTCTTTTTTTGCTTTTCTCAATGGAATGATGATATATTCCCTGGTTGATAATAATATCTCTATTCTCAAAATATTATTTATACCCAGATGTGCATACTTTGGTATGCTAGTAAGTAAATATGGGCATATTATATAAATCTTATAAGAAAAAAAAATCAAGAAAAATAGTGGAATTAGCCTTGTTATATCATCCACAACTCTCAATTATACGAAAGATGTGATAAGTCAAAATACAAACTCTTCCAGTGAAGGAATTTTGTCTGTTTTTTCTCTTTTGATGAAATACCAGGTGCTATGCAGATGGAAATTGGTAGAAATCAAATATCATAGAATTGGAATATCCCAAAGAAAACTCTTTTTATAATATTTTTTTTTTCACCTGCATAAATAATCTTTGTGGACGTGCTAATAAATTGTTTAAAATTAAATATCATAGAATTAATAGACTTCAAATATTAACAAAAATTCTTAGTCTTGTCTGTTTTATGTAAATTTTTGTTTTGTTTCTTGGTAGCATAAATACTCTGTTACCCAGATGATAAATTAGTTTTGTTTGTTTTATGGCATATCAACCCGTTCTTTGGTTATCAAAGGCTGACACCCAATATCTATTGTCAACGATGTATATGATTGTTCAATGAACAGGAGTTGTTATTTTACCCATAAATGTAGGGGGAAATTGTAGATTCATACCCTTCTCAACAGTATTACTACATAAATGAATGCCATAGATACACATCATATCATAGATTATGCTGGTATGCATTGCTCAATCACACACACCCCCATTGATAAATTGTTAACAATTAGATATAGGACAAAAATCTTTTTAAAAAAATTTTTTAAACTCGTAGTCTCTTCTTTTTTTTTTTTTTTTTTTTTTTAATGGAAAGCGCTCCAGAGAAGGCATGAAGCCACTTGATGTAAGGAGCTAACAAGAACAAATATGATTATCGCAAAGACAAGAGATGCCTATTGGTCTTACTCTTGAAAAGACCAAAGTTATAGGTAGGAGGAAAACAGTCAGCAGAAAGAGTTCGACAATCTTGCGGTTCTTGGAAAGAAGCTACTGAAATAAGAAGCTGTATTACAATGATGTATCAAGACAGCGAATTGATGGAGACCACTAGTCAAACAGGCTGGAACAAAAGAAGCGGGGGATCACATACTTCTGAAGAACACATGCCATAATAGTATTTATAGAAAAGACTAACATCTCATCTGCGAGAGAGAAGGTACAGAGAAGAAGAAAGGCTAGGTCTAATCAAATTACAGATAAGTTTCTGCACCTGATTAAGAAACCTCAAATAGGACAGATACATCAGCCCAAATATGATGAGTCTAGTTTTTAATTTTTTTAATTGTGTGTAGGTGGTGGGGTGGTGAGGATCCTTCCCTCTCCCCTCTCTCTCTCCCCTTCTCCTCCTCTCTCTCCCCTTTCCCTTCTCCTCCTCTCTCTCCCCTTTCCCTTCCCTCCGCTCTCTCTCCCCTTTCCCTTCCCTCCGCTCTCTCTCCCCTTTCCCTTCCCTCCGCTCTCTCTCCCCCTTCCCTCCCCTCTCTCTCCCCCTTCCCTCCCCTCTCTCTCGCCCTTCACTCCCCTCTCTCTCGCCCTTCACTCCCCTCTCTCTCCCCTTTCACTCCCCTCTCTCTCCCCCTTACCTCCCCTCTCCCCCATCTCCCCCCTCTCTCTCCCCCTTCACTCCCCTCGCTCTCCCTCTTCACTCCCCTCTCTCTCCCCCTTCACTCTCCTCTCTCTCCCCTTCCCTCTCCTCTCTCTCCCCTTCCCTCTCCTCTCTCTCCCCTTCCCTCCCCTCTCTTTCCTTCTTCCTTCCCCTCTCTCCTTCTTCCCTCCCCTCTCTCTCCCTCTTCCCCCTCCCGTTCCCCCTTTCTCTCTATCTCTCTCTCTCTCTCTGTCTTCCTCTTTCTCTCTGTGCCTTCCCCTTTCTCTCTCTCTGTGGCTTCCGCTTTCTCTCTCTCTCTCTCTCTCTGCCTTCCCCTTTCTCTCTCTCTCTGTGCCTTCCCCTTTCTCTCTCTCTCTCTGTGTCTTCCCCTTTCTCTCTCTCTCTCTCTCTCTCTGCCTTCCTCACACACTCTCTCTCTCTTTCTCTGTGCCTTCTCCTTTCTCTCTCTCTGTGCCTTCTCCTTTCTCTCTCTCTGTGCCTTCTCCTTTCTCTCTCTCTGTGCCTTCTCCTTTCTCTCTCTCTGCACCTACCTCTTTCTCTCTCTCTGCCTTCCCCTTTCTCTCTCTCTGCCTTCCCCTTTCTCTCTCTCTGCCTTCCCCTTTCTCTCTCTCTGCCTTCCCCTTTCTCTCTCTCTGCCTTCCCCTTTCTCTCTCTGCCTTCCCCTTTCTCTCTCTGCCTTCCCCTTTCTTTCTCTCTCTCTATGCCTTCCCCTTTCTTTCTCTCTCTCTATGCCTTCCCCTTTCTCTCTCTCTTTATGCCTTCCCCTTTCTCTCTCTCTCTCTCTCTCTCTCTCTCTCTCTCTCTCTATGCCTTCCCCTTTCTCTCTCTCTATGCCTTCCCCTTTCTCTCTCTCTCTATGCCTTCCCCTTTCTCTCTCTCTCTATGCCTTCCCCTTTCTCTCTCTCTCTATGCCTTCCCCTTTCTCTCTCTCTCTCTCTCTCTTTTTTAATTGTGTGTAGGTGGTGAGGTGGTGAGGATCCTTCCCTCCCCTCTCTCTCTCCTCTTTCCCTCACCTCTCTCCCCCTTCCCTCACCTCTCTCCCCCTTCCCTCCCCTCTTTCCCCCTTCAATCCCCTCTCCCCCCTCGCTTTCCCCCCTTTCACTCCCCTCTCCCTCTCCCCCCTCGCTTTCCCCCCTTTCACTCCCCTCTCGCTCTCCCCCCTCGCTTTCCCCCCTTTCACTCCCCTCTCGCTCCCCCCTTCACTCCCCTCGCGCTCCCCCCCTTCACTCCCCCTCCCCTCTCTCTCCCACTTCCCTCCCCTCTCTCCCCCTTCCCTCCCCTATCTCTCCTTCTTCCTTCCCCTCTCTCTTTCTTCCCTCCCCTCTCACTCTCTTCCCCCTCCCCTTCCCCCTTTCTCTCTATCTCTCTCTCTCTGTATTCCTCATTCTCTCTCTGTCTTTCTCTGTCTCTGTGCCTTCCCCTTTCTCTCTCTCTCTCTGTGCCTTCCCCTTTCTCTCTCTCTCTGCCTTCCCCGCTCTCTCTCTCTCTTTCTCTGTGCCTTCCCTTTTCTCTCTCTGTGCCTTCCCTTTTCTCTCTCTGTGCCTTCCCCTTTCTCTCTCTGTGCCTTCCCCTTTCTCTCTCTGTGCCTTCCCCTTTCTCTCTCTGTGCCTTCCCCTTTCTCTCTCTGTGCCTTCCCCTTTCTCTCTCTCTGCCTTCCCCTTTCTCTCTCTCTGCCTTCCCCTTTCTCTCTCTGCTTTCCCCTTTCTCTCTCTCTGCTTTCCCCTTTCTCTCTCTCTGCCTTCCCCTTTCTCTCTCTCTGCCTTCCTCTTTCTCTCTCTCTGCCTTCCCCTTTCTCTCTCTCTGCCTTCCCCTTTCTCTCTCTCTCTCTCTGCCTTCCCCTTTCTCTCTCTCTACCTTCCCCTTTCTCTCTCTCTCTCTCTCTAGGCCTGCCCCTTTCTCTCTCTCTCTCTAGGCCTGCCCCTTTCTCTCTCTCTCTCTAGGCCTGCCCCTTTCTCTCTCTCTCTCTATGCCTGCCCCTTTCTCTCTCTCTCTATGCCTGCCCCCCCCTCTCTCTCTCTCTCTCTCTCTATGCCTGCCCCTTTCTCTCTCTCTCTCTATGCCTACCCCTTTCTCTCTCTCTCTCTCTATGCCTGACCCTTTCTCTCTCTCTCTCTCTCTCTCTATGCCTTCCACTTTCTCTCTCTCTCTCTCTCCTTCTCTTTCTCTACGCCTTCCCCTTTCTCTCTCTCTCTCTCTATGCCTTCCCCTTTCACTCTCTCTCTCTCTCTCTCTCTCTGCCTTCTCCTTTCTCTCTCTCTCTCTGCACCTACTCCTTTCTCTCTCTCTCTGCATTCCCCTTTCTCTCTCTCTCTCTGCATTCCCCTTTCTCTCTCTCTCACTGCCTTCCCCTTTCTCTCTCTCTCTGCCTTCCCCTTTCTCTCTCTCTATGCGTTCCCCCTCTCTCTCTATGCCTTTCCTTTTCTCTCTCTCTCTCTTTGCCTTCCGTTTTCTCTCTCTCTCCCTCTCTCTCTCTATGCCTTCCCCTTTCTGTCTCTCTCTCTATGCCTTCCCCTTTCTGTCTCTCTCTCTATGCCTTCCCCTTTCTGTCTCTTTTTCTATGCCTTCCCCTTTCTCTCTCTCTCTCTCTCTATGCCTTCCCTTCTCTCTCTCTCTATGCCTTCCCTTTTCTCTCTCTCTATGCCTTCCCTTTTCTCTCTCTCTTTATGCCTTCCCCTTTCTCTCTCTCTCTCTCTTTATGCCTTCCCCTTTCTCTCTCTCTCTCTCTCCTTCTATGCCTTCCCCTTTCTCTCTCTCTCTCTCTCTATGCCTTCTCCTTTCTCTCTCTCTCTCTATGCCTTCTCCTTTCTCTCTCTCTCTCTATGCCTTCTCCTTTCTCTCTCTCTCTCTATGCCTTCTCCTTTCTCTCTCTCTATGCCTTCTCCTTTCTCTCTCTCTCTATGCCTTTCTCTCTCTCTCTATGCCTTTCTCTCTCTCTCTCTCTCTCTGCCTTTCTCTCTCTCTCTCTCTATGCCTTTCTCTCTCTCTCTCTATGCCTCTCTCTCTCTCTATGCCTTTCTCTCTCTCTATGCCTTTCTCTCTCTCTATGCCTTTCTCTTTCTCTCTCTATGCCTTTCTCTCTCTCTCTCTCTATGCCTTTCTCTCTCTCTCTCTCTGCCTTTCTCTCTCTCTCTCTCTGCCTTTCTCTCTCTCTCTCTTTGCCTTTCTCTCTCTCTCTCTTTGCCTTTCTCTCTCTCTTTGCCTTTCTCTCTCTCTTTGCCTTTCTCTCTCTCTCTGCCTTTCTCTCTCTCTCTGCCTTTCTCTCTCTTTCTCTCTGTGCCTTTCTCTCTCTCTCACTGTGCCTTCCCTGTTCTCTCTCTCTCACTGTGCCTTCCCTGTTCTCTCTCTCTCTCTATGCTTTCCCCTTTCTCTCTCTATCTCTCTATGCTTTCCCCTTTCTCTCTCTATCTCTCTCTGCTTTCCTCTTTCTCTCTCTATCTCTCTATGCCTTCCCTTTTCTCTCTCTCTCTCTCTCTCGCTCTATGCCTTCCCCTTTCTCTCTCTCTCGCTCTATGCCTTCCCCATTCTCTCTCTCTCTCTCTCTGTGCCTTCCCCTTTCTCTCTCTCACTTTCCGTGCCTTCCCCTTTCTCTCTCTCTCTCTGTGCCTTTCTCTTTCTTTCTCTCTCTCTCTGTGCCTTCCCCTTTCTTATCTCTCTTTCTCTCTCTCTCTTTGCCTTTTCTCTCTGTGTGTCTTTGCTTTTTCTCTTTCTCTCTCTCTCTGTCTTCCCTTTTTTTTTTCTGTATTACCCACTATTATGCCAAGCAGCTGTCTCTCAAAATTAATAATAATCTGTTAATTTGTTTAGGAGTTAATCCCTTACATTCTGGAGAGTATTGATTTACTCCTCTCCTAGGAGTTAGGCACAAGGCCAGTTTGTATCTTACTCCCACAAGTAAGATATGACCCAAGGTCGGGTCGGGAAAGTGGGGTTTGAAAAGCCAGCGCCCGAGAGGTGAGCACTCTGGCAATTAAAAATTGCCTGGGTAGCCCTATCGGCATTCCCCGGTAGGGGCGCCTCAGGCAGTAAGCAATAAACTTACTCCTCCCCAAAGAGGGGAGGCGAAGCCTGGTAGGGTGGACCTCCTAGAACTGCACAGGACAGACCCATAGACAGGCGTAAATTAAGCCCCGAAGACAATACCAGTCTATGGGGTGCAGTATCCATTGGAACAGATACTACACTTTGATCTTAGCCAAAAGGCCAAGTTCAACGTTATGGAGAGTAGAAAGTTCAACGTTCTTGAGAGTAGAAAGTAAACTTTCAGTTAACTTTCGGCAACCTCGTAACTTTCGCTACCCTTATTTTGTCCCTTAGTCCTCACATTCCATGAGCGATGTTTCTAATAAAGGGGGAAGAATTGCTGTTTTATGGGTCGGAATCTATCCATCTAACACTTTTTGTTGGCTAGTTTTTGACATTGAAGTGGTCTTTTCTTTTTAGCTTCTTACATTAAGTGGCAGTCCTGAGTATGACCTTAAAAGACATCCAGTGGTGAGGCCTCCATTTGGGAGCTATGGGGAATGTAAAATTGCCCCTTTAGTTGCCATTGCTCCCAGGTCTACTCTGGCACTACCAAATCAGGTTGTCTGAAGTTATTGACTTCCTGACTCAAAATGCACCAAACATTGATGTTTTATTGTTTTTTTTTCTTTGCAAAACTCAATCATGTTCTGCAAAATCCAAAACAAAACAAAAAATTTCCCTCCCTCCCCCTTTTCCTCCCCCCCCCCTTTCCCTCTCCCTCTCTTTCACTTAACCAAACACCGAATAAATATTTAAACATATAAAGAACTTGAAGCCTAAAAACCTTTACCAAAATGACCGGATTCAGCATTAAATAACCTGAAAAGGGTTGATATGCCATAAAACAAAACAACCAAACCAAATACCATGAATGAATACTTTAAAATGTAAAGAACTTGAAGTATGAGAACTTTAGCCAAAATGACCAGATTGGGCATTGAATAAAGTGAGTGAGAAATAGAGTGAATGAGAGAGAGAAAGAAATAGAACAAAGAATCTGATTGGTTAGCTAGCTAAACGTGTATATAAAAACACTCGGCAAAACTTACTCCATGCATTTTAGCCTGATGATTCCCTCCGAGGATGAAACACAGAAGCCTCTGTGTAGCTTAATTGCCATAAAAATATTTTCATAACTTACCATATATATATATATATCATCATCATCATCATCATCATCATCAACCGGTTTATTTGTTGAATCAGGCCACAATTAATCCTCTGATGAGGGTGGGGCCTGATTGTCTAGTCTCGAAATCTAAGTCTTCCTCTCCACTCCTGTCTTTGACAAGGCTTGATGGAATCCATACCCATGGCCTTCCTATCACGTTTGACTACGTCCTCCCAAGTCAACTTGGGATGCCAGTGGTGATGTTCTCTGCTGGCACATTCAACTGTCGGACTTTAGCAATCCAGCCATCGCTACGCTCAATGTGATCCAACCAACGCAGTCTGTTCTTTCGCATGATGTCCACAAGGGTTTTCAAGTCGACCTGTGAGAGCAGGGATTCAAAAGAAACGTACTGTTCAGGCCTCACCAAACGGATCCATCTGACCATTGCCCTGTCATTACGGTGCAGCTTCCTTAGTATGCCAGCAGAGACAGCCCAAGTTTCTGAGCCATACAACAGCACACTTCTGACACATGAGGAGTATACATGCCCTCTCGTAGTTGTTGGCAGGTGTTTGTTTGTCAGGATTGGTAGCAGCTCTCTAAACTTTTTCCAGACACACTTGCAACGTGTAGCTGCCGCGACAAACAAGTTGACTCAAGTGACTCTGGGAAACTCTTTCAAGGCATTCAAAGTGACCTAGTCAATAGCGTAATTGAAAAGTGTTGGTAAAAGAACACATTTTTTGCCGAATGCATATGTGGGATCATGTTGAGCAGTAGTAGTCTTTAAGAAGACTGAAAAGTTTAGGTGGAATACCATCTTCTTACATAACTTTCAAGAGGGTGCTGCGGTTGACAGTCGAATGCGGCAGTGAAATCAATGGAACAGATGACTGTCCTTTGCTGGAAGCACCAATGATGTTCAAGGATTCATCTTAGGATGAAGATTTGATCAGTACGAAAACCACATTGGAATTGTCTTAGAAGAATCAAAGTAAATATTTTAGCAGACACATCGATCAGACTGGTACCAGTGTTACATCGCTTGAGTCTTGGGAGTATTACATTCTCTCAGACCTGGTTGATAATGTGATGGATGGCAAGCCCTAGTGTATTTGCACTGTTTGAGGATCTCAGCAGGGATGTTATCTTCCCCTACAGTTTATAAAATCGGGGGACCTATGTTTTGAGGCATTTCCGTCTGTCCGTCCGGATTTTTCTCCGCAACCATCCATTGAATTTCTCTGAAATTTTGCATGAAGTTGTAACTTTTGTCAGGTTAGAAAGTGACATTCTCCGATTTTTAAAAAAAAATCTGGTTAGCCCCCCAGGGGGTCAAATGGCAAAAAATGACATTTTTTGCCCCATAACTTTTCATCCATCCATTCAATTTCTCTGAAACTTGGCCAATATGTGGAGGCAATTGTTCCTAATAGAAAATAAGTATCGCTGACCTTGGAAAAAATCTGGTTCGCGCCCCAGGGGGTCAAAAGCCCCCAAAATGGCAAAAAATGACCCTTTTCTCCCATAACGTTTGATCCATCCATTCAATTTTTCTGAAACTTGGTCAAAATGTACAGGCAATTGTTCTGGATATAAAATGAGCATCCTTGACTTCAGAAAAATTCTGGTTCGCGCCCCCAGGGGGTACAACGGGGGTCAAAAATGCCCCAAATTGCCCAAATTTATTACATTTTACACTTGCCACATCGAATCACATACAGAGGGGGACCACGCACGCGCGGCTTGTAATTTTTTAGACTTTTGATAACAGCACCAACTTCAAGCGTGTTCGGCAGTCCTAAGGAGTTTGATCAGCGTTATTCATGGGAGCAGTTTATGTTGCTTGCAGTTTAGCAGATTGGCGAAGTGATATCTCCAGCAGATGAGATGTTCTTTGAGATTGGTGATTGGCTCGCCATTCTGGTTTAAGATGGTTTGGTTACCATCCCAGCTTGTCTTAGTGTTCGAACGGAGGAGGCTATTAAGTTTACAGGAGTTCCCAACAGCTGAGGTACATTCCATATCTTCTGCCACTTTTCTCCAGAATGTATTCCAATTCAGCGCGAGCAGAACGAGTAGCTTCACGGTGTAGTTGTCTGAAGTTGTCAGATTTGTTGCAACAGCCTTGATTTGCTATTTCAGCAATTTCAATTGTTTGGTCCAAGTCCAGTCTTTGTCTTTTCGCTTGGTGGTTCCGAGCGTCCAGATATCACAGATTTGAGGTTACACTTGACAGTTTGCCAAAGCTCATCTCGGGTAACATCTTCAGATTAGTGTACCTTGAGACCATTGAACTAATTGGATAGATATATGCAGAATGCGCCATCTGTTTGTTTACTTTTCAGTTTTGAAATGTCGTACCTGAGAAGCTTAGTATGTGACTTGACGACCTTCAGATGAAGATATAGTTTTGCCCGTTCCCATACATGATTGGAACCAAATTCTTCAGTTTTGTCAATGTAGTGCGTGATGGGCCTAGTGCGAATTGCTTGTTTCTGGGTTTCTATTAGAGTGCTCTCTGTAGATCTTTTGAGATTACCTCTGGCCAACCAGTTCCAACTGTCGATATCTCTAAATTTAGTATTTTAAAAGAATACACTGTAGTTTCTTTCCAAATAATTTTCCCCGTCTCCCTTACAACCTTTGATTCTTTTTCGACTCAGTTCTTAGTATTCCTCCCCTTTTCACTTCACGAAGAATAATCCCATTACCTTCTTCTATATTGATGACCTCTTCAACACTAAGTAAACTAGGACCACCTTCCTTTCTATGTAGATACAATCGGTCTGCATCTCCTTTCTTTGCAAAAGCTCCATAGATTGTATTTCCCATGTTTTGGTGTCTAAAACTTTTTATTAATCTACATTCCAGTCAAGTATACCAGCAATATATCTAATGATAGCTACTGATCTGGCATTGATAGTATAGATTGTATTCCGACTGTAGAGGTACGATTTAAGAATAATTCTTAGTCTTTTGATGTATTCAGCTTTGACCTGGTTTTTCATTTCCTTGTTTTTAATCTTATCTGCTTCAAATATTCTCAAGTACATGCAACTCCACTCACTCTCAACATTCTTTATCAGATATCCTGTTGGGAGTTCAAGGCCATCTGAGTAACCAAATTTACCTCTTTATGATAAGAATAGTGTATTTAGTGAGGCCACATTTCATTTGTATATCATCACTAAATAATCTGACCGTATTCATTAGGGTGTTAAGTTGGTTTTCATTCTCTCCCAAAATTTGAAGGTCATCCATGAATAGTAAGTGGTTGACTGTAGGAAGTTCTTCCCAAGTTCATATCCTGCCTTCACATTTCATAAGAGAAGTGTCATTGGGACAAAACTGGTGACAAAAAGCAAAAGGGAAAGACTATCACCCTGGAAATTCCTTCTCTTAATTTTCACTTTACCTAATGCAACACCCCCTGAAGTTAAATTGGTTTCCCAATTCTTCATACTATTCTTTAAATCTGTTTGAATATTGGGGCTATTCCGAAAATTTCTAAGCATTTGTGTATCCATGAATGAGGCACCGTGTCAAATGCCTTCTTATAATCAATCTACCCAATCCATGATAAGGGTAGTAGTTCTTCATTTACAGTTTCTCTGGATCATTTTATCGATCAAAAGATGATCTTTGGTGCCAAGTGATCCTTTTCGGCAGCCTTTCTGTTCTTCAGGCAGTGAATGCTTTTGTTCCAAATGACCATAGATGCTTTCAGACAAGATGTTAGTGAAAAGTTTCCATATAACTGAGAGGCAAATGATTGGGCTAAAGTTTGTCACTTCACCCCTTTTGTCTTTTCTTTCATGCCCTTTGTCAGCCATTCAGGGAAGCTACCTGTCATCAAACAGTCATTTAGCATTGCTGCAAGTAGTGGGTGAAGAGCTGGAAGGTTTTTAAACCAGTATCCCTGGACCTCGTCAGGTTCATGTGCTTTCCAATTTGAAAGTTTTCTAACCCTCTCTTTCGGCATCTCAACGGTGACTGTTATATTCGTTTGTCGTTCTACTCTAGAGGGCACCTCCCTTTCAAGGCCTTTGATCCATTCTGCATCTTCTTGATTATCATTATTATTATTTACTCACCAGTAGTTCTCACACAGGTCATCAGTGATTGCTCACCGACAACCGGTGGTATTCCCTGGAGTCTGAGTGACAACAAGTCTCCCCAGATTTCCAGTACCCTTCACCTCCCTTCGATAGCCACCGCAAATAAATTTGCAGTATCACAACAGCCGTTTACCATTGATTTCTCGCTGGTAAGGACCATTGGTCTTCTCTGGGGCCTGGGTGGCAATAAGCTTCCCCGAGGTCCCAGCAGTCTCTGCACTTCCAGTGGAGGTCCGGCCCACGCCGTCCCTCCTCGGTCCTCTCATCCTCCTTGACCCTTATGCAAATATTTTGTGTGGTGTCAGCCTAGGCTGGTACCATGTTTGGGGGGGGGGGGGGGCTGATTACTTTTATTTTTTTTTGGGGGGGGGGGGGCTGATTATTTATTATTTATTTATTTATTTTTGAAGGGGGCTGATTATTTTTTTTTTTGTGGGATGGGGGGTGGGGTGAGCTTATGGTGTTTCTTGCCATTTCTGTTCATTGGTCCACCCCTGTGGTGTGTCAGTTGAGGCCGCTGTAATCCATTTGGGGGGGGGAGCTTATTAAGTGATGCTTCTTTCATTTTCTGTTTCTTTGTTTGTGGTGTGTTCTTTAGTTAGTTTTGTCTTCTTTCCGTGTTAGATTCCGTATGATCCTTCGTAGCTTATGCGGGTTAATTTCCGCATTCAATAATTTTTCTTAAGATTGTAGATTTAAGATCATTGCTGTCCTTTGTATAGTTCCAATGATTCCTTTGATCCCAATTCCTCCCAGTCTTTTTTCCAGGTTTTTGGGGATTGTCCCTAGTGCTCCTACGATTATTGCAACTGACTTTCTTCATGCTCCATATTCCTTTCAGTTCTCTGGCTAGTTCCGTGTATTTGCTTCGTTTTTCTATTTCTTTTCTTTTCACTCTGTGGTCTGCTGGAACGGCAAAGTCTACGATTTTGCAAGATTTTTCCTTCTTGTTGATTATTATAACATCCGGTCTCCTTGCTTGTATTAGTTTGTCTGTTTGTATATCCATATCCCAGATGATTTTGTGTTTTTCGTTTTCCAGTACTGTTTCTGGCTTATGTTTGTACCATTTGTCTGCGTATTCGAAATTCAATTGTTTGCACAGTTCCCGATGTACTGCTTTCCCCACACAGTCATGTCTGTTCTTATACTCGCTTTGGGCTAGTTTGCTACATTCACTTATATGATTTATTGTTTCGTCTCTTTGTCCACAGAGTCTGCATTTACTGTTTTCCTGAGTTTTATCTATTTTTGCTTTAATGTAGTTTGTCCTGATTGCATTGTTCTGTGCAGCCATCAGTAAAGATTCCGTTTCTTTGTTCAAGTGTCCTTTTCTTAGCCATGTCCAGCTATTTTCGTTGGTTTCTTCTCTTGTTTGTCTTCTGAAGTGTCCGTGTAGTTTTTTTTTTCTTCCCACTTTTCTTTTCTTGACGTTTTGTTTCTGGTTTCGCTGCTTCCCGAGTTGTTCGTTGGGATGGTGTCTCTTTCTGCAGTGATAAGGATTTCCCTGTGTTGAGTTATGTATTTTTCCAGCTATTTTCTTGAGTCTTCCACACAATCTTCTATATTTACCAGTCCACTTCCCCCTTCGTTTCTTTTCATGTAGAGTCTGTCCGTATCGTCTTTTGGATGTAGTGCATTGTGCATGGTCATTAATTTTCTGGTCCTCTGGTCCAGGTGCCTGAGTTCCTCTTTGGTCCAACCTATGAATGGTCCAGAGTATCTTATTAGTGCTACTGCCCAGGTGTTTATTCCTTTTACTAGATTCCTGCTATATAATTTTGTTTCTAAGAGCTTTCTTGTTCTTCTCAGATATTCTTTTCCAATCTTCTCTTTCATTTCCGTAGATTTGATGGCGTCTGCCTCCGGAACTCCAAGATATTTGTAACTATCCTGTTCGCCTAGCGCCCTCATTTCCTCTTGGGTGGGGAGTTCTATGTTCTCTGTTGTCTCCAGTTTTCCTTTTTCTATTTCTAGTAGTGCACACTTTTCCATTCCGAATTCCATTTGGATGTCCTGGCTGAAGATTCTGGTCATATTTATCAGCTTTTCCAGTTCCTTTTTGCTTTTTGCAAATAGTTTTAGGTCATCCATGTACATCAGGTGGTTTACTCTTAGTTCTGTGTCTGTAAACTTGTATCCGGCATCACATTTTCTGAGTATGTAGTTAAGTTGCATCATAGCTATTATGAACAGTAGTGGTGATAGGGAGTCTCCTTGGAAGATGCCTCTGTCTATCTTTATCTCAGTCAGCTGTTGTTCTCCGGCTGTCAGTTCCAGTCTCCATGTTTCCATTGCTTTCTTAATAAGATTAATCATCCTTTCAGGTATTTTGTATATTTTCAAACATTCAATTATCCATGCTTGAGGGATTCTGTCGTAAGCTTTTTTGTAGTCAATCCATGCCATGGATATGTTCGATGTATAGGAGGTCATGCGTCCCTCTTTTCCCTTTACGGCATTATTTTTGTTCTTCAGGGAGTAGTCCACGTTTGTTTAGGGACTGGTAGATTTGTTCTCTCAGTTTTGCCGTCGGGATTTTCCACATTGTTGGTAAACAGGTAATTGGTCTGTAGTTGCTTGGGGTTGTTCCTTTTGGGCATCTTTTTGTATAAGCGTTGTCCTTCCTTTGGTCATCCACACTGGTATGCCTGTTTTGTGGATACATCCTCTGTTTCTGTGCCAGTCTTTCATGTAGGGTCGTGAATTTTTTAAACCAATATGCATGTATTCCATCATGACCTGGTGCTTTCCAGTTTGCCATTTTCCTTAGGGTGTCCTTAATGGTTTCTTTAGTAATCTCTGTTTCTGTTCCTTCTATTTCCTGTAGTTCATTTTTCATGTTTTTTAACCACTTGGCATTTTTGTTGTGTGTTTTAGGATTTTCCCATATCTTGCTCCAGAAGTGGTTTGTCTCTGTCGGGTCAGGATGTTCTGATGTTATTCGTTCTCCATTTACGTTTTTGTAAAACTGGCTTTCATTGTTTTCAAAGGTTCTGTTCTGTTTTTGCTGTTCTGATTTGTATCTATATCGTCTCAGTCTTCCCTCTATTGCTGCTATCTTTTGTTTTAATTCTTCATGTTTCTTATTCATTTTTTCCTTGTCGACCGGATTTCTGCTCTTCCATTCTTTCCTATTTTCTTCTATCCTGTTTACGGTGTAAGCTTCTTTTCGGAGTTTGGTTATCTGGGTTTCCAGTCTGATTTCCCATCCAGGTTTTGTCGATCCTTTCTTTTGGCCAGGCTTTTTTTTCTTTCCAAGTTTCATACTTACTGATTTTGCCCCCCACATATATCAAGTTGTTTAGGTATGTGATGGTGTCTGTTGGGATGTACGCGAGTACCTTGTTTACTGTCTCGGTTTCAGCTTTCAACTTCTTCCAATTTTCGTTTCTTAGAGATGGGAGATTTGTTTTGTTCTCAGACATGTATCATTTGATGTTTTCCACTTTTCTTGTTTCTTCCTCGGTGAGTTCTACTTCGGTGAGTTCTACTTCGGTGAGTTCTGTGATTTCGTAGACTTCAACCTCTTCCGTTACTAGGTTTATGTTTTGTCTGTCATCTTCCTGGTGGGTTTCGTCAGGCGATGTTTCTTGCTCTGTTCCACTCTTCTGTTTGATTTCCCTCAGTTCCATCTCTGAGAACCATCCTCTCTTGAGGATCTGTTTTGCTTGGTCTGCTATCCTTTGTTCCGTTGTATAGTAGCCAGTAGCAGTGTTCCAAAGATGTTTCAATCGTTTCCGGTAGCCTCTTTCTGTGGGGTGACGACTTTTGTAGTAGCATTCCATCACTAGTCTGTTCTTCTTTGTGGTTCATTTCTTTCTATATTTTTAGTTTTTTTTTCATTGCTGCTTTTTTGTGTTGGGTCTGTGTTCTTGTCATAACTGGAATTGGAGAGGTTACTTACCTGTTTTTTGTTCGTAGTTTTGTTCCTGAAATCAAAGGAGCCAACATTTATTATTATTATTATTATTATTATTAATTTTATTAAATAAATGTATTTAGCCTTTTTTCCTTTTTATTTTTCTAAATTCATATTAGTGGTTTGCCAAGTTAAAAATGATACATTTAGTCGTCCATGAAATTCAAAAAGGTTGGCAACCGTTGGTCTAGATGGTTATTGACTCCAACAAGTGGCTACATCTTCACCAGTCAAGACTGGTGGTGGAATCACTTCAGTCGCCAATAAGATTCTCCAAAATAATGACCAAAATGTAAAAAAACAAAACGGTGTACATTTTCTGAAATGTTGTGATCTGAACGTTACATATGCGTCTCCACATTTGGTCACCTCATATTCTTGTCATGTTGTGTCATTTTGGAATAAGAATTCTAGACAAGGTTTAATAGCATTATATGTTGATTTTAATCTTAGTCACAGAACAGAAAAGTGGTTCCAAGCTGTTATGTTTGGATCATTCATTTTATCCATCCTGTAACGGCTATTTATTTTATAAATAGAGATTAGATTAACATTATCTTAACTAATTAGTTAGTTTTATGGTTAAATTGCTTACAAAAATAAAACTCATAATCACCAATTTCATCGTTGAATAACTTAGACATTAAGAAATAAAACTCCTCGGCTGGTTTTGTGCAGCTAGTGTATACATAAATGTTAGGGCAACACAAAAACTTCTTCACAGGTTCCATTTTTTTTTTTTTTTGCCATTAATTATTTGACCAAAATATAACAAAAACAAAACGGTGTAAATTTTGTGAAATGTTGTGTTCTCAACCTTACATATGCGTCTTCACATGTCACCTCATATTCTCGGCATGTTGTCATTTCCATTACTGGAACCTGCATGAACTAAATGATGACAAAACATGGAGTCCATTTCTGAATATAAATTTATTTACAGCCAATCAATCACTGGTCAAGTATCATATTCACAGGACGTTTTACCATCATTTCTTTTTCAGTGACAACCAATGAACTGAAAATTATTAGGTCGCTAAGAAGATTTTTTAAAACTTGTTTTCAGAAAGCGAGACTATAAAGCAGATAGTAGTAGATTATATAGGTTATTTAGGTATATCCAATCTGTTGGTAAGGTTGCTTGGAAAATGATTGGATCATTCTACTGCTCCAGAAATTATCTGGCTCCTAATGCAATCCTCTGCCCATATAAGAGTCAAATACATTTTAAGATGGAGTACTTCTGCCATGTCTGGGGAGATGCTGCTCAGAGCACTCTTTCTTGCCTTAACAGAGTACAAGTCGACTTTACAGTTTAGTTAGAGATGATCTCTTCTGTCCTCTACAGCCCCTTTCTCTTGGAAGAGACGTTGCTAGTCTCTCTCTACTCTATCGTTATTTCCATGGAAGATGCTCGACTGAGCTCTAATCTTTTGTTCCTCCTTGTAATGCATTCACAGCAAAAACTCATCTTCTACCAGAACCGAAAAGAACTTTCCTTTCTTCCTCCATATGCCTCCACATCAAGCAGAATTTCCATGAACAGTTTCAGATTTTATCCATAGTTGTGGTGGGGGTGGAGGTTTATTAAATAGCGACTTTATCCATTACGCCAATCTAAGGTTGTATGGGAAATATTTCTATCGGTATTGTTATACCTTAAATGTGTTTTATTTAGAGATGGGCGGTTTTACCGAAAAACCGCGGTTTTTCGGTTTCGTCTCCATACCGAATACCGAATCGGTTTTTTTTTTTTAAACCGTAACCGTTCGGTATTGTGTTTTTATTACAGTAAGCCACCATATACAAGGAAACACGGTTAAAAAGATTTTCCGATTTGAATAAAATTGAATATTACCAAAAAATGTTATATTAGTAAGGACAGATTGAACAAATATATTACTGCAATTACTGCTATAAACACGTGGCGATTTTTGTTTATTTTCATTCTAGAACGAATTTTAAACATTTTAAAATATGAATATAGAAAATGTTGTTACATTTTTCGTACCCAACTAGTAAATAAATTAATCTTTCATCTTTTTTTATGCATTAAAATTATAATTGTACGTTGTTTTGTCTTTCGGTAATAGTAATTTTAAATTATCTTATCCTAAAAAATATTGTCCTTTTTTTGAGCGAAAGTCAACAATGGCTACTAGTATTGCTGATATAACAATCAATCAGCAGCAGCGTCTTGTAAAATTCGTTTATAAACTTCTTTAAAAGTAAGATAAAAATACTTTTTGTGCTTAAAAAAGTTAATCCTATTTGGTTCTTTTATAAAAAATACTGGTTTTCACTCAACTTTCGAACTTCTAGTAGTAATGAATTTCTAGTCGCCAATTTAAAAAAAAAATTAAGATTCTACTTTTTTAGGCGATTACGTCTTAAAGTCTTGGCGAAAAAAAGAAAAAACAAAACAACAAAAAATAGTTTAGAATTTAGAGTGGGGGATCAGTTTCGCATATAAATTTAATGCAAAATGATCTCCGATTTCCCGGCTATTCTTGCCTTTTAGTGAAATTTATAAAATAAATAATTACTCTACCATTAACTCTAGGTACGACTAACAAGCCCACCTCCTAAAAATGCCATCTTGAACGTATCGTACCATTAACCTTAAATATGAGTGGCAAGCCACTCCTAAAAAACTCCCTTAACCGTAACACTAAGTCCGAATGGCAACCTCCATCCAAAACAAAACCCCTTCCTTAACCTTATCACTAACCCTAAGTCCGAGTAGGAAGCCCAAACCATACAAAAAAGCCCATTAAAACCACACATAATCGTCTAAAAAAAAAAAAAAAAAAAAGCAGACGCCCATAAAAAAAAACGCACAGGATTTATTTGCCATAGAAAAAAATTGATGAATGCCCTAAAACGCTAGAATGGCCCGGAAATGGTGAATTATTCTGCATTAAATATATGTGAAACTAATCCCCCACTCGAAATTCTAAATGTATTGTTTTTTTTTCTTTCTGCTAAGTTTTCAGGGTGTTCACACTTAATTGCTCCTAGCCCTACCACTAACCTGAAGTTCAAGTGGTAAGCCCCCCTCCTCCCACAAAAACCCTTATAATCGTCTGAAAAAAAAAAGAAAAAAAGAACAAGAAAAACGCGCAGGATTTATCTCCCATAGAAAAAATAATTAACTGTCCTAAAACGCTAGAATTGCTTTGAAATGGGGGATTATTTTATGTGAAACTGATCCCCACTTTAAATTCTAAAATAATTGTTTTTGTTTCTTTCTTTCTGCCAAGTTTTTCAGGGTGTTAACATATAATTGCCTAAATAAAAAAAGTAGAATCTCATATTTTGGGGAGGTAAGGGGGTGAGTTAGCAGAACGTGTTAATCTACAATAATGCTAAAGAAATCTTGCAATATATTCATTTTTAAACAGTCCTAGTATTAGATTTTAGTTTCTTGTACATAAAATGTATTAAAATTCAACTTTGAGTTTTCTAACTTCTTTCTTTTAATGGATTCATGGTATTTTTAAGGTATTGCAGCATATTTATGTGCACTTAGTGCAGATTACTTGGAAACCATTAATTTCTGGAGATTTTCAGTGGCATATTCTGATTCCTTGTACGAAAATACACTTATATGGTAAATTTCATTGCTTAATCTTGTGTTTTAACAAAGATATAATATTTTTACTGAAAAATTAGTGTAAAAAATGTGACGAAACGCATATGGTCTTAAAGAGGGGAAAATATCCAATTGTGTGAGGCACAAAAATAGTCATAACTTCCTTATTTTTAGTCAGATTTAAAAAATTTAAAACGATTCTTTCTTAGATCATCAAGCTCTTTCTATATATGCCATTATTGAGATATTTTAAGCAATTTAAATTTGTTCATGTGTATTGCTACTTGTAGGAAGAAATCTTTGTTTACAGTTTGTTTATCATTAACATTTTGAATTTTCAAATGAAAAAAAGAGAAATACGACAGACAACATGACATCGTATTTTTAGCATAAACTATTTTCAAATGAAAAATAAAAAATCAAACGCGTTCCGTATGATGTCGAAGATCTATTTGATTCAACTCAAAATTGTAAAATAATTATTTGTTTGTTTCAGAGTTATCTAAAAAAATAAGTTATTAAAATGAAATTTAAAAAAAATACTTGTAAAAGTAAATAAACGAAAAGTAGTGAGTAAGTATAAACATTTAAAAAGAAAAAAGTAGTTGCCAATGCTAGTGTCACTTTATTCGGATTTTTAAAATTATTTTAAACATTAGGCATTTCATTGTTTACTTTTGAAAAGCCACTTCATACATAAATTGTCATTTCTAGAGAACTATCTCTCAACTATACCGTTTTCTCTCCCAAAAATGGGTTATTCAAAAAGTAGACTATGCAACGATTTATATTTTACTAAATTGTTAATATGGTATTTATTTAGAGTTGACAATTTATTCGAAAGTTTAATTATTAAACTTTAATCCAAGTCATGAATTCTATGACTAAAATTACCTTAAAGCTTAAAAAATGACTTTAGGTGAATTAATAATCTCTACTGTTTTTTAACCATCCTTCCTTTTCCCTTGGCGCGGTTTTCGGGTGTACTACTAGTCTTTTACGCATGTCTATAAAGTTTTATTACCCTGTCTTAAAAACAAATATTAACCCCAACACGCACCAGTTGACAGAACTTCGAGCACACAAAATGACAGACATCCCAACAGTCAACACCGGCAATTCGAGAAGTATATGGTGTGTTTATTTTACGCGACAAGACACGTCTTGCAAACATTTTCACCTATTAAAAAATTAAAATGTTTATCTGTCAAATAATTTTGACAATATTTCATTTTCATCATCATTTTTGCTTAATTTTATTTGTAAAATTATTTTGTTTGTTTAAATAAATTTTCGTTTTTTAATTTCTTGCATTTCTGAGTTATATTTTAGCTTCTGATGGGTTAAAGAATTAGATAGAATGTATATTCAAACTCAGTTTTATTCTTCAGAAATCTTTCATGAATCTTTGGTCACTGTTTTAACGAGTTAACTGTTAAAAAGGTATCAGAACTTTGATTACAACAGTCAACACCTTAAAACTTATATGATTCATATCATGGAGAATGATTCAGTCACAAAATTATCGAAACAGTGGCATAATTCAACTAAACGTTGAATAATAACTAATCATCACACAAGAGAATGAATAGCTTCCATAGTAAAAAATTTTTTTTCAAAAAAACCGAAAAACCGAACCGTAAACCGAGGTTTTAAGGGAAAAAAAACGAAACCGATACCGAAACCAAAATTTCAAAACCGCCCAACTCTAGTTTTATTTTAATAAAACAAATGACAGTTTAAAAAAAAAAAAGGGTGAAAACAAAAATGAGAGTAAAAAGATTCCCGAGCAACGCTGAGTAAGTAAAGCTAGTTTTAATAAATCAATGATGATGCTTCTAGGCAAAACATTTTAAGTTAAAATAATTTTCCAATATTTTTTTTTTCAACCATATTTCGATATTTATTGATTTAAAAATGTATGTATTGATTTAAAAACAAATCTAATCCTATGCTTATAAAATAATCTTATTTTGTATTCATAGCTGATGAAGACCACTTGAACAGAGAAGCTTCTGTCTCACCATATGCACTTTCTGAATCCAGTGACTACAATGGCGTAAGTGTTTTTAGTTTCTACGATGGGTCCCTATGATCATTTCTTGTTTGTTTTTGTTTTTTTCTTTCTATTTTTGTAGATGAAGTTATGATATGAGAATGGTAAAATGGTTGTGTAATGTGAGTCTTAAAGGTAGGCTTAGATCTGATGAGTCTAGAGGAAAACTAAATCTGGATAGTATAGGGAAATGTGTGCAGATCAGGAAACTTTGTTGGTTTGGTCACATTGAAAGAATGTATGAGAGTCAGGGTTAGTAGATGTAGAAGAGTTCGGGTAGCAGAATCAGTTAGAAGAGGAAGGCCATGGAGAAAACAGGAGGAAGTGATGATAGATTTGAGAGAATGAGGTATAAAGACCTGACCAGAGATAGGTTGGTTTGGAAGTCAATTACTAAAAGTCATCCAACATGTGAAGCCAACATGTAAAACGGACATTAAACCGAATATGATCATGAAATTACATCCACAGAGACTTACTCTTGCCTACATTTGTTTCTCATTTATTAAATACTAGCAGGCATCCTGGTGTTGCCCGGAAATGAATGAGGATCCTGTGTATTCCTGCTCCAAACCCTGAACCCCCATATTAAGATTTTTATTATTTTTTAATTTCTATAATCTTCCCTATATATAAAACACAAAGTCTGTGTATGTGTGTGTGTGTGAGAGATATTTGTGTGTTTCCTTAGAGGTTAGAGAATCTAAAAGTGTATTATGTAAAATTTACCGGGGAACACAATGGAAGTGTTCCCGAATCTCTAAGTGCACCCCTAAGGGGGCTCTAAGGGTATAACCTCCTTAAAATTTCAAATATACCCTATTATAATGAAATTTATATCATCTGTATAAAATTTTCTAGGGAAGATAATGGAAGTGGTCCCAAATATCTGTGCTCCTATCTCTAAGGGGCGGAACCTCATTAAAACTTCAAATAAGTATATCGGATTTTAATGTCAATTGTCTCCAAATTCCACTTTGTGCTGTCTTCTCTAATCACTTGCTTCCAATTTTTCCTTGGCCGGCCAACCTTCCTGCGATTTACGGCATTCAAGCTTCTACAGTGTGTTATCCAGGATGATGAACGCTCCACATGACTATACCAGCGTAATCGATTCATCCTAAGGATAATCTCTATGCTGTTCAAATGTAGTGCTTTCAGCAAATCCTGTGACTCGACGTGTTGGGTTTGGTCAAATTTCACATTGCAGATCCGTCTAATCATGGATCTGTCATTGCGCTGCAGTCGGGTGAGAGAGGGCTGGGTGAGGGCCAAGCATATATGCATGCTAATTGGAGAGAGAAGGGAGATACTGCCGAAAGTCTCGACCAACCCATAATACCATGAGATGGAATTTTTCCTAATGACAACCCAATAATTCTTGAGACAGGTATTAATCCACATTTCTTTTCCGCTATTAGTAAAATAGCAAGAGAAGAAATGGTCAAACTCTTCATATGAATTTAAGAGGGACAAACACGGAGAACTTGATATTTGTCTTCTCTAAGTTCATCTTGATGTGACAGCTTTCCCAGGCCTTGTGTAGTTTCACTGATGATGAGGTTTCCACGTTTTGACTTGCGGAGTTGGTCGAAAGTAAAAACACCCCAAACCGACTCAAACAAAAATTTATGTTTTCTCTGTGGACACCCAAAATGGTAATTTCCAAAATAAACAAATAACCACAAACTATACAGAAAAAGGATGCTCATTAATTGTTGAAGTTTTGCCACTGTTCAGAAACTGAAAACACGTATTTGAAAGGATATACATTGAACGATAAAATAAAAATTGATATGACATGACTGCCAAAAGTTTGTATGTGAAAGGTTTCTTCTTCCGTAGCATTTTGTTGACAGTTATTATGCAACTCATAGGCTCTTTTGAGATTATATTAGTAAACTTTTGAAACAGAAATTTCAGTAGTTAAATCCCTGGTAGAAGACTTTTGTTTCATCAATGAATAACTTCCTGTCTCCTTTAAAACATATACGTCGATACTTTCAGTATGAAGAAAATGAGGTATTGTAGATTAGATTATACTGTTTTAGGCGATTATGAGGGAACACCCTGAAAAACTTGGCGGAACAAAAGAAACAATTAATTTAGAATTTAAAGTGGGGGTATCAGTTTCATATATGAATTTAACATAAAATGATCCCTTGTTTCCGGGCCATTCTAGCTTTTTAAGGCAGAACCTTTTTTTTCCTATGAGAGATAAATTGTTTAGTTTTTTTTTTTTTTTTTTTTTTTTTTTTCTTTTTGCAAAAGTAGTTAATGGAGTTGCTGTTGAATAGCATTTGTTCATTTCGGTTGATAATGTGATGTTTGTTAATGTTGGAATACCCGATTGTCTGTATTTTCAGGCACATTGGAATTGTAAGCACTTGAAACGTTTAGGAAAACTTGGGTGGTTGGCCATAAAGGACTACAGATTTTGGATGCTATGTACAGAAGACTGCAAGATATGTTTAAAGCAGAGTTGCAGAGTCGGGGGTTTGGGAAGAAGTCTGAGTCTGACTCTTAAGAATGCTAGAAGTCGGAGTCAGATTTTTTAATCTACAAAAAATTAAGACAGTCTGAATATTGGAAGACTTTAAAATAGGAATTATATTTCTGAATTTTGTTTAGATGAGGATTGATAATTTGTATTATTTGATTACTCTTCTCATCTCGGATGTTATTCTCACAACGTTTCGGTCGATATAACCTCTGACCTTCTTCAGATGCATCTTGTCGAAGATGCATCTTGTTGGAGAGACTTCAACAATTAGACGTCATTGAAAAGGTTGACCACACGGATTGGGCAAGTCCGACGGTATATGTGAAGAAAAAGTATAACAAAATAAGAGTCTGCGCTGACTTTTCGACGGGCCTTAATGATTGTTTGCAGGACCACAATTAACCCCCTTCCGTCGGCAGAAGATCTATTCTCAAAACTAAACGGAGGAAAAATTTTTTCCAAAATAGACCTCTCGGATGCATACTTGCAAATCAAAGTCAATGACGAATGTTCAAAGTACCTGTGCATTAACACGCATAAGGGTATTTTTAAACTAAAAAGACTTCCGTTCGGATTAAAGGTCGCCCCTGCTCTGTTTCAACAGGTTATGGATACGATGCTCGCAGGATTGGAATTTTCAATGGCATACCTTGACGATATCCTGATAAAGAACAGAAATTTGCATGAACACAAGAAGCACGTCAGAGAAGTATTTAAGAGAATAGAGGAGTTTGGTTTCAGATTGAGCCCGGAGAAATGCGATTTCTTTATGGAAAGGATCAGATTCCTTGGTCAAATAATAGACAAAGAGGACGAAGACTAGATCCACAACGGGCCGAAGCAATTGAAAAGATGCCTGCTCCAGACTCAGTACCGAAGCTACAATCATTTTTGGGATTGGTTCAATATTACGCGATATACATACCTAATGTGCATAATTTGAGAGCTCCTCTTAACGAGTTACTAAAAAAGGGTAGTAAATGGAGTTGGAATAAGGAATGTGAATCTGCCTTCCAAAAAATTAAGAAATGTCTACTATCAGACTTGGCATTAGCGCATTTTGATCCAGACAAGGAGTTAGTACTAGCAACGGAGGCCATTGATTACGGCGTTGGCGCTGCATTACTCCATAAGTATGAGGATGGAACAACAAAAGCAATTGCTCATGCATCAAGAACTTTGGTTGCAGCTGAGAAAAACTATAGCCAGATTGAAAAGGAGGCTCTGTCGATAATATTTGGAGTCAAAAAGTATAATCGATTTCTCCATGGACGGACCTTCACATTGCAAACAGACCATAAACCCTTGATTACGATATTTGGATCAAAGAAAGGCATTCCTAAGCATACCGCAAATCGACTACAGCGATGGGCTGTAACTCTCTTAAACTATCAGTTTAAGATGGAGCATGTGTCATCGAAAAAGTTAGGACACGCGGATACACTATCAAGGTTGATTCCAAAAAGAAACGAAAGTTTCGAAGAGACAGTAATTGCTGCTCTTAAAGATGAAAGCGAATGTACAATTTTAATGTGTAATATGATACGTGAACTTCCAATAACCCTTGAAGAGATTAATTGTAGTAGATTCTTTCTCTAAATGGCCAGAGATATTTAAAACCAGACATCCAACTGCAAGGAACACTGTAAATGCACTTAACGAAATCTTTAGCCGTTTTGGTGTACCAAAAACCATAGTGACAATGGTACAGCATTTACAGGTCACGAATTTAAAGAATTCTGCAAATCGCTGAATATTCAACATATCACGACACCTGTTTACCATCCTAGGTCGAATGGGTTGGCAGAAAAATTTGTGGACACATTTAAACAGGCAATAAAGAAAAACATGAATATGGACACAGATGAGCAAACTATACAAACATTTCTAGCAATCTACAGGGTAACCCCGAACCCAAATAATAATGTTAATTCATCCCCTGCAGAACTGATGTTTGCTAGAAAAATTAGATCTATCTTCGATAGACTTTATACCTGAGAAGAAGAAAAGTTCTAAAGGAGAAAACTTGAAAGTAAAGTGCTATTCCTCAGGGGACAAAGTGTATTTTAAAAATTTTCAGAATGGAAAAAATCATTGGGTGGACGGTTTCATTATGAAAAGAATTGGGAACATGGTTTATACCATTCAAGGCCCAAGTTTTGTCTGTAAAAGACACATAAATCAAATCCGTCCCAGAATTTCGCAAAATACAGAAGAAATTCCAATGGAAACATTATGTGATACATTTGATATACCAAAGCCAGTATGTATACCTGAAACCATGAATGTATCCCCTGAACATACCATACGGGGTGGACAGAATTCCTTACCGCAGGTAACGCAGACCAGAAGGAAGAGCACCAGAAAAAGGAAAATCATCAGGCGTTTAAGCCCCGATTCTAAAAGGAAACGGTACTAAAGCTAAAATCGGGAAGATTTCAGCTTCAGGGGAAGGTGTTGTAAAGGTCATGATTGGCATAAATACGAAACTAACATAAAGGGAAGTAATCAGGTATTGACTATATACGAAAGTACGTATATAAGACGGCAGTGATATCTGGACGTCAGCGAAGAGTAAACGTCTCTACTTCCTACCGGATCCCTGTTAAACGCAAACCACTCGGCGTATTCTTAATTTAGTATGTCCTATGTAATTTAGGATATAACAATGGATGACAGAACGAGAACAATATACCCTGTTGATTAAATAAAGGATTCAGTTAAAAATTCTGTATAGATTCCAGAGTTCGACAAGGCGCACCTAGAGGAGGTCGGAGGTTACAAAAGCCAAAATGTTGTGAGAATAACATCCAAGATGAGAACAGTAGTCTGAATAGTCCAAATAATACAAATTATCGATCCTCATCTTAAAGATTTCGAAACACAATACTAACCTGTTGAGTATTTTTTTTCTGTGACGTAAAACACAGGGAAACCGACGTTGTAACATAGACCTGCTATTTTAATGTTACAAATGCAATCAGTTAAGAGTTACATCATAAATAAAGATTGCCCATGTTACAATGTAAAAACATCTTCTGACAAAAAATGATCATTCATGCATAATTATTCTGTAGCAAAAAAAAATGTAAGATACGAAGCAATCAAGTCACTCCTTGAAATATTTAACAACTGACACCAATAGAAATGCTTATGATTCTTATCTGTATTATTATCCTGTATTGTATAATTATATCTACTTAACATTTTGTTTCTCTTCATTTTGCCTGGTGGTATTCTCTTAACATTGCCTCGTATTGCTGTTGTCATGTATAGAATTTTGCATACCCATGCCTATCTTCTTCCCACTAGTCTTGCCTTTCTTTCCTCCAGACTTGTCCTCATCAACATTGATATATAAAATAATTATTTCATATACATACACATATATTATTATAAGGTAATATAATATATTGCATATATTTTCAGTATTTACTTCAACATTGTTCAATACGTGAGTAGAGCTTAGTAGTAGTAGTATGAAATATATTTATCGAATCCAATTGGTTAGTTAACTAGTGTAAACACTACTTAGATATAAAAGCAATTGCAAACTATGCATTCATGCATTGAGCTTGACTATTTCCTTCAGTAATGAGACCTGAACGTTTGTGTGTAGCTGACTTGCCATAAATATATTTCAGACTACTGTGTGTGTGTGTGTGTGTGTGTGTGTGTGTGTGTGTGTGTGTGTGTGTGTGTGTGTGTGTGTGTGTGTGTGTGTGTGTGTGTTACTAGCTGTGTTTATCCTGTTGTCAGAGTAAAAGAAAAAATTACTGACTTGTTGACAAAGAAACAGAAATAAATTTTGGTGACTTGAATTTTGTGATCAGATTTTGTGAAATAGGACATTTTAAGGGAGAGAACTCGGTATACTTGCACACAATAACTTCCCTTTAATCTGTTTCAGTGAGTAAAGGCAAATGTATCCACTCGAAAGTTTTCTTAGCAAGAATAAGTATTTTTAGAAAAAAATTGAAATGAAATAAAATATGTTCATGCCACAAACAGTCGAAAGAAAAAAACGAAAAATAAGCTTGTCTGAATCAAGTATCAATATGTAAGACAACTTGCTATTTGGGTCTGACTTTGAAAATCAGACAAGATAACTTATGTTATATATATATATATATATATATTACATTTTGACCGATGTGACCTTCAGGTGTATTGTTCGTTTATATACGCTGATGTTTTTTCGATATTTAAGCACGATGTATGTTGATTATTTGTGCATATAAATTAAAAATACACCTGGAGAATGCTGAAAGGCACATTAACTGAAGTGTATGTTAGTGTTTATGAGGTAATTAGTAAAAAAAAATGTAAACTCCTCATCCCAAAATTTTAGATAAACATTATTTTTTCTAGTCTGGTAATATTGTCTTTTGAACTTTTTATAATATTGCTATTATCATTTATCTAATTTTATATAACGATTTAGATCTGATTGACAGAGTTTTAATATACACATGATGGGGATCTTTTTATTCTTTTGTTGGTTGATGTTATATAACAAAGGGGGTAAGTGTGGAAACCTGAAAGTTGAAGGGAACAAGTGTGACTGATGTCACACCAGAATCAAGCAATACAAGCTCTTTTACTAATCAGGCCGCTGATAGATAGATAGATAGATATAGATAGATATATAGATAGATAGACATAGATATATAGATAGATAGACATAGATAGATAGACATAGATAGATATATAGATAGATAGACATAGATAGATAGACATAGATACATAGATATAGATAGATAGATATAGATAGATAGATAGATAGATACATAGATATAGATACATAGATATATAGATATAGATACATAGATAGATATAGATAGACAGATATAGATAGAATGATATGCCCAAAGAGTTCATTTCGGTCTATGTCTGTAAACTGGTGTTCCGGGACCCATAAAAATATGGAAAAATCAAACTCCAACTTAGCTTATATCGTGTATTTCAATAACGCTATCTGCATGGAATATTGTTGTCACTAGCCGCTTTGACAGTGTCCAAAAAAAAAAAAAAATTTCTAACCAAATAGGTCCTGTGCTGTCCATTCAGCTCCAGCCTCCATAGCATCCCTACATTGTTACATCCCTGTGCTTGTTTGAAAAGTACTTCCATGGAATGTGCTCCGATGAACTTATTGCACTTGTTTTCCTTTAACGTAAATACCCCGACAAACAGAAAATTCCCTTCACTGTAGCTGCCCCTAGATGCCGGAAGAATTCTTACTCTAATAGCTTCTTTCCTCTGACTGCTTACCTTTGGAATTCCCTCTCTGCTCTTTGTTTCACCAACCGTATCAACATGCAGAAATCTAAATGTAATGTGATCAAACATATTGCTGCTCAATTCCCCACCCAGATTGCCCCTCTATGATTCTGACCCCTATCACAGTAGCACATTCTGTTTCAGTGGCAATATGACTTGTTTGGGATGAACAAAAGTTTAAAAAAAAAAAAAAATTTGATTTGAGCCATGGTGATTATGTGATTGATGGAATAGGGTCAGCCAACGATGCAATAGTTCTGCCTTATTTGTTTCGATCATAGAGTTGAAGTATTTCTGTCCGACCTATATATATATAGTAAGTATCTGCTTGTATACGTTAGCGATGACCAGGAGAGAAAGGAATTGTTACTTTACATAATGGTAAGAATACTTATTCACAGTAAATAATCATAGAAAGTACTGAATGCTTTGGTTCTTGGATTTGTGGGTAACACTGCCAACGAATAGACGACCGATAAAGATATATTCACCCACTGACAATGATCATAAATCTGTCGACAACTTTGTGGAAGCATTCTGTTCATGATGAATACACATCTACCTCAAAGGTTGTACATTATTTTATATTTTAAGTGAATACCCCTGCTACCCCCGGGCCCAACCTGCATGAGAGTGAAAGCCAAATTATTTGAGAGAATTGTTTTTTTTGTTTTGCCGGATCTCCTTCATAACCATCGTCTCAACTGAACAGTTTTAAAAATCATACACTATTAATAAAATATTAATATACAGATCAAATTATGTTAAGCTAGCTGTACCTACCCCGGGTTGTCCTGTAGTGTACTTACCTTTTAATTTGTTTTTCTTTTGTTTTTTTTTAAACTATGTCGGTTTTTATTTTTTTCCTAATGATTATTTTTTGCTTCAAAGGAAATTAACTCTATGAACAAATACAGAGTTACATCCCCTTTTTTTAAGATGCCGGCCATTTGAAAATAATTTCGACCTAGACAAAATGTTTTCTGGAACAAATTAAATCTAATAACATTTTATTCTTAACAACATGTTGCAACAATCCACAAGAAAAACTGACGAATCAGAATCAAATATTGATTTTGTAGGAGGAAAGCTATAGATGACAAAGAAACCATCAAGAGATTGACTTTAGTGTATACGTTAGCTAGGTGTTTCACCTGTTCCTAAAAATGCTCTCTTAATTCCTCTTTTATACCATTATTTCTGAATTGATTCAATTCAATCTTAAAATTTTCTATTTCTGTTCTTAATTTTATCTGGTAACTTCATCCCAAAATATTATATTACTCTATCAGCAAAAAATTCTAATTGGTTAATAAATTTTGTTTTTGAAATCTACCGAGACAGTAAATTGCCAGATTGAAGAGAAATATTTTTAAAATCCATTACTTGCATCACATTTAGCATAAATAATTTTTTGTATGCCAGGTATCATTGGGTTGGCGGTGGGGTAACAATTATAAAACTACTAATAACACACTTACTGTACTAGCAAAAATATGCAACCTCTGGTCACATATTTTTGCTAGTACATCGTTACCCCCTCCCCAAAAAAGGAAAAGGTAATCATGGGAGGATAGTAGTATCATTATCACAGAACAGATGCTACACTACTCACTCTACAAAAAAAGGAGATGGTAATGCCTACACTACCCTTCCCCCCATAAAGAAGGTAATGCTTGGCAGGATGGTCTCATAACACTGGAACAGATACTGCACTACCTCTCTGAAATAGTATAGTAAACTGAATTGAGCGGTAAAAGATAGTACAAAAGCAATAGCAGTAATAGTATAGTTTCAGATAGACAGATACCAAGTCTCCATTAGTAATAGATACTACTAATGAGACATTTATAGGCTTCAAAACTATTGGTGGTACTGCAACAAATTTTGCATGAAGCATTCTTGACAGGCCAGATGTGTCAGGAGGAGGAGGTCAAAATTATAATACCACTATTTTTACTATTATTACTAATAATAATTGTGAAAACTTTTTAAATTATTCGACAAAATTGCACTAAATTTAAGATGCTGGATGTGTCAAGGAGTTCATAATTATAACACTACTAATTTGGATCACTATTCTCATCTTAGTTGTTAATTTGACAATGTTTTGGCCGATATAACTTTCAGCTTTCTTCGGGTGTTAGAACTTGACAATCTTTATGTCAAACCTGTGAACCTATACGGAATTTCGAACCAGACCCTTTATTTAATCCACTATGTCCTCAGTACTGGCCAATCTACTTCGAAGAAATGGTATTAGGGACCAAATCATTAATGTGGCTGCGATATGTGGATGATACGTTCATATTCTGGCCTAATCAGGAGGATGTTCAAGCATTGCTGTACCATGTGAACTCCACCCATCTATCTATATAGTTCACCATGTACAAGGAACATAATAACGAATTGTCCTTCCTAGATGTTGATCACTCTCACTGAGCATGGATTAAGGTCATCCAGACATTTAACACCAACCATTACTGGACAATACCTCACTTCAATTCTCACCATCAATACAATGTAAAGAAAAGAATCATACATTGCCTATAACATCAAGCAAACGCAATATGTAGTAACATGAATACAAGATGAGATAGACAATCTAAGAGAAACCCTCAACCGAAATAACTATCCAAAGAGAATGACATCAGCTCTGAGAAATCTGGATCAAACATCAAAGGACACCACCCGAAAACTCACCACAATCTATATGATCAGTAGAGTTGGGCAGTTTTGAAATTTTGGTATCGGTATCGGTTTCGGTTTTTTTCCCTTAAAACCTTGGTTTACGGTTCGGTTTTTCGGTTTTTTTGAAAAAAAAATTTTTACTATGGAAGCTATTAATTCTCTTGTGTGATGATTAGTTATTATTCAACGTTTAGTTGAATTATGCCACTGTTTCGATAATTTTGTGACTGAATCATTCTCCATGATATGAATCATAACGATTCCTGCGTTATTTTGCCGGTTCATGTATATTTAACTAAATTGTTAAACATACAGTGACGCCCGGCACAATAATTATTTACTAATGTAAAGGGATCGTTATTATGCCGGTTACTTTTTTTTTTAAAACCTAATTGTTATGGCCTTGCGAAAGAAAATGTAATGAAATAAATAAGGGCAAATATTTAAAAACAATTTTTTTTCATCATCAGTTGTGTCGGTTAAAGAAATAAAATAAAATCGACCTGCCCTATTGTGTCGGTTAAAGAAATATCTGCTTTTAATACAAAAAAAACATTAAAAGTAAAATAATTAAATGAACGGAAATATTAGAGACAATTAGATTATTTAGTCGGATTTCATTTGCTGTAAAACGTATCTGATGTAATTTCTTTACGAATTGCTGTTTGCAGACGAAAATATTGGGACCTCATTCGTACACAAGCATCTGAAATCCGGCTAAAGAATCTAATTGTCTCTAATATTTTCGTTCATTCAATTAATTTTTATTTTCAACTGCTAAACATTTTAATCCAAGGTTGAATTGTTTTACAAACAAACATTGTGAAGTGGCAGCACTTTTTATACCCGCCACAGGAGCCGGAGATACCACGGGCACCAGTAGGCGTGGCTCAAATGAACCAAACAATCGCAATCATTTTAAAATAGATATTTTACCTTTATTATTAAAAAAAATACTATTTTTCTTTTCGGTTTATTTTTATTTAGTTACTTTTCATAATATAATTAATGTTGATGAATTTTCGCAACATTACTAAGTCTGCTCTCGATTTAAGTAATTGAAATTAAGGAAAGTTATATATAAAGAAAAAAATAAGCAACAAATAAATGTTACCAAAGGCAACATAAATTATTCTTCTACCTACCTGTATAAGTTTATTTGTTTATTTTATTATTTATTTTGATAAATGATTTTTTTAAATAAAAATAAATAATAAAATAAACAAATAAACTTATACAGGTAGGTAGAAGAATAATTTATGTTGCCTTTGGTAACATTTACTTGCTGAATTAACTTGTTAAAAATGTGCTTTAATAGGTGTTTCTTCGTAATCCTTGAACCAAAGCCAAACTTTTAAAAATAATGAAGTTATTAAGTTGTTGAATTAACTTGTTAAAAATGTGCTTTACAAAGGAAAGATTTTAATGTAAAATTCTGATTTTCTTTATGAAGAAAAACTTCGATAATGTTAAAATATACAGAAAATCACTGGATTTAAACAGTTTCTATTTTAAAATGTTCTTTCAATGAAATCATAAAATAAGTCGTAATTTTGAAGAGTTCACTCCTAATCGAATCAACCGGAAGTAAAAATTAATTTTATCGTTATTTTAAAATATATTGTCGCTTAATAAGTTTTAAATTATACAAAAAATCAATCAGACAAAGTTTAAGTAAAAACAAACAAAAAAAATCAATCAGGCAAAGTTTTAAATAAAAGAAACAAAAAAAAAACAAAAACAAACACTCAGGCAAAGTTTTAAATTATAAATAAAATTTCGTTTGATAAAGTTTTAAATAATACAAAAAAATTAATTTAAATAATAAAAAAAAAAATTTATAGTTAAATAAACACGAGCCGGCAAAATAACGTAAGACTCATTATTGTGCCGGGCGTCACTGTATGTTTAACAATTTAGTTAAATATACATGAACCGGCAAAATAACGCAGGAATCGTTATTTTGCCGGGACCGGCAATATAGCCTATTCGTAAGTTTTAAGGTGTTGACTGTTGTAATCAAAGTTCTGATACCTTTTCAACAGTTAACTCGTTAAAACAATGACCAAAGATTCATGAAAGATTTCTGAAGAATAAAACTGAGTTTGAATATACATTCTATCTAATTCTTTAACCCATCAGAAGCTAAAATATAACTCAGAAATGCAAGAAATTAAAAAACGAAAATTTATTTAAACAAACAAAATAATTTTACAAATAAAATTAAGCAAAAATGATGATGAAATGAAATATTGTGAATCAAATAGATTTTCGACATCATACGGAACGCGTTTAATTTTTTCTTTTTCATTTGAAAATGCTAAAAATACGATGTCATGTTGTCTGTCGTATTTCTCTTTTTTTTCATTTGAAAATTCAAAATGTTAATGATAAACAAACTGTAAACAAAGATTTCTTCCTACAAGTCAATTAAATGTTTTTATCATATATTTGTTCAATCTGTCCTCTTACTAATATAACATTTTTTGGTAATATTCCATTTTATTCAAATCGGAAAATCTTTTCAACCGTGTTTCCTTGTATATGGTGGCTTACTGTAGTAAAAACACAATACCGAACGGTTACGTTTTTTTAAAAAAAAAAACGATTTGGTATTCGGTATGGAGACGAAACCGAAAAACCGCGGTTTTTCGGTAAAACCGCCCATCTCTAATGATCAGATATGAAGGGCTTGTCTGAAAAAGTTCAGAGAATATGTAACTCACATGACATCAGGACAGCATTCAGGAGCAACTCAATTCTCCGAAAACATCTTGTCTGAATCAAGCACCTACAGAAAACTGTATGTATGCCATTTCATGTAAATGTGGTAAAAATATACACAAGTGAGACATGTTGCCCTTTAAATGTAAGACTAGAAGAACATCGGAAATACATGGAGACATTGAAAAGGCAGGTATGACTGACCACATATGGAGAGAAAAGGGAAACCATCTACCCTTGTGGGACGAAGTAAAAATTATAGAAAGAACAGTGGAGAGTAAAACGTCTCAAAGAGGCAGAACATGTTTGGCAATAATGGCTTAAGTAAACCTAGAATTAAATACAATATGGGCACATTTCAAAGCTTACCATCTGCTTTAAATGACAGATAGCATAGTCATTATTATTAGATATTATTGTGTAACGAAGAGTTAATAAACTGAAATGAAATGTATTTGGTTCACTACTCAGAGTTCAAAGAATGCTCTACCAATGAGTTCAAATGGGACACGGAATTATTCTTTCTGTTCTTTTCACCAACAACAGTCCAACACGCATGTGAACGACACGGCATTCACAACCAAATGTCTAGTCAAAAATTGAATTATTTTTCTCTTTCTTTTTCTCTCTCTATCTCTCTCTCTCTCTCTCTCTCTCTCTCTCTCTCTCTCTCTCTCTCTCTCTCTCTCTATCTCTATCTCTATCTCTCTCTCTCAAAACGTCAGCCTTTCTCCACCGTTCCCCGGAGCAAAGTGTCTGCTCTTTTTATGACAACGAGAATTAGCCCATGCAAAACAAGGCTCATTTGCATACGTGAACTCTCGTTGCGTGACAAAAGTTACAAGTTTCCATTTTGTAACTGGAACACTCTGGGTTCAATGGACAATACATGGTGCAACCCTCACTTGTTTTCCCTGTGGACCTGCATGATGACTGCTACATATTGGCTGCAAACTTATTGGGTTAAATTGCACCATTTGACATACAGAGATCCTTGACTGCCAGATGTAGTAACATGAAGAATACTAATGATGATGCTTAAATAAACCTGTGACAATAAAGAGGAACACTCACCGGCAGGAAAAAGAATGAGGTGCTTCACATGTCGTGTCTGCAGGCTAAAGAAGGGCTTCTCTTCATAAGTGCAGGTTTTTATGGTGGTGTCTGATTTACATATGTGGAGATCAACTGATATAAATGAAGAGGACAGCTGGGAAGCAGGGAGAAGCGTTTTGGATTGCAAAGAGAAAGGCAGAGAGAAAGTGGGTTGCATGAAAATCGGTTGGAAGTTGAATTACAGTCAAAACTTTTTTTAATTCTTTTATTTTTCTGGCACAGTTAGTTAAAACCTCTGCAGAAGCGAAATCAAAAGCACGATATGGGCGGCTTTTTGTCTTGTTTAAAAAAAAAAAAGAAATAGAAATGCTTGTTTAAATATTTATCGGGAATCGAAGGAATATCTTTCAAGAAATTAGTCATTTAAAAAAGACATCTAAACAGAAAGAAAATATTTGTCACCGTTTCTATTTTGGCAAATTCGGCACCCACTTTTTCACAGCACAACGAGAATGTTTTCTTAGACCGAGTGGCATTTCTCTTTTATCTCTGAAGCTAACAAGAGAATACAAAACTCCAAAAGACACATTAGCTGTTTTTCAGCAGAAACTGTAAGATAGAGATTTGGCAGAAAGCCTACAGTGCCGCCACTAACCAACCTGGCCATTTTATTTATTTATTTTCTTTGCCCCCCCCCCTCCTCCATCTAATACACACTTCTCTTTTACTACTACTACTACTACTTATTTTTATTCTTCCCATTCTTATTATTTTTGTTCTTTTTATTCTTATTTTTATTATGTCTTCTTATTTGTCTTGTTCTTGTTGTTCCTTTCCTTTCTTCTTCTTACTGATGTTGTTTGTAGCTGCTGCTCATTTGTTGTAGTTCCGAGAAAACTGATAATACAATGTTGAACTTCGAACTAGGTTATCGTTCTTCATTCTAGTCTGAAAAAAAATGTGTTATTTGTTGTTGCTATTGACGACCGGATACTTTTCAAGACACAGGGTTCTGGTCAGCATTGGTTAACAAAAACTGGTTCAATGCAGACGTCATTATTTTCTCTCCTGCTGATCTTGCATTCTTAATGTGGCATACTAAATCAGGAAAAAACAAACCAATCACATCTATTACTAATTGCGATTTGGTATCTGTCTGAACCCAAAACTATACTAATGCTTCTATATTTGACCTGTAACTATACGATCAATGCTCAGTTCAGGGGCGGGGGGGGGGGGTAATGTAGTGTCTGTTCTCTTGTCATGAGGCCATCCACCCAGGCATTATTTCCTTTTCTTAGAGATGGAGGTAGTTATAGTATTTGTTCTGTTGTCATGATGCCATTCTCCCAGGCATTACCTCCTCTTGGGAAGGGGCATCGTACTATGAATTCGTTTGTTGTATATATAAGTAAAAATATGCTACCCCTGGTCGCTTATTTTTGCTAGTTGGTATAATGTAGGCAGTTCCATACACATGCGCACCAATATATATTACTTTTAATTAAACCATGTTAATATCAGTTTTTAATGATCAAAACTAATTTTAATAAATATTCTTATATTAAACTAGTTGTATCTATCCAACATTAGCTCGGATGTAATGAAGTCATTTGAGTTATTTAATTTTTATTTGCTCATAAGGTAGACAACTCCTATTATATTCTTCAATCTAAAATATAAGTTATCTTCCTTGGTGATTTTTTTATTTTTAGGTGACTATTTAAAAATATATCATATTAGCAGTCATTTGGGATAAACTAAATAATTTAAAAATAAATATAGTAAAGCTTTTTTATATTGAGTCACCACATATCAAGACTAAAAGCAACTCGAGGATACAGGCTAATGAGATGAATAGATTGTCAGTGGAATAATGATGAATAATATGAGAGGGTTGAAAATAATGAATGGAATGAACAAAATTTGATGACTTATAAAATACTTTGATATTATTAAACATAGTACAACTGAAATTGACTAGAAGGAAGCAAAGTTTGATTTGTCAGCTTATATGCTCGTTTTCAAGTCCAATGTTAACAAATATTTTCTTTCTACAGAATCAACATTTGATTCTGGTTCATCAATTATTTTGGTGGATCGTTGCAGCATGTTGTTAAGAACAAATGTACTTCAATTTTATTCCTTCCAGAAAATACTTGATTAACCGGATCAGAATTTTTTTCACACGAACGCCATCTTAAAAAAAGGCGTAACTCTGTATTCATCAATACAGAGTTATTTCTTTTTGTTTAGAACAAAAAATAACCTTCTGGAAAAAAAAAGCATAATTAAAAAAAAAAAAGGAAAAACTGCAAGTACAAACACTATCAAGATTTGTACAGCTAGTTAATCATAAATTCTTATCCTTTTTATGGACCGATGAATGTGTACTTTTAGTTAGACTTTTGAGTAAAAATCTAATGCGTGATTAATTATTTGATAAAAAATCATCATATAAAATGCATTTAAAAAAAAAAAAAGCTAATTTTTAAAAAATTTATATTTGATGTGGAAATTGAGATATTTTGATATGACTCAGAAAATTGTGTTACATGGAAAGTATTAAATTCAATAAAGATTTTCTTTGTTTATCCAGGAAATTTTGATAATTAACAAAAACGATATCTATAGATTGTATTTTTAGTTATAACACAAAATACTTGGTTTTTGGATGAAGTAATGTTTTTATAAAAATACATTTTAATTGCCCTAATTAGTTGTAATTTACAATTTACTCACAAAGTCAACCATCTCTTACTGTTATTTTATACGCTTTCTCTCTCTTTAATCTCTCTCTCTCTCGCCCCTTTCATCTCTATCTCGCCCCTTTCATCTCTATCTCGCCCCTTTCATCTCTCTCTATCTCGCCCCTTTCATCTCTCTCTATCTTGCCCCTTTCATCTCTCTCTATCTCGCCCCTTTCATCTCTCTCTATCTCACCCCTTAAATCTCTCTCTCTCTCGCCCCTTTCATCTCTCTCTGTCGCCCCTTTCATCTCTCTCTCTCTCGCCCCTTTCATCTCTCTCTCTCTCTCTCGCCCCTTTCATCTCTCTCTCTCTCTCTCGCCCCTTTCATCTCTCTCTCTCTCTCTCGCCCCTTTCATCTCTCTCTCTCTCTCGCCCCTTTCATCTCTCTCTCTCTCTCGTGCCCCTTTCATCTCTCTCTCTCTCTCGTGCCCCTTTCATCTCTCTCTCTCTCGTGCCCCTTTCATCTCTCTCTCTTCGTGCCCCTTTCATCTCTCTCTCTCGTGCCCCTTTCATCTCTCTCTCTCTCGTGCCCCTTTCATCTCTCTCTCTCGCCCCTTTCATCTCTCTCTCTCTCTCGCCCCTTTCATCTCTCTCTCTCTCTCGCCCCTTTCATCTCTCTCTCTCTCTCGTGCCCCTTTCATCTCTCTCTCTCTCTCGTGCCCCTTTCATCTCTCTCTCTCTCTCGTGCCCCTTTCATCTCTCTCTCTCTCTCTCGTGCCCCTTTCATCTCTCTCTCTCTCTCGTGCCCCTTTCATCTCTCTCTCTCTCTCGTGCCCCTTTCATCTCTCTCTCTCTCTCGTGCCCCTTTCATCTCTCTCTCTCTCTCTCGTGCCCCTTTCATCTCTCTCTCTCTCGTGCCCCTTTCATCTCTCTCTCTCTCGTGCCCCTTTCATCTCTCTCTCTCTCGTGCCCCTTTCATCTCTCTCTCTCTCGTGCCCCTTTCATCTCTCTCTCTCTCGTGCCCCTTTCATCTCTCTCTCTCTCGTGCCCCTTTCATCTCTCTCTCTCTCGTGCCCCTTTCATCTCTCTCTCTCTCGTGCCCCTTTCATCTCTCTCTCTCTCGTGCCCCTTTCATCTCTCTCTCTCTCGTGCCCCTTTCATCTCTCTCTCTCTCGTGCCCCTTTCATCTCTCTCTCTCTCGTGCCCCTTTCATCTCTCTCTCTCTCGTGCCCCTTTCATCTCTCTCTCTCTCGTGCCCCTTTCATCTCTCTCTCTCTCGTGCCCCTTTCATCTCTCTCTCTCTCTCGTGCCCCTTTTGATCTCTCTCTCTCTCGTGCCCCTTTCATCTCTCTCTCTCTCGTGCCCCTTTCATCTCTCTCTCTCTCCCGCCCCTTTCATCTCTCTCTCTCTCCCGCCCCTTTCATCTCTCTCTCTCTCTCCCGCCCCTTTCAGCTCTCTCTCTCTCTCTCCCGCCCCTTTCATCTCTCTCTCTCTCCCGCCCCTTTCATCTCTCTCTCTCTCCCGCCCCTTTCATCTCTCTCTCTCTCTCCCGCCCCTTTCATCTCTCTCTCTCTCTCCCGCCCCTTTCATCTCTCTCTCTCTCTCCCGCCCCTTTCATCTCTCTCTCTCTCTCCCGCCCCTTTCATCTCTCTCTCTCTCTCCCGCCCCTTTCATCTCTCTCTCTCTCTCCCGCCCCTTTCATCTCTCTCTCTCTCTCCCGCCCCTTTCATCTCTCTCTCTCTCTCCCGCCCCTTTCATCTCTCTCTCTCTCTCCCGCCCCTTTCATCTCTCTCTCTCTCTCCCGCCCCTTTCATCTCTCTCTCTCTCTCCCGCCCCTTTCATCTCTCTCTCTCTCTCCCGCCCCTTTCATCTCTCTCTCTCTCTCCCGCCCCTTTCATCTCTCTCTCTCTCTCCCGCCCCTTTCATCTCTCTCTCTCTCTCCCGCCCCTTTCATCTCTCTCTCTCTCTCCCGCCCCTTTCATCTCTCTCTCTCTCTCCCGCCCCTTTCATCTCTCTCTCTCTCTCTCCCGCCCCTTTCATCTCTCTCTCTCTCTCTCCCGCCCCTTTCATCTCTCTCTCTCTCTCCCGCCCCTTTCATCTCTCTCTCTCTCTCCCGCCCCTTTCATCTCTCTCTCTCTCTCGTGCCCCTTTCATCTCTCTCTCTCTCGTGCCCCTTTCATCTCTCTCTCTCTCGTGCCCCTTTCATCTCTCTCTCTCTCGTGCCCCTTTCATCTCTCTCTCTCTCGTGCCCCTTTCATCTCTCTCTCTCTCGTGCCCCTTTCATCTCTCTCTCTCTCGTGCCCCTTTCATCTCTCTCTCTCTCTCGTGCCCCTTTCATCTCTCTCTCTCTCTCGTGCCCCTTTCATCTCTCTCTCTCTCTCGTGCCCCTTTCATCTCTCTCTCTCTCTCGTGCCCCTTTCATCTCTCTCTCTCTCTCGTGCCCCTTTCATCTCTCTCTCTCTCTCGTGCCCCTTTCATCTCTCTCTCTCTCTCTCGTGCCCCTTTCATCTCTCTCTCTCTCTCTCGTGCCCCTTTCATCTCTCTCTCTCTCTCGTGCCCCTTTCATCTCTCTCTCTCTCTCGTGCCCCTTTCATCTCTCTCTCTCTCTCGTGCCCCTTTCATCTCTCTCTCTCTCGTGCCCCTTTCATCTCTCTCTCTCTCGTGCCCCTTTCATCTCTCTCTCTCTCGTGCCCCTTTCATCTCTCTCTCTCTCGTGCCCCTTTCATCTCTCTCTCTCTCGTGCCCCTTTCATCTCTCTCTCTCTCGTGCCCCTTTCATCTCTCTCTCTCTCGTGCCCCTTTCATCTCTCTCTCTTGTGCCCCTTTCATCTCTCTCTCTCTCGTGCCCCTTTCATCTCTCTCTCTCTCGTGCCCCTTTCATCTCTCTCTCTCTCGTGCCCCTTTCATCTCTCTCTCTCGTGCCCCTTTCATCTCTCTCTCTCGTGCCCCTTTCATCTCTCTCTCTCGTGCCCCTTTCATCTCTCTCTCTCGTGCCCCTTTCATCTCTCTCTCTCGTGCCCCTTTCATCTCTCTCTCTCTCGTGCCCCTTTCATCTCTCTCTCTCTCGTGCCCCTTTCATCTCTCTCTCTCTCGTGCCCCTTTCATCTCTCTCTCTCTCGTGCCCCTTTCATCTCTCTCTCTCTCGTGCCCCTTTCATCTCTCTCTCTCTCGTGCCCCTTTCATCTCTCTCTCTCTCGTGCCCCTTTCATCTCTCTCTCTCTCTCCCGCCCCTTTCATCTCTCTCTCTCTCTCCCGCCCCTTTCATCTCTCTCTCTCTCTCCCGCCCCTTTCATCTCTCTCTCTCTCTCCCGCCCCTTTCATCTCTCTCTCTCTCTCCCGCCCCTTTCATCTCTCTCTCTCTCTCTCCCGCCCCTTTCATCTCTCTCTCTCTCTCCCGCCCCTTTCATCTCTCTCTCTCTCTCCCGCCCCTTTCATCTCTCTCTCTCTCTCCCGCCCCTTTCATCTCTCTCTCTCTCTCCCGCCCCTTTCATCTCTCTCTCTCTCTCCCGCCCCTTTCATCTCTCTCTCTCTCTCCCGCCCCTTTCATCTCTCTCTCTCTCTCCCGCCCCTTTCATCTCTCTCTCTCTCTCCCGCCCCTTTCATCTCTCTCTCTCTCTCTCCCGCCCCTTTCATCTCTCTCTCTCTCTCTCCGCCCCTTTCATCTCTCTCTCTCTCTCGTGCCCCTTTCATCTCTCTCTCTCTCTCGTGCCCCTTTCATCTCTCTCTCTCTCTCGTGCCCCTTTCATCTCTCTCTCTCTCGTGCCCCTTTCATCTCTCTCTCTCTCGTGCCCCTTTCATCTCTCTCTCTCTCTCGTGCCCCTTTCATCTCTCTCTCTCTCTCGTGCCCCTTTCATCTCTCTCTCTCTCTCTCGTGCCCCTTTCATCTCTCTCTCTCTCTCGTGCCCCTTTCATCTCTCTCTCTCTCTCGTGCCCCTTTCATCTCTCTCTCTCTCTCGTGCCCCTTTCATCTCTCTCTCTCTCTCGTGCCCCTTTCATCTCTCTCTCTCTCTCGTGCCCCTTTCATCTCTCTCTCTCTCGTGCCCCTTTCATCTCTCTCTCTCTCGTGCCCCTTTCATCTCTCTCTCTCTCGTGCCCCTTTCATCTCTCTCTCTCTCGTGCCCCTTTCATCTCTCTCTCTCTCGTGCCCCTTTCATCTCTCTCTCTCTCGTGCCCCTTTCATCTCTCTCTCTCTCGTGCCCCTTTCATCTCTCTCTCTCTCGTGCCCCTTTCATCTCTCTCTCTCTCGTGCCCCTTTCATCTCTCTCTCTCTCGTGCCCCTTTCATCTCTCTCTCTCGTGCCCCTTTCATCTCTCTCTCTCGTGCCCCTTTCATCTCTCTCTCTCGTGCCCCTTTCATCTCTCTCTCTCGTGCCCCTTTCATCTCTCTCTCTCGTGCCCCTTTCATCTCTCTCTCTCTCGTGCCCCTTTCATCTCTCTCTCTCTCGTGCCCCTTTCATCTCTCTCTCTCTCGTGCCCCTTTCATCTCTCTCTCTCTCGTGCCCCTTTCATCTCTCTCTCTCTCGTGCCCCTTTCATCTCTCTCTCTCTCGTGCCCCTTTCATCTCTCTCTCTCTCGTGCCCCTTTCATCTCTCTCTCTCTCTCCCGCCCCTTTCATCTCTCTCTCTCTCTCCCGCCCCTTTCATCTCTCTCTCTCTCTCCCGCCCCTTTCATCTCTCTCTCTCTCTCCCGCCCCTTTCATCTCTCTCTCTCTCTCCCGCCCCTTTCATCTCTCTCTCTCTCTCCCGCCCCTTTCATCTCTCTCTCTCTCTCCCGCCCCTTTCATCTCTCTCTCTCTCTCCCGCCCCTTTCATCTCTCTCTCTCTCTCCCGCCCCTTTAATCTCTCTCTCTCTCTCTCCTGCCCCTTTCATCTCTCTCTCTCTCTCGTGCCCCTTTCATCTCTCTCTCTCTCTCGTGCCCCTTTCATCTCTCTCTCTCTCTCGTGCCCCTTTCATCTCTCTCTCTCTCGTGCCCCTTTCATCTCTCTCTCTCTCGTGCCCCTTTCATCTCTCTCTCTCTCGTGCCCCTTTCATCTCTCTCTCTCTCTCGTGCCCCTTTCATCTCTCTCTCTCTCTCGTGCCCCTTTCATCTCTCTCTCTCTCTCGTGCCCCTTTCATCTCTCTCTCTCTCTCGTGCCCCTTTCATCTCTCTCTCTCTCTCGTGCCCCTTTCATCTCTCTCTCTCTCTCGTGCCCCTTTCATCTCTCTCTCTCTCTCGTGCCCCTTTCATCTCTCTCTCTCTCTCGTGCCCCTTTCATCTCTCTCTCTCTCTCGTGCCCCTTTCATCTCTCTCTCTCTCTCGTGCCCCTTTCATCTCTCTCTCTCTCTCGTGCCCCTTTCATCTCTCTCTCTCTCTCGTGCCCCTTTCATCTCTCTCTCTCTCGTGCCCCTTTCATCTCTCTCTCTCTCTCGTGCCCCTTTCATCTCTCTCTCTCTCGTGCCCCTTTCATCTCTCTCTCTCTCGTGCCCCTTTCATCTCTCTCTCTCTCGTGCCCCTTTCATCTCTCTCTCTCTCGTGCCCCTTTCATCTCTCTCTCTCTCGTGCCCCTTTCATCTCTCTCTCTCTCGTGCCCCTTTCATCTCTCTCTCTCTCCGTGCCCCTTTCATCTCTCTCTCTCTCGTGCCCCTTTCATCTCTCTCTCTCGTGCCCCTTTCATCTCTCTCTCTCGTGCCCCTTTCATCTCTCTCTCTCGTGCCCCTTTCATCTCTCTCTCTCGTGCCCCTTTCATCTCTCTCTCTCTCGTGCCCCTTTCATCTCTCTCTCTCTCGTGCCCCTTTCACCTCTCTCTCTCTCCCGCCCCTTTCACCTCTCTCTCTCTCCCGCCCCTTTCACCTCTCTCTCTCTCCCGCCCCTTTCACCTCTCTCTCTCTCCCGCCCCTTTCACCTCTCTCTCTCTCCCGCCCCTTTCACCTCTCTCTCTCTCCCGCCCCTTTCACCTCTCTCTCTCTCCCGCCCCTTTCACCTCTCTCTCTCTCCCGCCCCTTTCACCTCTCTCTCTCTCCCGCCCCTTTCACCTCTCTCTCTCTCCCGCCCCTTTCATCTCTCTCTCTCTCCCGCCCCTTTCATCTCTCTCTCTCTCTCCCGCCCCTTTCATCTCTCTCTCTCTCTCCCGCCCCTTTCATCTCTCTCTCTCTCCCGCCCCTTTCATCTCTCTCTCTCTCCCGCCCCTTTCATCTCTCTCTCTCTCCCGCCCCTTTCATCTCTCTCTCTCTTCCGCCCCTTTCATCTCTCTCTCTCTCCCGCCCCTTTCATCTCTCTCTCTCTCCCGCCCCTTTCATCTCTCTCTCTCTCCCGCCCCTTTCATCTCTCTCTCTCTCTCCCGCCCCTTTCATCTCTCTCTCTCTCTCCCGCCCCTTTCATCTCTCTCTCTCTCTCTCCCGCCCCTTTCACCTCTCTCTCTGCCGCCCCTTTCACCTCTCTCTCTGCCGCCCCTTTCACCTCTCTCTCTGCCGCCCCTTTCACCTCTCTCTCTGCCGCCCCTTTCACCTCTCTCTCTGCCGCCCCTTTCACCTCTCTCTCTGCCGCCCCTTTCACCTCTCTCTCTCCCACCCCTTTTACCTCTCTCTCTCCCGCCCCTTTCACCTCTCTCTCTCTTATTCTCTCTCTCTTATTCTCTCTCTCTTATTCTCTCTTATTCTCTCTCTCTTATTCTCTCTTATTCTCTCTCTCTTATTCTCTCTTATTCTTTCTCTCTTATTCTCTCTTATTCTCTCTTATTCTCTCTTTCTCTTTCTCTTATTCTCTCTTTCTCTCATTCTCTCTCTCTCTCATTCTCTCTCTCTCTCATTCTCTCTCTCTCTCATTCTCTCTCTCTCTCATTCTCTCTCTCTCTCATTCTCTCTCTCTCTCATTCTCTCTCTCTCTCATTCTCTCTCTCTCATTCTCTCTCTCTCTCATTCTCTCTCTCTCTCATTCTCTCTCTCTCTCATTCTCTCTCTCTCTCATTCTCTCTCTCTCTCATTCTCTCTCTCTCATTCTCTCTCTCTCTCATTCTCTCTCTCTCTCATTCTCTCTCTCTCTCATTCTCTCTCTCTCTCATATTCTCTCTCTCTCTTATATTCTCTCTCTCTCTCTCATTCTTTCTCTCTCTCATTCTTTCTCTCTCTCATTCTTTCTCTCTCTCATTCTTTCTCTCATTCTCTCTCTCTCTCTTATTCTCTCTCTCTTATTCTCTCTCTCTTATTCTCTCTCTCTTATTCTCTCTCTCTTAATCTCTCTCTCTTAATCTCTCTCTCTTAATCTCTCTCTCTTAATCTCTCTCTCTTATTCTCTCTCTCTTAATCTCTCTCTCTTATTCTCTCTCTCTTATTCTCTCTCTCTTATTCTCTCTCTCTTATTCTCTCTCTCTTATTCTCTCTCTCTTATTCTCTCTCTCTTATTCTCTCTCTCTTATTCTCTCTCTCTTATTCTCTCTCTCTCTTATTCTCTCTCTCTCTTATTCTCTCTCTCTCTTATTCTCTCTCTCTCTTATTCTCTCTCTCTCTTATTCTCTCTCTCTCTGATTCTCTCTCTCTCTTATCCTCTCTCTCTCTCTGATTCTCTCTCTCTCTCTGATTCTCTCTCTCTCTCTGATTCTCTCTCTCTCTGATTCTCTCTCTCTCTCTGATTCTCTCTCTCTCTTATTCTCTCTCTCTCTTATTCTCTCTCTCTCTTATTCTCCTTCTCTCTCTATTCTCCTTCTCTCTCTTATTCTCTCTCTCTCTCTCTTATTCTTTCTCTCTCTCTCTTATTCTCTCTCTCTTATTCTCTCTCTCTCTCTCTCTTATTCTCTCTCTCTCTCTCTTATTCTCTCTCTCTCTCTTATTCTCTCTCCTCTCTTTATTCTCTCTCTCTCTCTCTATTCTCTCTCTCTCTCTCTTATTCTCTCTCTCTCTCTCTTATTCTCTCTCTCTCTCTCTTATTCTCTCTCTCTCTCTCTTATTCTCTCTCTCTCTCTCTTATTCTCTCTCTCTCTCTCTTATTATCTCTCTCTCTTATTCTCTCTCTCTCTCTTATTCTCTCTCTCTCTCTCTTATTCTCTCTCTCTCTCTCTTATTCTCTCTCTCTCTCTTATTCTCTCTCTCTCTCTCTTATTCTCTCTCTTATTCTCTCTCTCTCTCTATCTTATTCTCTCTCTCTCTATCTTATTCTCTCTCTCTCTCTCTTATTCTCTCTCTCTCTCTCTTATTCTCTCTCTCTCTCTCTTATTCTCTCTCTCTCTCTTATTCTCTCTCTCTCTCTCTTATTCTCTCTCTCTCTCTCTTATTCTCTCTCTCTCTCTTATTCTCTCTCTCTCTCTTATTCTCTCTCTCTCTCTCTCTCTTATTCTCTCTCTCTCTCTCTTATTCTCTCTCTCTCTCTCTTATTCTCTCTCTCTCTCTTATTCTCTCTTATTCTCTCTCTCTCTCTTATTCTCTCTTATTCTCTCTTTCTCTCTTATTCTCTCTTATTCTCTCTTTCTCTCTTATTCTCTCTCTCTCTTATTCTCTCTCTCTCTCTTATTCTCTCTCTCTCTTATTCTCTCTCTCTCTTATTCTCTCTCTCTCTCTTATTCTCTCTCTCTCTCTTATCTCTCTCTCTCTCTTATTCTCTCTCTTCTCTTATTCTCTCTCTCTCTCTTATTCTCTCTCTCTCTCTTATTCTCTCTCTCTCTCTTATTCTCTCTCTCTTATTCTCTCTCTCTCTCTCTTATTCTCTCTCTCTCTCTCTTATTCTCTCTCTCTCTCTCTTATTCTCTCTCTCTCTCTTATTCTTTCTCTCTCTTATTCTCTCTCTCTCTCTTATTCTCTCTCTCTCTTATTCTCTCTCTCTCTTATTTCTCTCTCTCTCTTATTCTCTCTCTCTCTTATTCTCTCTCTCTCTTATTCTCTCTCTCTCTTATTCTCTCTCTCTCTCTCTTATTCTCTCTCTCTCTCTCTTATTCTCTCTCTCTCTCTCTCTCTTATTCTCTCTCTCTCTTATTCTCTCTCTCTCTCTCTCTTATTCTCTCTCTCTCTCTCTTATTCTCTCTCTTATTCTCTCTCTTTCACTCCATTTATCTCTTATCTTGCCTTCTCTACTCTCTCTGTAACTCTAAGGGTACTGTCTTAACAGTTTATCAATTTTCGAATTAAATCAAATAGAATAAATAGTGGTATTTGTTGTGACCTAATAGGTCACGGGTATTTCTAGTGGGTGTGCATATATATATATATATATATATATATATATATATATGTTATATGTGTATGTATATATATTACTGCACATCAAATAAATTATTTGGAGAAGTGTATAATTCAGAATGTGCTTGTGGCGGAGAAAGCTGGCTCACTTATCCAAAGAAAATGGCCATGCGTTACATGTGTATGTTCGGTGCCATTTAATCAAAAAGAAATAATCCTAGCCTTTCAGTAATGTGCATGCAAATTCTTCACTCATCACACTCCATTACACAACCAATTAGTAGAGTCTGGGGCTCTATAAAAACAGACACTTTTTGAGTTCATGGCAGTTCATGTTTTACATGCTCGATGTCTGTTGGAGGTCATGCTGGTTGTTAGTGCTGTCCTTTAGTGGTTTACACTATTTGCTGCTTGTTGTTCGATATATGAAGGTTGTTTTGTCACTGTTCTTCCCACTGTCTGATGGAAAACAAGGTAACATTTGTACTTTAAACCCATTTTCATTCAAAATAGTCATTCTCAAAATGTTCAAAAATAAAAACCAAATCTGTTTTCTTTTTCTTGACTCAGTCTAATATATTTTACTATTTGTTTTTGTTCACCCCAAAAAAGACATCTTGCCACTAAAGTGTTATGAGCTACTATGATATGAGCTAGATTTATGGGGAAACCTTTCTGTGGATTTAGGCAGCAAGATTTTTGTTCAAATTACACTTAAATTTCTGAAGGTTGGTACAGTCAAGGAAACAGAGAGCAGAGAAGAAATTCTAAAGGCAAGCAGTCTGAAGAAATAAGCTATCAGTAGAAAATCTTACAGCATCTAGGGACCTCTATAGAGAAGAGGTGTGATTTTGCTGCTAGTCTGGCAAGTCGGAGGTATTTAGGTTAAGGAAATAAAAGTGCAGTAAGTTTATCGGAGCACATTCTGTGGAAGTACTAGGAGGTCGAAGGTTCCTAAGTATGAATGATACTAAGAATACAATTACAAATTACTTAAGACTTCTACCTTGTCATGTCTGACGGAACGAGAGCAAGCTAACTCTGTGGATTAAATAATGGTTTCTGTTCGAAATTCTATACAGATTCCCCAGTTAACAAGATGCGTATGAAGAAGGTCAGAGGTTACATTGGCTGAAACATTGTGAGAATAACTTCCACAATGAAAGCAATAGTCACGATAATACAAATTATCAATCCTCATCTAAAAAATTTTGAAACGTAATAAACGTTCTTATTAAAATAGCATGAACCCATCCAGGAACAGGTATTCTACTATTGCAAACCCAATCTATGGATTTTAATTTGATGGCAAATAACAAGACAATTGTGTGTTCAGATGTCGGCACTTTGCAATTATTTCAGATTTTTTATTTGACAGTGGGGAAGCGTTATTTTCATGTTTAGTGGCCACTTGCCTTTTTTATATTTACAGTTACATTCAGTTACATTTATTTTTTTTAAACATTTAAAAAACTGTTTATTTTTTACAGTTACATTCAGTTACATTTTTTTACAGTTACATTCAGTTACATTTTTTTTTAAACATTTTAAAAAATTGATTATTTTTTAAATGTTTAAAAAAATTGATTATTTTTTAAATGTTTAAAAAAATTGATTATTTTTTAAATGTTTAAAAAAATTGATTATTTTTTAAATGTTTAAAAAAATTGATTATTTTTTAAATGCATCTCTGAAAATTTTGTTCATCAGTCACACTTCAGTTTCATTCTTTCATATGCAGATTTAGAGCACATATCTTATGACTCATCCAAGCATTGCTATAAGCGCTCAGTCCTTCAGTCAGTTTGTCATGCTGAAGCATTTTTTTTGGTCTGTCATCACAAGACGCACAGATTGAATGGATGCATCTTAAAAATATGCTGGTTTGGAAATTTTTGAGATGAGGATTGATAATTTGGATTATTCAGACTACTGTTTTCATCTTGGATGTTATTCTCATCTCCGACCTTATCAAATTCGAGAATCTGTACGGAATGGAATCCGTTTAATTAATCCACGGGGGTAGCTTCCGTTAGCCATGACCGGGTAGAAGTCTTTTGACTCGGTTCAAACTTCTCAGGAAGAGACCAGACTACAGGTGTGGACCAGGTGGCTAGAGAATGACCCTCCTCATATTAACTTGGGAATCCCCCCTTTATGAGGCCCTTCCTCCCAGTTCAGAGGCACCCTAACTCGAGTGGAAAACACTAAACTGCCTGAGAACGGGAATGGGTGATCAAAAGTTGCTATGAATAGTTGGGGCTACAAAACTAACCCAACCATCTGTGAATGTGGAGAAGAGAACCAGATGATGTGACACTGCCTTGTTTGCCCTCTACTGGCCAACTGGTGCAACTTAAAAGATCTTGCAGAGGACAATGAAAAGAACTGCGTAAAAAACAATGGGAAACTGTCATATGACCACATGCTTCAAAGACACGCAAAGAAAAAGAAGACCAATGGAGTCGGGGTTCAGTTCATTGTTCAGAAAAATAAATTCAAAATTTTCTTATGTTTTAATGAATGAGGAGTTTATATTTATTTATTCCTCTATGTGTATCTCTGTACTATTATACCCCCCACCCATCCACATTGCTAAAAATTTAACAATTCAAAATTACACAAATAATATTTAAAAATAACTTTTTCCAATGCAGAAAAACATTTAGAAATAAAAAATATATATAATTTTAGTATTTAATAAATCATTTTAAAAAAAGAATACAAACAAATAGATTTTGGATTATTTGAATTATTCGGACTACTATTCTCATCTTGGTTGTTGGTTCCTTGTTTCAGTCAATGTAACCTCTAGGTGCATCTTTCCTAATTTGGGAATCTTTGTCGAACTTGGGAACCTATACTGAATTTTGGACTGAGCCCTTCATTTAATCAACAGTGGTAGATCTATCTTGTTATGTTGAATAATAACCAGTTCATAGGTGACAGTCTTCTGGAGGTTGAAGGTTCAATCTTCACTACAGACGATAATAACTAAGAATTAAAAAAACAAATTACTTAACACTTCTCCTACCTGATCATGGCTGATGGAATGAGAACAATCTATCCCTGTGGATTAAATAAGGGGTTCAGTTTGAAATTCTATATAGATTTCTGATTTCAAAAAGATGCAGCTGAAGAAGATACATACCTGGCCACGGATATGAAACTATATATGATTAGGGGTGGGACGTAATGGGCGAAAATTTCAGATTCATGCGAGTAGTATTTTTTTCTGTTCATTTATACATAAATAACACTAAACAATCAAACATTTTGAAAATTTTGCAAAATTCAGAAGGTGCAGGCCAAAAATAGCCGTTAGGGCTCCACGGTACTCAAAATCCATCATTTTTCGGTGAAAAAGTGGTTTCATGCGACATTGCAGGTCCTAAAACATCCTCAAAAGCTAAATGGGGTTTATACTTACCGGATCTTCACCCCCATCTTGATTATTTATCTGTAGGGTTATCTCAAAGATAATGTCTATCAAAAAAATCGCCAAACTATTCCTGAACTGAAGTGGGACATTGCAAAAAAAAAATCACGGCAGTACCAAGAGAGTAGTGTGTCAAGTTATTTTGCATGCCGTATCCAGGTGTGCTTATCATTGAGTGATAATAAAACGTAAAACGAACTGTTGGACATTCATGACTGAAACTTGGTGGACGAGTCAGTCATAGACTTAAGGTTATTTGTACCAAATATGGTTGTATTGAATTTTATTAATGATTCCATTGGTAGTATTTTGGTGGAGGCATATACTTTACTTTTTTCTGTATGTAGTAATATTGGCAAATTAATCTTACGTGTAAGAGAGAGCCTATATAAATCTCACACTAAGAATAGCTAAGGTAGAGGAAGCTTGACTAGCCACTAACCAGTGCTAACCTTTCACAACACTGTACATTGACTTAAGTGTTTGCTTTGACTTGGATGAAAATAATTGATTGTAACTATGTCTGCTCTTTTAACTTTAAAACTGAAAACATTGGCGTCTCATTATTCTTTTCCTTTTCTTTTCAAAGGTGTCTCTGTCTGATGGAATGAGCATAAACAGTAGCTGCTCTCTGAGTGCACCAAAAGTCAAAATTATTGGTGAGTCTTTCCTTTTTGAAAAAGTTTGGCACCGTTATGAATGATATCGACGTAAATACAGACATTAAACTCGTGCAGGATAATCAATGTCAAAACAGATTTGAAAGCATCACATGTGCAGGCAGAAAATCTTGGAATTAAATTTGTTGGCAGCTGATAAAGATGACCAATTTGACACATGGTGATAACTGTACATTTTGTAGAATTTAAACATTTGTAAAATGAATCACACAGATACAAAAAAGATTATAAATTCAGGCTCGTCTAAACGAATGAAATTGATCTGCTGCTGGCATGGAATCGACATCCTAAAAAGAGTGCTACTTTTCCTGACACGTTAAACTGCCCTGCTATAATCTCAGATTTATGAAAGTCAGTAATTGAGAATGTAGCAGTAATTAGATTTTACTGTTTAATGTTGGATACAGTTGTTTTGTACCAGACTAGAACGTTTTCTCTGGACCTAGTGACTTTGCGCCAAACTGTGAACTGTGAGCTGTGCTCTGGACCTGGTGTCCTTGCGCCAGACAGTGAGCTGTGCTCTGGACCTGGTGTCCTTGCGCCAGACAGTGAGCTGTGCTCTGGACCTGGTGTCCTTGCGTCAGACAGTGAGATGTGCTCTGGACCTGGTGTCCTTGCACCAGACAGTGAGCTGTGCTCTGGACCTGGTGTCCTTGCGTCAGACAGTGAGATGTGCTCTGGACCTGGTGTCCTTGCGCCAGACAGTGAGCTGTGCTCTGGACCTGGTGTCCTTGCGCCAGACAGTGAGCTGTGCTCTGGACCTGGTGTCCTTGCGCCAGACAGTGAACTGTGCTCTGGGTCTGGTGTCCTTGTGCCAGACTGGAAGGTGTGCTCTGGGCCTGGTGTCCTTGCGCCAGACTGGAAGGTGTGCTCTGGGCCTGGTGGCCGTGCTCCAGACTGGAAGGTGTGCTCTGGGTCTGGTGGCCGTGCGCCAGATTGGAAGATGTGCACTGGGCCAGACTGAGTGGATTTTTCTATATTTGTTCCTGCACTGTCGCAAGTAAACGATTGTGACCAATAAAAACAAGTACTCGAGTAACCTTGAAAGGTCGATTTTAGTAGCAGCTGTAACAACAAGGAGCGGAAAAAGAACAAGAATCCATGCACATTGCACAAGGACCCCCAAATCGTCTCTTCTCTACGCAGCCAAAGAGGTTGGATGCATATTCTTGCCACTCCTATTTCTATTGTTCCTGTCAGAGCTGTACAGTCATATTCTGTAATAATCTTAGGAGAATTACAAATCTATCACTCCTTTTCAGAGCTATGAATGAAATAGTGTAAGGAATATTGGTTTAAGTAGATGGGAACATCCATTTCTCAATTGGAAAGTATGGAAAATGTCTCTTCCAACGTCTGTTACTGTTTACTACTGAATTGCAAATGGCTGCCCCCACAGTTTCTTATATAATAAGGGGCAGATAACTCATGGTACTTCCTGTACCCTGGGCAGATAACTCATGGTACTTCCTGTACCCTGGGCAGATAACTCATGGTACTTCCTGTACCATGGGCAGATAACTCCCATTTACTAACTCAACACAGGAGTAGATAACTCCTTTACCTTTACACCAATGTATGTGGTTAACACAAACACTGAAAAGGAAAAGAAAAAGAGAAAAAAAACTGACTGAAACCCATATAGACAACCCATTGTGCTGTTCCCACATTCTGTCTTCTTTATCTGATATACATAAATGGACACAAAATTTAACTGAGATCTCAACAAATAGACTACACTCTCAAGCCTTGATAGGGTAATTGGTCTGGAAAAAGGAAAGCTCTGAAATCTTTCTCCATTTATCCAAACATTGTTTTTGATCATCTTGATCATCTCTTTGCCACTGGATTTAAGCAATGGCAGGGATTTTGTAACTCTTACTACATTATAAAGAACTCATTGCACACACTTTCAGATGATATCCATTGTCTTACAAAATGAAAAAGAAGCCATTTTGTTTTTCTAGATGTGACATGCTGATTGGGAATCCCTCAGAGGTCTCATCAGAGATGAATAATGGGGTAAAAACTTCTCTCTTTCTGCTAAGAAGTGTGCAGAGAAGGTAACTGAATGAGTCAAAGCAGGTCGAGAAGCATTGTCCCCACACGGGCATTACATAGCCAGCCTCAATCTCCCCAATGGTTCACTTCAACCTGTGCAGATGCTATAGGAACAAAGCATTACGTCATTTCAACTACCATAAGTCAGCTCAAAATAGACAATCATTTGTATCATCAAGAAACCACTGCAGGAGTATAATAGCCACAGCTAAGAGTAGGTACACTGAGATGATTAGAAATCGCATCATGTTACAAAAATTAGGAACTCTCCATCCTTGGAAAATCTGGTCGAGTCTGGGTGGATACCCACATCATTTGACCTGTCAATCTCTTTAGCTCTGTCTTCTCATCTTGACTCAATTCATCATTTTTCCTTAATGATCTTCCCTTTTTTATCTCTATTGAGGATATAGCTGAAGCATATAGATTTTGATCTATAATGATCCCATTTTTTGTTTGCTTAATCGCCAAAATTTGAATGTTCCACTTTCATGCTTTCCAATTTTGAATATCTTTTTCAATTCTGCGATCACATTTTTCTGGAATAGATCATTTCCACAGAATATGAAATCATCTACGTGTATTGCCAGAATGCCTATCAAATCACTAATGGTATCATGCCAAAGAAACGGTGCATTGTTGTATGCACTCACCATTCCTTTCAAGCGAGTTAATCATGCGAGTTAACTCGCTTGTACCATGAACGAGATGCATCATTTAAACCATAAATGCATCTTTTCAGTTTCCACACCTGTGATTCTGGACACACATCAGATGGTGGTCTAAGAAATACCTCTCTCCAGAATATTACCTTGCAGAAATGCTGAGGTAAAATCAAGAGGCTCCACTTGTCACAACATAACCGAGACCGTTAACAATACGAGACGCATAGCGTCACGGCTGCACGCTAAAGAGTTTGTTTTTAAGTTATGGAAATCTTCTTCAAAACCATGTGCAACAAGATGAGCCTTCATTGTCTTTTTGTCATTCACAAATTTTTCTGTTATCTCTCATCTTGTTAAAATACATTTTTGCCCTATGTCAAGCACACATTCATATACTTCATGAACTTCTATATTTTCCAATTCTCTTTTCTTTGCATCAATCACACCTTGTTCTTGTTCAGAAGCAAAACTGCATGTTCCTGATAACTTAATCCTTCTGTTACTTTAGGAAGGTCTGTCCATTGATCAACATGATCCCAATTGACACAAAAGAGGATTTTCATTCTCTGCTTCTGGTTTTCAATGGCTATATTTCTCCGTAAACTTCGGTTATGTGCTCATAACCATTCCTTTTTTCCACTCATCACTCCCTTTCAATTTATATTCTACAACTTCATTTCTACTTGGTTTTGTACTCTTATTTTTCACTTCCTTTCAATTGTTATTAGAATTGTTATTATGTTGTCCTTCATCTTCCTGCTCCGACTCTTCATTCATCTCATTTGAAGAATTTGTATTTTCCTCATTCCTTGGACTTGGCAATTCCTTGCCTACCTTCATCAAGTGACATGGATGCATCCTGAAAAATGCTCCTCCATGTCTGATCAATACACATTGACCTTCTTTCCCAAAAACTTTAGCAGGACCACACCATCCTTTGTAGTTTTGTCTTCTATGGTAGACACAGTCACCTGTCACAAATTCTTCATCCACATAAGTCCTTAAAGCTCTCCGAATTCTTTCGCTTGATTCGGCTTCCATGAAGCTTTTTCTCGCTTCATGTAGGGCATTTAAATTTATTCTAACAATATCACTGGTTGTTGCAGGTAACCGATCATTCAAGACTGAGGAGGTGTTAATATTTGATCAAAATACAAGCTCATTTGGACTAATAATAATTCTGAAGTGCATTTTCGCCATTAACGGCCCAAGCCAACGCTATTTCTAGCTCACACTTTTTATCATCTAATGTTTTTTTTCTATTGCTTCAGCAATTATTAGATCGTGACGTTCGACAGTACCATTGCTGAATGGATTTTTTGCAGCTGTTGTGCATGTTTCAATAACTTTTCGTTCATCTGTCGGTAGACCTCATTATTAAACTCTCTTCCATTGTCACTCAAAGGCGTTTTGGAGCTCCAAAATAAGATATCAACATTAAAAATATGTTGCAAATAATTTCTTTGCCTTTCTTCTTTGGACTCCTTCTGGCAGAGTAATTCCAAATTTCTGTAATTTTTGATACAGAAATTCATATCCTACCAAAAATTTTTGTAGAAATCAAACTCCTTAAATGACATATATGCCATCGTATTTTCATCCTGTAAGCAAATTTTGTCCAATTTGTCTAATTATATTCAATCTATTTGCTTCAGTGATATCCGTCATTGCCAAATGTCAAACACATTCTCTTATATTTTGTGATAGTGACAAAAATACAGCTTGTTTTTCTTTAGATAAATTTGTAAATATAGACGATATGTCTATATCTTGTTTCCATTCTGCATATGCCTCTTCATTTAGCAAAATAGGTGGGTGTTTTGTAAAAGAAGCCATCTTTCTTTTAAATGTGTTTCAACGTTTGCTGAACAAGATAATTTCTTATACAAAAGAAGACAGCTTTTGCTACCAATGTTAGTTTACTTATCACATAAATCCAATGATAGACACACATCCATTTGTCCCAATCGCCATCTTGGTTTTCCTAGTCAATAATCAACAACAACAAGCAAGGAAGATCACTCTAAGAACTTGTCCCAAAGGAACAGAACTTTTTTTTATAGGGAGATAATTTAACATCTAGATGCCAGAAGATTTTCTACTCTGATAGTTTCTTTCCTTGGACTGCTTGCTTTTTGAATTCTCTTCCTGCTCACGCACTGTTTCCCACATGTAGAAATTTAAATGTAATATGAACAAACATCATGCTGCCCAACTCTCCACACAAATTGCCCCCTTATAAATCTGCCCCTGTGGTGACAGTGCGGACAGACCAAGGATAAGCGGCCACAACTAGCACGCGCCGCTGCAAGGAAACAGTGGCTGCGTGCTGAAACGAACCTGGAACAGTCTGATTTTGAGGCGACGGTCGTGATTATGAAAAATAGATGCTTTGGCAGAATAAAAGGAGTGATATTTTTGCTTGAGGGAGAGACCATTTTTGGACGCCATGCAGCTAATGTCGTTCACGTGTGTTTCAACTGTCGTTTGCAACATTATTTCATTTTGGGCTGCCACTTAGTTGAATTGGGGCGAATACTGCTGCTGCTACTAAGAACGAACGTCTTATCTTTTGTTGGTGAAGAGAAGAAAGAAAATAATCCAGCACCACAAAAAGGCATATATACTGAGAGCTGGCATTCTGTGTTCTTTCAGCCCCTATCACAGTATCCCCATAGGCTTCAATGGCAAAACACTATGATTAAGGTGAACAAAAGTTTTTTTGTTTTTTTTTAAATCAGAGAATGTCACTTTCTAACCTGACCAAAGTTACAAGTTCATGCAAAATTTCAGAGAAATTCAATGGATGGTTGCGGAGAAAAATCCGGACGGAATGACGGATGGATATGCCTCAAAACATAAGTCCCCCGATTTTATAAATAATCAAGATATCTAGTTTTTTCTCTACCTTTAAGATAGCAGCATTACTTATTGAGAGGACCTAGATTCTCTATTTTGTGGAAGTTCCACGGGAGAGGTCCGACAGCAGTTGATTGTTAATACTCTCTAGTCCCTTTTGGGCATATTCAAGGGGAAACCCTAGCAGTGCTCAGAACCGATGCACAACCAAAATTAGTTCCCTACAAAAACAAAAACAAAAAATGACTAGTTAATTAATTTTGACGTCGATCACATAGATATGACTGAGTATATTAGAAAGATGTTCTTTTATCGACAAATGGCTCAGCTTTATAAATGTACAGATTAGATTAAATAATTTTTCAATATTAATTGATATGTTTGAATTTTCAAATGGGAGGTTGTCCCATAGTTTGCCCCTTAAAAACTCTTTAAAATACTCCAAGGACACTGGAATTTGGGAAATATTTAGTAATTGATGTCTAATAATTATTGTTAAAATTTCACAAAAATCAGAGGTATGAATTTTCACAAAGGGCTTTCACACTCTCTTTCTCTCCTTTTCATATAACTAAATTAAACTCAATATAGTTCACATTATCAACCCTTATACCTAGCAGCTGTATTCCAAAATTCATTATGATTAGTTAATTAATTTAAGAGTGAATCCTATACATAGAAATATATAAACATATACACATACCTAACTTTATATAAATAGATATATACATACACACACACAATTACCTACAATGTCACAGAAGCTATAATAGGAATATACAGATCAAATTCTCTTAAACATTTCATCAGATAGACCATAAAAATGTCCTTGCGAGTTCATTCTTTTACCATTATTTCTCAATTTATCCAGTTTATTCTTAAAGTACTATTTTTTACTTGGTTAGGCTATTTTTTAAAAAAATATATTACTCTATTAGAAAAAAAGATGTTATTGTTTGGTAGATTTTGTCTGCTGAATAGATTTGTATTTGTGTCCTACCGTAACTCTTCATTCTGGCATTTTCTTCTGTTAAACATATTTTTCTCTTGGAACAATTTGTTTTATTGTTTCATTATTTTACATGTTTTTTTTGTTGTTTTTTTTAAATTCTTTTTGTTTATTTCTTACATTTTAGATGAAGATGAACAGAGCATCAGAGATCCAACAGTCACCTCTAATGGATCCTTGTTTTCCCTCTCGGATAACAGTGAATTTAATGGAGTAAGTAAAAAATATATACATATTTACCATTAAATAAAGATAGATAGATATATATGCGTGTGTAATAATGATAATAAAATGATTTTTTTTAAATGCACGTACGTATGGATAAACATTAAGTGTTTATTTTCAGAGTATTATTATAATATTAAAAATTTTAATTAATTATGTCATAAATTTTATAATCTACCAAAGTATAATATGAAAGCTCTGTTTAATATAACCTGTTAACCATTGAGCTTATTTTTATCTGCAGTATTTAAATATATCCTGAGAGATAAATAAGATCTAAGTTGTTAATAAATAAATTTCATATTATTTGATCGCCTGAGAATATCTTGAATTGTTTTGGTTTTTAACTTAAACTTTTAATTCATTAAATAAATATGTATATAAATATATCACACACAAACACATATATATCTTATATATCTAAAGTTTTCTTATCAGTTTTTCAAAGTCAGACTTAAATAGCCATCCATCTGACATATCAATACTTGATTTGGACGAGCCTTTTTATCATTTTTTCCTCCCCTATGTTATTAACAAAAATATATTTTATTTTGCTTCAGTTTTCTTCTAAAAAAATACTTGGTCCTGCTAAGAAAACTGTTAGAATGAAGACTTTTTCACTGACTCACTGAAACATAGTAAAGAGAAATTGTGTGCAATTATACTGAGTTCTCTCTCTTGAGTTCTTAAAAAATAAATATATATTAATTAAATTATGCGACTTTGTGTGTTTCTCGCCTCCATATTAATTACACATGATTATTTGTTCTTTACTATTAATCAATTAGTCAAGTACTGAAACAAAATTTTCACATGTTTCTAGTTCACAAAGTAATTTCATAATGAAATTAATTTGTTTCATTGTAAACCAGTCATTTTTTCTTTAACTCACAAGCAGCGCCAGATATGTAAAGCTAATATCATATATATATATATATATATATATATATACATGTGTGCGTGTGTATATTTTATTTAAATAAACTATAGTTAGGAATCCATTGAAAGGTATCTTCTTTCTTCCATCCGCTTTTGGTATTTAGGGTGCTGCAAGTGTCCCGGACAACACCAGACAATGTCTCATGATTGCTCTCAATGCAGTCTGATCAGTCAGGTTGCATGCAGTCATATATATTATGCACTCTAGTGAGGTTTTCCTCTCTCTCTCTCTCTCTCTGTATGTATGTATATATATATATATATATATATAAATATACTTTATAAACATTTAAAATGGCCTACATAAATGCAATTATGCTTCGGTACTACTTGTGCCTCATCGGGGCCAAAGGTAGAAATAAAAACAATTCATCTAAAAGAGTCAGTAAAATTTGATTATCTGAAATTTCTAATTCTATCAATATTGGCCGCAGCCCAGATGATGTCACGGTCACTCGGCTTACCTTCATTATCAAAATACATATGGTCCCTAAAGAGGAACAATAGGGTACCTGTCCTGGAACAGGATTTTGAGGAAGACTTCAACTCCCACGTTGCATAACCAGACATGTTTTCTCTGTCTTAATGAAAAATTAGCAGTTATTACATTCCCTGAAAGAGATAAATTGTTAAATAAAAGAGAGGAAGTGGGGATTAGTTGTAAAAATTTCAAACAATTGGATAAATATAGTAGCAACTAAGAGAATTTATTGTAACCTCCTATAAATAAAACCTGAAAAATCACTATTAGTTACTATAAACATGTTATCTAATTTAACACAATAATAACCTTACTAGATAAGTATGTAATAAATATCATTCTAACTCTCTAATTAAATACAGTTAATATAAAATTAATAATTAAGTAAATAGTTAAATAAATTAAAAAAACTGCAATAAATAGTTATATATGAATATAATAGGATTTTAAATAAAATTTGTTTTACCTCCATTATAATATATACAAGTAAAACCTAATTAAGGATTTTTGAGTTTTCAATGCTGTATTATTTCGTTATGTAGTTGTATCTTTGAATATAGCTTTACATACATATTTGTGTAAATATGTTTATGAGTATATTGTATATTTGTGAGCGTGTTTGCATAGAATTTTGTTTGTGTCTGTTTGATGCTTTTCCCTTTTTTTTTTTTTTTTTTCTTATTTCTGTTTTCGTTAGCATAGGGACGGGGCATTCTTTCAAATGCCAGACAATCACCTGCTATTTAGAGGCTCTAACCGAGTGCTCTTTTAAGGATTTTGGCTGTTCCCTTAAGTGCAATTATTTGGATTTTTTTTGCACTTGGTTTTCCGGGAATATTTTCCAGATACTTTTTGAAATTTTTCTTTATGAGGCCTTTGGTTTCTATTATAACTGGGATGATGTTGATTCCAGTTTCTCTTCATATCATACATTAGGCCTTGGTATTTTGTCACCTTCTCCCTCTCTGCTCTGTTTAAGCCACTGTCATTTGGAACGCTCACCTCAATCAGTATTGCCCTCTTTCTGCCTTATTTAATATGACTATGTCTGGTTTTACTGTTGCATTTTCCAGGTAGGTAGATGTAGGAACCACATAATCATAATGTATAGTATACTTATCGTTTACCACAGTATTCTCCGGTAGATGTTCCCAGGACTTAGTGCTACATTGGATGTTTAGATTTTTACAGATGTTCCAGTGTATATATTTGCACACACCATCATGACGCGTTGTGTAGCTGCCATCTGCTAACATAATTTTGCAACTTGATATCAAGTGATTCACACTCTCCACTTCTGTGTGGCAAAATCTGCACTTTCTATCATTACTAAGTCCTGCCATCTTTTTAAATGCATTAGTCATAAGGCCTTGGTCTTGGGCCGCCATTATAAGCCTTTCCTGATCATAATGGAGGGCGCCTCTTTTAAGCCAGTCCAAAGAACCTTTGTCGATATACTCTTTAGATATCTCATCAAGAAAGTGGGTGGTGCGTTTTTGTTCTGCCCACTCTTTAAGGCTCCTATTTTTGAATGTTTCAGTGTACTTTTTACGACTTTTTGGGGCTATCTCTGTTGTTGGTTTTGTTGGTGTTTCAACCTCATCTGATAAGCAGCCCTGTCTGAAATGCTTGGCTAGATATGTTATGGAAGTTGTTTGGCTAGCTCTTTTTTCTTGATGTTCCTGTACCATTGTGAGGTTCGGGTTTATGGAGCTTGTCAGATATTGTCCAATACTGACAATAGTGGCTCTATGTTGGTGGTTGATTTCTGAAAGTCCCAGTCTTCCCTCTCCTCTAGGTAAGTACAGTCTTAGCAAACATTGGTTCCTGTATATGACTCGGTGAAGTGTTAATTTTTTTCTTGTTTTTACATCCAGCCTGTTGATGGTTTGTTGGGGCCAATCTATGATGCCAAAACTGTATGTGATTACTGATATGGCAAACTGGTTTATCGCAGTAATCTTATTTTTGGTCCCCCGATTTATAAAATCGGGGGACTTATGTTTTGAGTCATGTCCGTCCGTCCAGATTTTTCTCCGCAACCACCCATTGAATTACTCTGAAATTTTGCATGAAGTTGTAACTTTGGTCAGGTTAGAAAGTGATATTCTCCGATTTTTGAAAAAAAATCTGGTTAGCCCCCCCCCCAGGGTGTCAAAAGGTCCTGAAATACCAAAAAATGACAGTTTTTGCCCCATAACTTTTCATCCATCCATTCAATTTCTCTGAAACTTGGCCAAAATGTGGAGGAAATTGTTCCTAATAGAAAATAAGTATCGCTGACTTTGGAAAAAATCTGGTTTGCGCCCCCAGGGGGTCAAAAGCCCCCAAAATGGCAAAAAATGACCCTTTTCTCCCATAACGTTAGATCCATCTATTCAATTATTCTTAAACTTGGCCAAAATGTACAGGCAATTGTTCTGGATATAAAATGAGCATCCTTGACCTCAGAAAAATTCTGGTTCGCGCCCCCAGGAGGTCAAAGGGGGGTCAAAAATGCCCCAAATTGCCCAAATTTATTGCATTTTACACTTGCCACATCGAGTCACATACAGAGGGGGACCACGCACACACGGCTTGTTTTTTAATTAAAAGTTTCAAATAAGTATTTTTTTAGGAAAATAAAACTAGTCAATTCTATCCAAATTTGGCGTTTTTCTGTTTTTTTACTTTTTAACGTTTTCGAACACTGACGGGCTAATCACTTCGGCATCTTACGTAACTTTCCTGAAATCTGCCGACACGAAGTTGGCGGAAATTGGGTCCGATTCTGTATCAGTACCTAATAACTAATTAAAAATCTCCCAGTTCACAGCAACCAACCAATAAATAAATAGAATATAAATTAAATTCACTGTATTTTTATTATGATATACACAAGAAAAGCAAAGTTCTGTCTAGATTTTGAAGAGTGTCATTTTTTTTAATACTATAAAATCTTATGATTTTATCTAGATGAGTCTGTTAATCTGTAAATATCACTGTAGATATATTTGTTTAAATTATGTATGGGTCTGTATACGTTCATTTAGAATTCATATGAGTGTTTATGCTATCGGGACCTGTGTGATTATTCGATAGCATGTGTATGTAATTCATATGTAATCATTTTTTAAAGGTTTTTAATTTAATAGTTAACTGTGTCATATGTATCTGAGAATATGAATAAAGATATATCAAAATGCGTTTGCTTTAGCATGTGTATAAGAACCAAATACGTCCTATGATGGAGTCCTGTTGCCACATCTGGAGAGGTGCTGCTCAGAGCATATTTTCCTACCTTGATAAAGTACAAACCCAGCTTCAAAATCTAATGGATGATGTCCTTTTCTCCTACCTGTTACCCCTTTCTCACAGAAGAGACGTTGTTAGTCTTTCTCTACTCCATCATTATTTTAATGGCAGGTGCTCAACTGAGCTTAAATCTATAACCCCCCCCTTCACTACTGTAAAACATTCACAACAAAAACTCGTCTAGTTACAACCACTGCCAATAATTTCTCTCTCTCTCTCTCTCTCTCTCTCTCTCTCTCTCTCTCTCTCTCTCTCTCTCTCTCTCTCTCTCTCTCTCTCTAAATGAAACTTCCACGATTAAAGTTTCTTTCCTAGAACTACCCATCTGTGGAACACATACTGCGGTGCTGCTTCCCAGCTGACTACAACATGTTTGTTTTCACCATCCACCTGACACTCATTAACCCTTATCCTCAAGTGGCCTTTGGGCCTTGATAAGTGTTGACTTTTTAGTAAAAAAAATAGAGATTTATATTCTTTTATGTATATATGTGGCTTGCGGCTGTATGTTCGCTCTGTTAATTGTATGTGTGTATATCTGCAACACATTGATAAGTTATATTATTTTAATGTGTAAGATCTGAGGACAGAAGTTTTTTAAATAAATAAATAAAATGGAAGGGGGTGGGATTGAATTGACAGGTTGAAGATAGGGGGGAAAAATAAGGGGACATGTTTTGACACCTTTATCCCTCTCCACCATGGACTTAAGCCGAATGACTGATCAAACATAACTTTTCTTGAATAAAATTTTACAACGAATTCAATGGTGGTATTAATTTTGCATTTTGGGGATTTTACAAAAATATTGTGGGGGTCTGCGTTTCTGTTGGACATCAATAAAAATGGGCAAAGACTATTGTTTTAATTTATTTATAATTTAAAATGGGTTTAGAGCTGTGAGCATGACTACATATTAATTTACAGGCAACACCGGGTGTGCCTGCTGATTTTTGAATTAAACTTGTAAATTTATTAAAACAATTATTTTTGTTCTTTCGATTAAGGTAGGCATAGACTAAATTTTCACTTAAAATATATTTCACTCATTTGACTATGGCTATCCATCTGCTTAGTTTAGAAACAACTTGCAATTATTTTCAGCTGTGCTACAAGGGTTCTATCCCAATCTACCAGGAAGTTACACTACATATTTCTTCACTAAGATTTCTGCAGCAACTGAAATCCAACTTAAAATCTATTCTATGTAACAAGATTTAATAAACCCATCATCTATCTACTCTCATTTGGAGGCCCCAGCTGACCCCCAAAATTATCATCCGTCAACCATACCTAATAACCTGATACACCTGGCAAGTCATATCTACATTTAAAGTTAAAACTACGGTGTGACACCCCCCCCCCCAAAAAAAAAATGTTAATGATGGAGTCGTTAATAAACCATATTTTGTACAAATAAACTTCAATCTATGGCTGACTTGTCCAACGAGTTTCAGTCATGAATGTCCAACAGTCTTTGTTTTATAGCCATTCAATAACAAGCACACCTGGATATGAGATACAAAATTGTCAATATATCTCACTGCTGGTGATGGCCTTATTCAGTTCAGGAATAGTTTGGCGATTGTTTTCATGGACATTATCTTTAAGATAATTCACAGATAGAAATGGGGGGGGGCAAGTTTAATGAGTGTGAAACTTATTCAGGATCCCACCTCCTACTGATAAGACGATCACTAAAGTGCCCCCCTCTGTACCATTGAACAACAATAAAATAAAAACTGGCATTCATGACTGAAACTTGATGAACAAATCGTGCATAGTGAAGTTTATTTGTATCAAATATGGTTGGATTGTACAAACGATTGTGAATTTTATTAACAATTCTGCAGGTGGCATTTTTGGGGGAGAGGGGGTCACCCTACACAAGTAGACGATTTCAAAAGAACTTTAAAAAGTGAAATAATTCCGAGCTTGGTAGGAAACTATTGCCTCTTACCTCGGCCCCAATCAAGTCTAATTCGTTCTAACTAAATGTGTTTTAATCGTATGGCCACTTTAATGTTATAACGATTCCGTGGGTGGCATCTTTGAGGGGTCAGCCTATCGGGTTACTGCCAAGTAATTTTTAACATCTTCAGAACGTACCCATTGTCTCTTGAGATAGAAAATAGCCAGGTAGTCAGTTTGCGATAAATTACTGCCACTTTTTTATGTTCACATTATTGTTGGCACAAAGCAAAAGTGTTCTTCTGCTTTTGTCGGGAAGCAGTAAGGTAAATGATTTGGAATCCGGTGAGGACATGTACTAAATTAGGTCTGCACCATTCAGTGGTGAAAGGCTGTCAGAGTAATTATAGATCTGAGTGTTTATTTTTTGCTTTATTATTTGAAGAGCACCTTAGAAAAGGGGAACTATCTATAAAAAGCAGAGTAGCAATATGCACAAGCAACAAATGACAGATCAGCGACATTTCTGACGTTCCACTCTGCCTAAAGAAGTTGAATTTCCAAACAAGAGTTGTACACAGTTAACAATAATAGATGTAAATACCTTCTGTCATATACATACATATATCTCAGTGGCGAATTTGGAGGTCGGGCTTGTCGGGCTTAGCCAAAGTATATTAACATTCAAGTATATCTATTTTAAGCAACAAAATCGTTTGTAATGTGTCTTTTTCATCCTTAACTTCTGTTGGATCCAAATTGTTTTACGTTCACGCTATAAAATACTGCCAGAAATAAATTTTGTTGATATTTTTTTAGTAAAGAAGAAAGAAAGAATTAAGTAAAATTAACCTAGTCAGGTGGCGATAGATCTTTGTCTTGCTAAGGGACCTGTGGAAATTCCACAGTTGCTTTCTTCATCTATCTGTATAATTTACTATTAATGATACTATTTCTCTTGAAATAATAAATGTATAACGTTTAATAATATTCAGGGGGAAAATGGCTTTTCCTTCGTAAATATAATTGTCAGCTAAATATACTTTAAATAAATGAAGTGAATATGTCTCTTATTTATTTTTTTAATATTGTAATGATTTAAATCTTTTTCAAACGGTAAATATTTGCTTATTTATTGTTACAATTTAAATCTTCTAAAAATAAATCGTATCTTCTTACCATAAAATAATTGTCAGCTAAATATTCTTAAATAAAACGAATGTCACTTTTTAAATTTATTTGAAATCGTAACAATTAGATGTGTATTAAAATGAAAAAAATGCAAAGATTAGGTTTTTTAAATCAATGGGTTGGCAGAATTTAATTTTCGAACAATTAATTCTGAAATGGGCAAAGTCTGAATTTTTTACCATAGTGACACCTGTTAATTTTTAATTACTTTTTTACATTGCATTTCACCTTTTGTGATTGATTTTAAAAATGAGATTGTTCGATGTGGAGGGTGGTAATATGTATAAACATGAATAACTGTATCATAAAGATTGTCATTGAAAAGTGACAATCTCAAAGTTAGTTTTTATAATAGCCTATTTCCTATTTTCCTATGTATATTCTACAATCATTTATTTATGAAAATTATATTTTAGTTAAGGAAGAATCTATCAGACATGGAAGTAAAACCCGGCTAGTGAGGGTTGAGGACATGCATTGCATGGAACAAAATGATGATAGATGTGTAATTTGAGTCTTAAAGACAGGCTTAGATCTGCTGACCCCGGAGGAAGATTAAATCTGGACAGTATAGGGAGATTATGCAGAAGAGTAGACTGCGATCTAATGGCTACATTAAAAGGATGTATGAGAGTTCTTGGGTTTAGTAGATGTAGAACAATTGAGGTAGCAGGGTCCGTTCATAGGAGAAAGCCTAGGAAACCATGGGAGAAGTAATAAGGATGGATTTGAGAGAAAGAGGAATAAATAAAGACCTGGCCAGAGATAGGTTAGTTTTTAAGTCATTTTCTAAAAGCTGGCTAACATGTTCAAGCATGTAAAACATATGTTAAACCGAATACGATGATGATCCTTTCAATTTTGAACATTTAACAAACTCTTTTCAAACAAATATGTAAATACAAGTCATGATTTTCCTAAATTCCAGTAAATCTTTTATTTCCATGGAAGGTGCTCAACTAAGCTTCAATCACCGGTTCCTTCTTGTAAAATTTTTACAGCAAGACCTTGTCTTTTTACTACTGAATTTCCCTGAACAGTTTCTTTCCAAGAACTTTCGATCCGTGGAACACATTGCCGCAAGATAGTATTAACCTCCCTCCCACTGCAGGAAGATGTGGCGCAAGGTCAGAAGGTAGATATAGAAAAGTCGGCGCACCAAAACTAGTTCGTTCTGGCCCCACAAAAAATGCTTGAGTCCTTCGGCATTCCCCGGTAGGGGCGCCACAGGTAATTGGCAATAAACCAATCCCTTCTCAAAAAAAAAGAGAATGTAAAGCCTGGGAGGGTGGACCCCCTAGAACTAATCAGAACAATACCTTAGCCATGGAAGGGGGGGGGGGGGGGGCTCATATTCTTTTTGTTTTTAATCTCGATGTTCTAGTTTCTTCAACTATTTCCTCTGTGTTGTTTTGAAATATGATTCCATTCCTGAGTTGTCACAATTCTATTTCATAACCTGAATACAAACAACAAAAAAAAGAAATCACAAAATAACTCATTCTAATTACAGGTATAGATCGAGCAGGTGAGCATGTGAGTGTGTGTATGCAAACACGAGCAGGGGGGGGGGGGCAAGGATAAAAGATGTGTGCTGCACTTCTCTCCCTTTTATATTTAGCTAAGGCTACTGGCTATTTACATTTCCTAGCACATGTTGGCACACTTGTGCAACCAACTCCCCACCTACCACCACACCTCCACATCACAACACACCTCTTTTTCCTCTTCCATCTGCATACACTTCTCTTTCATAAGACTTCTTATTTTTACTCTACCCAAGGAACACTTTGAAATTACCTCTTGGAATCTAGATTAATCCCTTTCTTACTTATGTTAAAATCTTGTCACTCTAATGACAATGGATAAGTGTTTTCACGATGAAGAGTTTATCATGAAGCAAGGGTTGTGCATTAACTAACTGCACTTCTCTTGACTCAGCTTTGCTTAAGTCCCATGGCAAGCCAAAATTCAATAAGAAGCAATGCTGGAATAGGCGGAAAAAGACTGGTATTGTTTCGGAGATTAGTTATCATCCTACCAAAACTTGAGTTTAGTCTACTATTTCGTCCATGACTAGAGGAGGACAGATGGGTACATACCTTTCTCAAGAAAAAGTAACTTTACAACCAAACTTACAGAACCTGCGTTTGTGAACCTGCGTTTGTGTGTGTTCACTGCACAGGCTGTGATCGTTTGTTCAAATTCGGTGCTTGATTTCGACACTAGCCATCGTGTCAATCGTGTGGTCTCGGCCACTGCTGTAACAAAAGGATTTTCCTTTGAAACAAAATCACAATTAAAGTTTAAAACGAGTAACAATGTTTTATTTTGAGACGTTACAATAATACTTGGTTTCTCTACCGAACGACAGACTTGCAATCAAGGCCAACATCTCTTACAACTGAACACAAACAGTCACTCCGCTTAAGGCCCCAAGAGCTCTATCTGTCCCTCAAACCAACTCAGACCTAACTACCCATTTTGCTGGAATATGTATAGATATTGCTGTCATTTGGGGTAGGCCACACAATGAGCCCACTTGAGAATGATGAGTTGTTTTATCACTGGATATAAAAGTTACTGACCAGTGTGTCTATTATCTGGAGTGAACATTAATTCTATAGGATTCCAAAAAGACATTATTTCAAAGACGCCATTTCTGGGGCGGTCTTTTCTCTTAGCTAAATATTTTCCTATTGCAGGCCTGCTGTCTGCAGTGTACATTTATGCACCCCACTAATGATGAGATTTTTATTTTATACTTCCCTATGTTTTTATACACAGATTAAATAAATGATTATTTTCTAAATTAATTAAACCCCTTTTTGCAGAGTTCTAAAAGTTTGTTGTGATCTGTAAATAATTTTAAAAATCGATATGTATCATTTAGATTATTTAGACTACTGTTCTTGTCTTGAATCTTATTTTCATAACGTTTCAGCCGATGTAACCTTTGACTTTCTTCGTGTGCATATTGTTGAGCTTGTGAATCTGCACAGAATTTCAAACTGAACCCTTCATTTAATCTACGGTGGTAACTTGCACTGAATCTGCCAGCCATGACCGGGTAAAAGTCTTAAGTAACTCGTTATTGCATTCTTAGTATCACCCGTACTGAGGATTGAACCTTCAACTTCCAGAAGACTGTCACTTAGAACTGATAGTTACTTAGCACTTTTGTTTTGTACCATTCACTGGTGAAATACTTGTGCACAACACCCACGAACGGTTGACAGTAAATATGTTTGTCAGGACAATAAATTAAGCGGTGTTGGGTATGCAAATGATTCCTTTTGTTAGCCACCCACTGACGTTTCAAGCTAAATAAAAACTGGAGTATTTTGTCAGTTGGCATTACAGCAACGTCGCATCAAGCAGTGGTTTGTGAAGTCATGCTTTTAGTGTCCCAGTTGTGCAATTTATTGGTGTTTGACATGTTAATACAGCTAGATTCTTTTGAGATGTTATCTACAGAACTAATTTATTTCGTGTTCATGAGTGTGTTACAGTGTCGCTCTAGTTCTTTGTCATTTACAGTTTTCGGTGCTATGGAATAGATCTTCTATTTTGTTACAAAGGTATAAAAGTAGATCCAGCGAAGGGGTCAGCTATTCTGATATGTCGAGCCATATTGCACATATACCCCCCCCCGTCTATGGATTAAATAGTAGAGTAGACTAGACTTTCAAGCCTTGATTATGCAACTAGTCTGAGAGGAAAACTCTAAAATAACACTAGTCTTTCTTTGCTTATTTCAGCATTGTTTCCAGTCATCGTAGACTCTCCTTGACACTGGAATCGGGCAATGCCAGGTGGATTTAGTGATTATGCAAACCTTGCTTCACTATAGACTCCCCATGTAGGCACTCTTACAGGATGTATTGAGACTGAAGTGTGTGTGTGTGTGTGTGTGTGTGTGTGTGTGTGTGAAGAAACTTTTTAATATTCCTTGTCTGAATATTTAATGAATTAATAAATATTGTATTTTATCCAATTTTTATTATTCATTTTCTTATATTATTGCTATATCTAGTATATCGAGCATTGACTTGTCACGAGAATTGTGTGTGTGTGTGTATATATATATATATATATATACACACACACACACACACATGTGGTTAGTGTGTGTGTAATCCAGTAAATGCATATGTCTGAAAATGTTTTTATATACATACCTTTTTAAACTCAAAATTCTTCTCAGATTACCTACATAATCTGGCAATCATTCCAGTATGATCCCTAACTGCCTACCTGTTTATCGCCACCCCATCCCCTCACCGTGCACGCCATTTACCTCCGAGTGCATCGTCATAAGGTGATGTCCAACTGACTGCGCAACCACCTCTGTCATCACAACACACACCAAAAAATAACATGAAAAGAACTAAACAAAACTAACTACATAAAAAAACGGATGCTCAGAGAAACGCACATGTCTACAAGATGTATTTATTTATTTCTTCAAAAATCATAAGTAAGTAAATTCTTTACTTATGCGATATCTGCTCAAGGTATCATGTTCACATATGCTACGTAATCTTTTCTTTCATAAAACTGCTCAATTTTTTTTAAATTTCTTTTTATGAGATTTTTTTCACCATGAACAGATTTTGTTTTAGGTCTTCTCATATTTATATTCGGATCTAATATTACAATTACAAATAGATTTTGTAAGTTTTAATGTGTTTACTTTTAATATTGTATCATCTTTTAATAGTAACTCAGTTTTTAATATGTAAGAATTGTGTATTAAAAATTATACAGATCAGGACTAGAGTTGGAGTCAGACTTTTTAAAATTGGTTGACTCCAATACAAAAAAATTAAGTGAGCCATGAGAAATATCTCAAAGAAAAAATATCAATCTTTGTGCAATTATTAAATGAACATTGTTCAATATTTATAACATTTTTTAATTGAATTCTTTTAGATTTCTTTCATAAAAAAAAACAAAAATACGAAACAACAAATTCAGATCCTTGATAAAACATGCATGCACTATCTAAATGAATAAATACTAAAGTTGGGCTAATTTCTCACATTAACAGTGAGGTCAAAACACCTTATTTCAAGTTCATACAAAAGCCGCACCCTATCTTTTTTTATATACTGCATATGTATATGTGATATCAGTTGTAAAGTTAACTGATGTACATATTGCTGTGTACAAATATATTTTATTAATTAACTATACTTTATTATTGTTCTCTTTATTTCAATGATTGTTTTGATTTTAATATAACAAATCTCCCTATACTGTCCAGATTTAATCTTCCTCTGAGGTCATCAGATCTAAGCTTGTTTTTTTTTTCAGATTCACATCATACATCCATCGTATTATTCTCATATCATTTCTCTCCATACAACACATGTTCTCAACCCTCACTTCAATACATCATCACACTGCGTACACATGATTTAAGTATAGAATCTGTAAACAGTTTTAAAAATAAAATGAACACATTTCAGGAACGCTTTGGAAAAAGTGAATTGTATGGTCATTATTGGAAGTTGTCAGAAGTCTTTACGAATATATGCATTCTAGTTGTCCATATAACGTTTTGATATGTTATATATCTTGAGTTGAAGATTGATAATTTGGATTATTTGTCCACATGGACCAATGGTGCAACGGATAAAGTCCTAAGTAATAATCAGTTCTAAATGACAGTCTTCTGGAGGTTGAAGGTTCAATCGATACTAGAATATAATTAAGAATTACTTAAGACTTCTACCCGGTCATGGATGACAGAACAGGGTTCCAAGTTTGACAAGATGCATCTGATGAAGGTCTGAGATTACATAGACTGAAACGTTGTCAAAATAATATTTAAGATAAGAACAGTAGTCCGAATAATCCAAATAATACATATATACTTTCTTTAGATATAAAAGTCGACGACTGAGATGATGACTTCATGGTGAAATGATAGTAAAAAACAAACTTAATTAACATGCCACTAACACTAAGTCCAAGTGTCAACCCCTTCCCCCCCTCCCTCCTAAAAAAACCCTTGTAAGACCACACTTAATCATCTAAGTTTAGCAAAGTTAAGCCATCACCTTGGTTGCCATATTGTTTTTCTATGTGTCTTATTGACACTCAAACATCAAAATAAAATTCTAAAATAAAAAATCTTAGTTTCTACATGTTAAAAATATACGAGTCCGTATAGAATTTAATTCTACTGCATTTGCTATAAATTATTTGTTTTTGAGTTCTCGATTGTTAACTATTCTGTACTTTACCCAATTTTTCTATTCATTCTTGAAAATGACCCATATGGCTTGAAATTCATCAACAGAAATTAAAATGTCTACACATCAAAGAGACCTATTCTTCAACTTGAAGAATTTATCAAATACATTGAATTGACAGAGCATATCAACTGTTTTTAATACAGCAGACTTAAAATAAATTTGCTGTCTAAATATTCTACATGCATATATTTGTAGTAAATGAATAAATATGAAGTCAAATTATTTATATCTATTTATTTTAATCTTTCCTCAGGGTGCAAGTGGCTTACAGCTCCCAACGGGTCACAAACGATCAGGATCAAATGTATCGGCGCGGTCACTTCATTGCGATGAAGATGTAAGTTTATTTCAAAGTAGATTCTATTTATCTCGCTACTTCGATATTTGTAATAAACACCTTGTATGTGATTAATACTTTATCCTGTCGCCCGGGGCTGTAGAATATACAGACTGCACCTCTGCAAAGAAGTAAGACCCACCTAATGTGGCCACTTGTTTGTCGTGGGTGCCAACCTGTGATGTCTGAGGACAGGATCCTTGTGACTGAGTATTACATGATCATGTTAACAGCAACACCGCTTAACTTTGGCTGTTACTTGGGCTAGACGAGTGGTCAGAGAGGCCGATTTCATCAGTCAGCTGGTCACGTCATCCCAACCATATATAACTCGCATCAAACTGAAAACTAACACTCTTAATACATAAATAACCCATTTCCAAAATACAGAATGTTCAGAATAAATTTGATAATTTTTTTTATAGTCTTTCATTTCAAACCATTTGAAGTATTTAATAACAGTAAAGTGCAACAGATAGCTGTTTCTGTGTACTATTATTGGTGAGTTTGAGAGTTGGGGACCATGGATAACTGGAAAGCATCGGAATATTGAAAAAGAGTGACCTGCATGATGATGATTCGCACTAGATTCAAAAATTCGGAAATTTTAGCTACAGCTCAGTGTTCCTTGAAAACCATGAGATAGTTGGAGAATTGTGATGGAGATGTGGGATAAATGGCTAGCATGAATGTTTATAGCAGGTATTCTGTGTCCACACAATGAAATTTGTCGAAACTGCACAAAAAAAATGCAACAAGATTCAGGCAAGGCAATCCGGATCCTGGCAAGATAGATGGATATAAGAGTGGTAACTATGGAAAAAGCGCGGAACAAGGATCTTTGCTACTCCTTGGACAAGAGTCGCAAGGACTAACTACTCACTGCAAAAGTCCAAGAGAACCACCTTACGAAAGCCAAGAAACTCCTCAACAAGGCAAAACACCCAATCGCGCTGAAAGTATCTTCTCAGACAAGATCTTCTGCCAGGACCAGTTACACAATGCGCAGAACAATGGTGCTTAACCTACAGTCTGCATGATGTCCCACTCGTCATGAAGACCAAGTTTTCTTCAAACTGTGATGATCTCTGGGTGTGTTTCCAGCAAAGGCCATACATGCCGTCTCGTATCTTAGAAAAGGGACTATATTCAGCTGACTGTATTCAGTTGCTGTCCACTGTTATCAGGTGCTAGGTGGAGAAGCTGGCTGCGAGAAGGCCATACATGTGACAACAGAACTCGGCTCCGTGTCACACCTCCAGGAATACCCAGAAGGGGCTGTCTGAAAACTTCCACGACTTCACTAGTTCCCACATCTAGCTCCCCAACTTGCCTGCTCAAACTGGTGTTCAGGTGTCTTTCAAAGGACACCATGAACGCTGCATTGAAATAGAAAAATAAAAACATGCAGATTTTTAATCAAAATGAAAATTTTTCACACAAAAACACATAAAAACCTCATGAAAAATATCTAAGCTCTCCTCATGTACATGAGAAGAAGTTAAATGAAGAACTAAAATCACAGGACGTGACTCAGATGGAAAGAATGGGGAGTGGACATTCAGTGTACCACAACCTCTGCTAACAAAAAAGTGGACATTCAGTGTACCACAACCTCTGCTAACAAAAAAGTGGACATTCAGTGTACCACAACCTCTGCTAACAAAAAAGAAATTCAACAAAAGAGACATGTGATGAATGTGACAACAACAAAAAAAGGAAAAAAAACTCATGTGTGCAAGAAATAAATATACATCTGTGAGGAAAGAGTTCATGATTCAATGAATTGACAGGAAAGGATAGCTTGTTACCATAGAAGGATGTTGATAATGATTATCCTGACTGAAGTGTCCTGACTTTTCATTGGATGCTGTTGCTTTTTGATGTAACTGCTGCTGTTTTCTAGTTTGTCAATGTGGATCTTTAGCTGGCAAGAGATCAGCTGTAGATGATGATGCTGATGCATTGATCGGTTTATGGCTACTAATAAATCTGCAGTGATGACGATAATGGCAGGATCGACTAGAATAGCAATCAAGAGATAATACAAACAAATACATATATAATGAATCTTGATATGCCAACAATCTTGAATAAACTAAAAACAGGCTACACGATGGAAAGGGTGGAGCAATTCATCCCTAATCTCCTTCGATGGTATAAATGTCAAAACTTTAGGCAACACGAGGAAAAGTGCAATAGAAGGAGAGAGAGAGAAAAACCCTGATCATTCTATGGAGGAATAAAAAAAAAATTAAAAAAATTTTTTAATGTGCAAACTGTAATAGACCATCTGGTATTTTTTTTTTTTTTAACATAGTTCACCCCAAACAAATCCCCAAATATATGCTGAAATTTGCGAAAATGGAAGAAAGAAAAAGATTATTGCTGTAAAATATATCAGAAATATTTTTCCTGGAATCAAGAAGCCATAAACAGAATAAACATATCTCAAGTCCATCTCCATCATTAAATTATAATATGACAAATCTATATACTATTAAAGTTATAGTGTTTTGGGCATTTGTCTGTTCATATGTGAATAGAAACATATCATTGGTTAACAAAAAAGAATAGGCAGAGTACACATTACTAAGGCAGTAGTTTTTATGGTGTCAATACCCGAGTTTGAATCTCACGTAAGTGTAAAAGGGTTTGTTTTTACTAATTTAAAAAATGAACACATGACATAAACATTACATAAATATTTTTTTTAAACTAAATACCCTTTTTTTATTATCCGCAAAAAAAGTAGGCATAAAGGGTATTCAGCATTAGTTCAAAGCGAATTATTTTTGCTTAAAAACATAATTTCTAATGTTTTTTGCCAATAAGAACAATATGTGAATACATTCATCATAGTTACTTACTCTCCCATACAAATACTAAGTACCATATTTTTTCCACAAAATTTCACTTTATACTAGCTATAAAGCGGTAGAAGATAGGTAAAGATGGAAATTGACATATCCAGGTACTGTACCAACACTGCTCAAGGAGCAGGTATGAACTAATAAATCTTTAAAAAATTATACCAAAAACTGACAATAAAAAAAAATAGACTTTTGATTTTCAAAATAAATTTTTAAGCCCTATCACTCGCACAGCGCCGGTGACGTCACCAATTTTGCCGTTCCTGGGTTTGGTTTGTCACCCGGTACTGTTCGGGACAAGTTGCCGCTCTGATGAAGGCTGCAGATGTGTACCCTACCTCTCAGCTAAGTGAGTGACGTCACCAATTTGGCCGGTCGGTTGGTATCCCGGTACTGAAGACCGCAGATGTCGAAAAGCCTGGTCTAGTGATTACCACACTCCCACGTTGTGATTGATTGATCAGTGGGTAATTATCCGGATTGGGTCAGCAACTTAGTACCGCTGCGAAGCAAAGAGTCATTTCAAGCAGAACAAGTGAAATAATAAAAAGAAAATAAAGTCTTCAACAACTCATATGTTGTTTTTTTTTTTTTTTAGAAGAATAATTATTTGGTAAAGAGAATAGTAAACAAAAGAAAACTTGTATAATTTCAATTCAAGAACTCTGTGTTTTTGGACCGATGCTCTAATTGTTAATGGGCGATTTTTAGTTAGTTTGGCGAGCTTGTCTAAGTCAGGGAAATGGTCCATCCCAGAGTGATGTGGATTTGGTGGGCGAACAAGCATGAGTCAACGAAGCCTGCCATGCGTCGACTTATATTGAGATTGGTTGTACGTGGCCCCAACCCTCCCCTAACAGCACTCGGTCAGCGAACAAAGAAAAGAAATGTCTTCATCATTCTCTCTTTTCTGAGCAATTGGTATTCTCAATCCCCCACCGCTCACCGAGAAAATGTACTTCCACCAGTGGCCGTAGGTTCTCTTAACCTACGTACACCCTCTCTCCTAATCGAATTTAGTCAGAGAACAAAGAAAGAAAAGAAATGTGTCTACCCTGTCCCCGTCTCTGTCGTGTTTGGATTTCTCGATCAGTAGATAACCGAGAAAATGTAACTCCACCCATAGCCATAGGTTCTCTTAACCTTTGTCCACTGAAACCAACTTGTTGGCTAGCACCTGGGGGTGTCCTTAATTGGCACAAATTACACCTGTGTCATATCCAACCTAGACGGAAAATGACGTTCTTCCTGATGAAGCCCGACACAGCGGCGTCAACTCCACAATATTGGTGTTCGTTTATCAAAAACAACAACTCTCCAACCATATCTGTTCCATGCATTGGTCTCTACTTTGCTACAACAGTGACAATTTAAGCTGTCGTAGTAGACCGAGCGGCACCCTCATCTACTTTTATCGGTTTTTGGTTTAAATGAAGATATCTATGCCTTTCCCTGTTAATTCACACTAGCGCAGTACTCTGATCGCCGACCTTCATAGGCCCACTTCTAATTCATACTAGTGTGTATTTTGGCTCCATATTCCATAGGGTCGCTCAACATTGTCACATTTTGACAATTTTATTTCCATGGTTTGTGCTGAACTTAGCCATTTTTTTTTTAAATTGTTATTTTCTATCCTTTTGCTCCGTTCTAATCCTTTTTTGTTTCTATCTGATTTTTCATTTATTTTTATCCCTTTTTTCTTTATTTTTCAACTTTCTATCTTCCCTCTTTTCTATCCCCTTTTTCTTCTCTACTTTTCTACCCTGTTTTTCTATATCTCCTTTCTTTCCCTCCTTTTCTTCCTTCTGTTTCTTTTTTCTTTCTTTCTATTCAAATCTACTATTTGTTATACCTTTTTTTTTTCTAGCCCATATTTTTATTCCTTTCTTCTATCCCCCCTTCCATCCCTATAAGAAGCATCTTATAAATGACACTTTTTTTCTTTGAATTGTTTTAGGAAATCATTGTATTCCAAGGAGAAACCAATAAGAAACTTTTCTGTCGACTTTGTAATAGAGTTTTTAAAGACCCAGTCATTGTTTCGTGTGGGGTAAGTACATCCTTTTTTAACCCTACCTCAATGCTAACTTTTTTTTTTAAGCAAGCTTCTTCATGCAGTTCACAAATTAGTGTTTACACCTCAACATTCTCTCACAAGTGAGAATGCAACACATGATAAACATGTTCCCTCCTCTTTTTCGAGGTACTGCCTGGGAGAAAATCTTCCTGAATCTGTAACAAGAAAGGCAGCTAACAAAGTAGTATTTACCTGCCTCCATTTGAGGACAAGATGTGACTCAAGATGATGCTTAATGTAGGATGTGGCTGCTATTTTAAAATATATAATTATGTTATCGTTTGCTTCTGAAATTATTAAACCAAATTGTTATAAAATTATAACAATGGTAATGTTGTTTTGCATAAGGATTTGCAAATAATTTTAAAGTCAGAAATTATTTCTATTCAACAGTTTAAATGCTTCAAAAAGTTTTTAAATTTTAAAGGGTCACAAAGTAATTTTTTTCAACTTTTAACATAGAACAAGATAAACAACTTCCTATTTCAGTAGCTTCTTTCCAAGAACCGCAGGCTTGTGGAACTCTCTTCCTGCTGACTGTTTTCCTCCTACCTATAACCTTGGTCTTTTCAAGATTAAGGCCAATAGACATCTCCTGTCTTTGCGATAACCATGTTTGTCTTTGTTAGCTCCTTATATCAAGTGCCTTCATGCCTTGTCTGAAGTGATTTCTATTTTTTTTAAATTTTTTTTTTAAATGCTGACTTGTAAATTATTTTTTTAAATAGGATTTTTTAAATTCCGTTTACATGATTGCATTTTTTTATTTCAATAAGTATTCAATTAATAGTAAATAGTAAAAATAATTCAATGTGTTATTATCGAAGATAAATGGCATTTTTTACGAAGAAATGTAAAAAATATTTAGTGTCCTTCAACTGGAATAAAACTCGAATCACCACCTAAGGAGGCTGTTATGTTATCCACTTTCCCACCATGACAATTTTATTAAACCAGAGATTATAAAGAAGTTAAATGTAAAATATTCAACTTTTGTCCAGTGAAAACAAAACCTTTTATTTGTGTAGCCAGAATTTAGTAATTGACAATTTCAAAATCACTTTCGAATACAATTTTAAGTTCTGAAATTATTAATTGAATCCAATAGTTTTATTTTACGTGATTTAAAAATCATTCAATGTATAATTAGATTAAATAGCATTAAAATTCTGTAATTTTTAAGAAACATAGCAGTTGGTCAAATCTGTCTATTAGCCAATCAAAATGCTTGAATCAAAAAGAACTGGTGCATACTAAAAATGTGTCTTATTTAATAGTATCTGATTTTTAATGAGTAAGAGTAGTTTCCAGTGTTAAAGTGAGGCTCTGCTCCCTTCTATAATTATACAAATCCAACATAAAATGTTAATAAGATTAAATATAAAAATATTAAAAGCAATTTGAAATAATATTTATATTTTTTAAGAATACACGGAACTGAAGGTGAATGCATTATCCACAAGGCCACCAATCTAGCAAAAATATTTTGTCTTTTTAACCTACTTAAATGAGTTTGGTGTAATGATTTCTTTATGTCTCCGCATAAATCTTAAATAGTCTGATTGTCTAAAATAAATTAAGAAGCATAAATATAAAATTTAAAAAAAATCTTATTCCATTTTTAATTAAAAAAACAATAAATGTTTTTCTTCAAATATGTGCGATGCTTTGACATTAAAAGTAGTTGTTCGGTCAGCTTAAAGGGAACGCTAAAAATGTTGGAATATTTGTTTCTAATGTTATGTTTACGTAGTTTTAATTTTGAATAATGAGTTTTAAAAAAAGGTTCAAGAACTTCTGACATCGGATCGAAGGTGCTGATTCTAACTTTGCTTTACATATGTATTTGTTGATTCTGTTGGGTCGAAAGAAACCCAATAGAGTGCTCTATTATTCTATAAAAGCATAATATTTATTTATGAATTTTACAGAAGTTTAGATCTCATGGTACTAATGCTTTTATGAATATACTGGTGTTTCCTCCATTTGCAAACAAATGGCTGAGTGATGAAACGGACTTAAACCCAGTCTTTTTTCACCATGCTCTGGTTTATTTGTTAAACCATTGGTAGCATGAGATCTAGATTTCTGTCAAATTTAATGATTTTTTTTTTGTTAGATTTTGATTTTGATTTGTTTGTGTTGTGTCTTTACAGCATACATACTGTCGAAGATGTGTAAATAATCACGATGAAGGTAAGTTTATTATTAATTATAATTTTCCTTTTTTATTTTTTTATAAATTCTCTTTGTCAAATATGAATCTTACTCATTGATTGAATTCAATCTAAATAATTTTAGCTTTGTACTCTGAAAATCCAAAACGCAAAACTACAACAAAAGTTTCCAATGTTAAACGGTAATGGGAGGACTGAAAGATACAAAGCTGTGATTGGTCGAACAATATTACATGTTGAGTTAGGGAGGGGAATTTTGAAATAGTCTGTTAAGGTGGCCATATTGGGCATCAGTATCCCCATGGTCACCTGGATATGGAAATTATAATAAAAGCTCCCACAAACTTATAAAACAATGCGCAACCAGGCTGGTGATGATTTGTAGAATTAATATTTTAAATATTCTCCATCTTTAGTAGTCATTAATTCATATGAAGCCACTTTTCCAGCTGCAGGATGAAATCCAAGATAGTGACCTGGACATGATCAACATGTGGGAATCTAAAATTAAGCCACTAAGACTAATATGACGAGTAACTAACACAACTCTTTTTTTTACTTCCTACAATCTCTAACTTTGGTTCTGTTCAGAAAAGAGATTTTCTACTTGGCCCATATTGTAGCCAATGAAGTCTCACATCTTATAATAAGAACATAAGTCAAGGGAAATATATTGGGTTGGTGCAAAAAGAATGGCGTTTTTTGACGTTCAACTTCAAAAGACCATAACTTCTTTTATACCAAACTTTATTAATCAAAATGAAAACCATTAGAATCAACACATTTTTGCCAACGGGAAACAAGTTTACTTATTCCATTATCATAAAAATCCGGAGTTCTGGAAGCGATGAAGTCATTGAAGGCCGATTCGGCATCATCTCGGTTTTTGAAGCATTTCTCGCGCAGGAAGTTGTCGAGATGCTTGAAAAAGTGATAATCGGTGGGCGAGAGGTCCGGTGAATATGGCGGATGAGGCAGTCTCGTAGCCGAATTCGTTCAGCTTCTGCAGGGTCAGTTGTGCAACATGCGGCGAACGTTGTCATGGAGGAGAATTGGTCCCTGCATATTGACCAATCTCGGGCGCATATGTTGGAGCTTCTGGTGCATTTCGTCAATTTGTTGACAGTACTTCGCCCGGATTCAAGAAGCTGTGATGGATGAGACCGGTCGCAAACCACCAAACAGTCACCATAATCTTTTTTGGGGGCAATTTCGGCTTCAGGAAGTGTTTTGGAGTTTCGCCAGCATCCAACCACTGTGCCGAACGTCGCCGATTGTCATAGAGGATCCACTTCTCATCACATGTCACAATTCACTTGAAAAATGGGCAGTTTCTGTTGTGCAGCAAGAGCATAGAAGACACCTCATTTATCCAGCGAACGACTGTTGAGTGGTCGACCTCGAGTTCATCAGCAACTTCTTGTGTGGTTTTGCGAGGATCGGCTTCAATTAAGGCTTTCAGATCTTCGTTATCAACTGCAGTCGGCCGGCCTTGACCGTCTTCATCTTCGAGACTCTCGTCACCATTGCGAAATTTCTTGAACCACCTTTGTGCCATACGTTCGTTAGTGGTTCCTGGGCCAAACGCATCATCGATGTCACGAGCTGTCTTGGCAGCTTTTCAGCCTAGTTTGAACTGGAACAAGAATATCGTGCGGATTTCAAAAGCCTGCAAAAACAATAAATGAAGAGATTAAAAATGGAAACAAATAACATGATTCGATAGAGCGAAAAACACGCTTTAAAATGACCTATAACAACGCTATATTTATCAATAAATTAATTCAGAAAACATATAAAAATATAACATATGTGAGAAAACGTCATTGTTTTTGCACCAACCTAATAGAATTTATAAAAAAAAAAAAATTTTCTTTTAATCGATTACTTTCAATTTTTTTTTATTCGTGTTTTAGATAAAAATGTATTAAATATTTTAATTGATGCAAACACTATTTCACAAGTTCACCTTATTTTGTTATTTTTAATTCGATTATTTTTGTTGGTATGCCCCAAAATTGTCTCTTGATATTGAATGAAAGAATCTCTTAAAACTATTTAAGATTTTGTTCCTCTAAAGACTTTTTTTATATTTATGGAGAAATTGAAAAAAAAAATAGCAATGATTTGTGGTAAGCACGTGTGGAATGTGTGAAGTCATTCACATTCACTAGTTGCCAGGTCGCAAAAAAACAATCACTTGGCGGAATAAACTTGAAACTGAGAAGTTTGCAATCTATGCATCATTTTTAAGCATTCTCAATTGGACAGAAAACATCTTATGAATCTTGTAAATTCTGATGAGGATCTGTGAATAAGATTATCGATCTCACTTTCTTTATTTTTTCTATAACACCTTTAAAAAGTACTTCCATTTTGTAATAGGTTCCATAACAATACCAGTGTCTATTATGTGCACATTTAGTCTCTATTTTTTTTTTTACTAATGGGCCACCGCTTATCAAGGCCCGGGGGCCACTTGAGTATAACGATTCTATTTGACAAAAGACCAAAATATTTTGTGGTTTCAATAAAGCAATCATTTTTCATTTTGATTGGACAATTTTTTCTGATATCACAACATATAGGAAAAAACTTTAGGATTTAAACTTGGTATCACCGATTCCATAGTCTGTGACAGTATCCATTAGGCCAATCACCCACCCGCACCCCCCTCTAAAAAGACTTGTTGTCACAAAAGTATATTCTCCTAATTTGGTTAGAATTGAAGTTGCATAATGATGATTCATGAGTTTACACTTCAATTGTTGAGTATATGCCATTTAATAGTCGTATGATGAAAACACATTTTATTAGAACAAATTAGACTTGATTGGGACTGAGGTAAGGGCAATAGTTTCCTAACAAGATCTGAATTATTTTCCTTTTTAAAGTTTGACTGAGATAAACAGGGTGACCTCTCAAAAATGCCATCCATAGAATCACTAATAAAATTTTGCTACAGACAACTTCAGTCTATGTCTTACTTATCCACAAAGTTTCAAGCAGAGAAGTCGAACAGTTTTTGTTTTATCACGGTTCAATGATAAGTACACCTGAACATGATGTGCAAAATTGTCGATCACTCCAGCATATTCCTTTCTTGGCACTGTCTTGATTTTTGCTTATGATGGCCTTCAGTTCAGGAATATTTTGGAGATTGTTTTGATCACCTCCTACTGATGAGACGATCACCAAAGTGTCCCCATAATTGAACGATGATAAAACAAAGACTGTTAGACATTCATGACTGAAACTAGGTGGGGACTGATTTTTCTCTCTGAGGTTTTCTCAAAAATGTCAATCAAAACCATCCCCAAACTATTCCTGAACTGACAATTTTGCACATCATGTCCAGTTGTGCTTATCACTGAACAGCAATAAAACAAAGACTGTTGGACATTCATGACTGAAACTTGGTGGACAAGTCAGGCAAAGACTGAAGTTTATTTCTACCAAATCTGGTTGGATTGCAGAAAAGATTGTGAATTTTATGAATGATTTCATGGATGAGATTTTGGAGAGTCAACCTGTATTGTGTTCCACTTTCTGCGTCAAAATCTAGATGGATGTTTAGAAATATTCTTGGGTGGGGGTGGGCAAACGTTGTTTTAAAGATAGATAAAAATCTAATAAGATCTCATTAAAGTAATGCACTCAGACACTCTGCACTCCAATGTTTTGGCATGGAAATTGGAATGTAATATTGAGATAGGAAGGCATACAAAGTACAGTGACAAAACTAATAAAAAGAATAACAGATTAGTCACAGAAACATTGGAAAAATTAGGATTAATTACTTTATTAGAGAGAAGAATAAGATGTGAATTAATTAAAACTTTAAAAGTAATTAATGGTATTTCTAACTATGGTGAATTTTTAAAACTATTTCTCCTTGATTTAGAAGGCATATTTCAAAAACTAGATTTATTAACCAATTGGATTCTAATCTGGAAGTAGGTAGTGACAAATATATACATATTTCCATCTTTTTGTTTTAGGTACATGCCCAGTTGACAACCAAAAATTGAACATTGTGGTAGCAAACATTGCTGTGTCTGAACAAGTTGGTGAATTAGTGATACATTGTAAATATGCCTGTATACCTACTGAAGATGGCCAGCCTTATGTTGTAGATACAACAAAATGTCCTGTAATAGTCAAGCTAAACAGCAGAGGGTGAGTAGCAACCGATTTTTTCGATTTTTCTTTTTTTTTTATGACTGGATGAATTCAGAAATGATGATAAAAGAATGAATTTAATGGGGATGTGAGTTCTCCACTTTTTTCTTTCAGAAAAAGCAGATTTCCTCTTAAATCGCTAGAGTCTCCCATGGATGTGAGTTCTCCACTTCTTGATCGAAATCAGCTTCTTTTTTTTTTTTTTAATAAGAAAAGGCTGGTTTCTGCCAAATCGCTTTTTGTCGCTATTTAGCTAGATTTTATTTCTTTTTCTTCCCCTCTCTCGCTTTATCTTTATTTCTCTATTCCTGTTAATTTTTCCTCTTTCTCATCCTCTCTCCACCTTGCCTTCCTTTTTCTTATGATAGTTCTTTTTGAAAACTGAAAATCTAAATTTATTTTAAATGTGTTTTTACTACCTATCACTAGCACGTCATCCGAATTGTTTTTAGTTGTTTTGTTTTTTTGCACTGTCCTCTCTCCACACACACATGGCGGAGCCGGTTAGGAAATTCATCTTAATTTCACCTTTTTTTTGCTTGGATACTGAAATCCCTGATTTACAAGAACACTATTAGGGTCTATCTGATGAAATATTTAAGATAATTTTACCTATTCTCATATTATATATACAGTGAGGATTTTTTTAAAGTTGAAATGCTATCATTAATTAAAATAATAGGCATAATAAATAAATAATGTCAAGTATATGAAGTAAAGTCTGTCTCTCTTGATTTTGTCATCGATGATAACTTTCTTCCTACAAAATCGATATTTGATTCTGATTTGTCAGTTCTTTTTTATTTATCATTGCAGCATGTTAAGAATAAAATGTAATTCGATTTAATTCCTTCAGAAAATACTCTGCTCAGAGCGCAATTATTTTCATATGGATGCCATCGTAAAAGAAAGGGATGTAACTCTGTATTCGTCAATACAGAGTTATTTACTTTTGTTTGGAACAAAAAATATTTAGGAAAATATGACATAATTTAAAAAGAAAAGACAAAAAAAAAACACTACCAGGTCACGTTAGTAGTAAATAATATTGCCCGTTTTTCTGGTGGATTTCATGTAAAGCATTGAGAGCTTTCAGCTCTGCTTTTGATAAGGATCTCAATTTACTGCAATTTATACTACCGGTGTGTTAAAGAACAAAAAGGTAAAAATAAAAAATAAAAATATTTCTTGTTTTTTTTTTCTTATTCTAGTATGTTAAAATAAAATTGTGCATATTTTTTTTGTTTATTTTTTGTTTTGCATAGTGCTTTTTTCCCTGATGTCTATGGACGCATGAATAAATACCATTTCCTTATCTCCTCTGCTAAAGTCTGCTAATCATGAAGTTTAATTTTAGTTACTGGCTTGCAAGAAAGTGTGAACCATCTGAATGTGTTATTTTATACAAATATTTTTAATCCGATACAAAGAAAACCAAAAAATTAATTGTCTGAAATCCTCCTATATTTTCGAATTAAACCTTAATTATTTCTGTTATTTTACAGTGCCCATGAAAATGACTGTGATTATGCACCTGTTGAGTGCCCCAACAATGTAGGCTGCCCTCCTTTGTTAAAAAAGGTGAGATGAACTTTTTCAAACAAGATTTATTTACTATTGAGTGTTATTGCTTTTAAAGTTCTCATCACTTGTTTTTTTTTCTTGTAACATTAACTTCCTATATGCAATTGATCTCAATTCAATGTTCTACAATTAATATTAAATAACATCAAATTCTACAGATTCCCTAAAGTTGTACAGTCATTTTTGCTTGACATTAGAAACGTACACAAGGATATTACGAGTTGCATTGGACATCAGCTGGAAAAAATGCCCAACCCAGAAACACCTATATGGACATCTTCCTTTTTCAGTCTCTCTAAGAGAGAAGGCTTCGGTTTCCTGGTTACTTCTGGAGAAGTAAGTCAGAACTTGTAAGTGACACCCTCCTATGGAATCCATTATGCAGAGGACCTGCCGACAATGATGTATGGCACATGGCTGGATGGAACGAGTCAGGCGAATCCCAGAAGAATTCTTGACCTGATTGATTGGAAGCTTAGGTATTTACACTTTTGAACTTGTGACAGTTGAGCCAGTTTCATCCAATGAATTTACTGCATCTTGGATGAAAGCATTGCGGTCCATTGCCAATTTTGAGACGCATGACAGCCAGTCTATATTTCACCATCAAACACTGTAGATACGTGGACTGATAATCAGTTTTGCATCCTGATTCACCGTTCTGAGCCACGTTTTGAGTTCATCACCATGCCGCTTCTTACAGCCCCAAAATAGAACTGGATTGATGGCTTTTCTCATGAATTTGCATTATTGATGTTGAAGAGCATGACCAAAGCAGCAAAGACGCCACATGAGAAGTGCTTGTTGAAGATAGGAGATTTACTGGGTACTACTTACAATAGATTTTTAAAAAGTATATTTTAAATGAAATGCAAATTTAAAAAATCTTAATCTTAATTTTGATTTCTTTCAAGATGATAACATTAAATTAGCTGTACAAAGAAAAATTGGAAGCACACGAATGGCATAATGGATACCAATGTAGACTATGGAATAGATAAACTGAATACAAATCTCATTGGATCTATTGTCTTCATTTATACAATAAAGCCCCATTGGGAAAGGTACAAATCCACAATTCCCTTCCCTAGCTATTAATAAAATAACAGCTTGTGTTCAATGAATTGTCTATAATAGGTATTGTTTCCCATTAAATGACCCCAAAACAGTTGATAAGCTGTAAAACAAACCAAACTACAAATTTCTCCAGAGGCTATTTATAAAAATTATCTTGATGAAACTTTGAATATGTGAACAGAATGTTCTCGCTATGAAAATTAAGAATTTTTGAATATAATAATAAATAAATAATAAAATAAATCAAAACATACTTAGTGATTTAACTTTATAGAAAATATTTAATAAGTGCAGGTTTTTGCTTCCTTTACCTGTGCACAAATCTTTATTTGTCTGTCTTTTTTTCTTAATATTCTGCGAGGTTTTAGAGGGGTCAACGCGTTCGGGGTTGAAAGATAAAAAAAGGGGTTGGGGAGGAATCAACTATCAAATGTAGTTAAAAAAGGAAGGTGTAGTCCCAACCAAACTCACTAGCCTGACGTAGTTAAAGAGTCACGAGTTAAGACATTTATATCTGCCACCGACCGAATGGAGACCAGAATTTCAACTAAAACTGATGGGTGAAATTTTTAACAAAAAGTTAATATTTTTATTTCTAAACTGTCTCTGTCTTAAATCTTACTAATTCTAATCATGTTACTAAAATTACTTGTATTTATCTTTGTGTTTATTAATTTAATTTTGAGTTTCAATTTACCCTATTTTCTCCGTAGCCTTCATTGTATAAATCGTTAACTAGTTTTTCTCAGTTGTTACCCTACTGGCTGTCTATCTCTTATCTGTACTAACTCGTGAGAGGGAAACATATCTTCAAATTTCTGTTCCCTCTGTTAAGTGTACAGTTAACTTATATACATGTGTGTATGTATATATATAATATATAATATATATATATAATGTGGATGAAAATTTTTTAATTTTATCTTTTACCTGCGGGGGCTCGGAAATACCTGACTAGTACACGAGCGCAGGCTATCCTCTCTGGGAGTGTTGGATCCGTAGACCTTGTCAGGTCATCCATCTAAGAGAAGGAAAACTCTGATAATAAAACCTTGCTACTAACCATTTACGTCTTGGCAGCAAACCGTTGAGGAAGGAGGCCTCCTTAGTCTTGATCGACAACCTTTCTAGAGCTGGAATCTCTAACAAAGTATCCGGTTTGCAAACCTAAAATTGCTTAAGGAGTAGATGGGCTCTGCCTATCACCAGGCCTTCACACTCCTTCTCTGCCAGGCGTAGAGGTACAAGCACTGGGACGCCTATAAAGACACCTAGCGCCTGACCTTGTTTCCTGATTAGGGCAATGAACGCTGTCTCTCTTTCTCTTTATCTGGGCAGCTTGGGGAAAGTTTTTTCGTCACTAAGTCCTACATGACTAGTCTGGGTCGCTCTTGTTCCAACAGGTTGAGGGTACAGGTTAGACAGCTTGTCTGGCTGCTGTTTCAGACTGGTAGTTAGAAGCCCTAAATCTTAGGTAGCGCTAAGAACGGCTGCTCCATCAACAGTTGCATAATATCGTGGGTAACTGTACGTGCCATGTCGTGCATGGAAAGGGACCCTACAGTTATTCCCGGTGGGCTTTCCCGGGGCCACAACCCTCATGGACCAAGTCACGACTAATGAACCGGTTGTGTGAGCTTATTGGCACCAAACAAGCACCCACTTTGCCCTCCCCACTCTATCTCAAAACAAACATGAATTTACAAAATAAAAAGAACAAGTCTAAACCAGACACCCAGCAAAAAACATCTTTGCCTCCGCCCTTGAGGCTCGCATTCACAAATATTCAGGGACTTAGAACCAACATTAACGACGTAGAAACTTTTCTCCTGATAAAATCCCCGGATATCCTAGCACTAAGTGAAACAAAGCTTCAATCCTCAATCTCCTCTCATCACTTTGACATGACTGATTACCTTCCACTCTACCGTAAGGACTCTGACAAACATATGCATGGGCTAGGAGTTTATGTTCGGAACACCCTCCCCTTGACTAGAGAACATAGGTTAGAATAAGATGACCAAGCCTACATGTGCTTTAGATTGACCTTACATCACAGAATTAGTTACTTATATTTCTTATACCGTTCTCCTTCAACCCAAGACTGTACCCTGCTTGACTCTGTCTCTGAAAGCTTAGATAGAGCACTCTCACTTGACTTGAATGCCAAATACATGTATTTGGGGATTTTAATGCACACCACCATGACTGGTTGGGATTCTCCAGCATTACTGATGCAGCTGGAAACTCTGTTTAATTTCTCCTCAGCTCACGACCTCTCACAGACTGTCACTTTTCCGACCCGCCTTCCTGATCGTGCGGACCATCAAGCCTCACTTCTCGACCTGTTCTTGACCTCAATACCCGAGGCTTGTGTGGCGAATGCCCATAGCCCGCTCTGAAACTCTGATCATGTTGTTGTAATGATACTTATCACCTTAAAAACTTGTCCAAAAGCTGAAGAACCGTTGCTCAAAACGACATGAAACTATGAGCAGGCTGATTTTGAATCCCTCAGGGATCACATCAGCGACGCCCCATGGGGTGAAACCTCACTTCCTGCTGATGAGTGTGTAGATGAGCTAACCGAATGGGTCAAAGCAGGCATTGATGCTTATGTCTCCACGCGAAAATTCTTCAGCAAACCCCACTCTCCTCAATGGTTCACCTCAGAATGTGCAGCTGCTATTGCTGAAAGACAGAAGGCATTCCAAAAATTCGGACACCATAAGTCAACTGCGAATAGACAGAAATTTATAGAGGCAAGAAATGATTGCAAAGTAGTGATAGATGAAGCAAAGAGAAGGTATACAGAGATAATTAAAAAAAAACGCATTCAGTCACAGAAACTAGATACTCTTGATTTCTGGAAAATCTACAATAGTGTGATGGACAATCGACAATTCCCCTGCTATCAAATCACAATGATGTTTGCACAGCAACTGATAAGGCTGAACTACTTGCCCAGCGTTTCGCCGTAAACTCCACTTTGGACTTAACAAACCACCCCCTCCCTAAATTCCCAATGCGGATTGAAGCCACAGCTGAGAACCTGGTCATCACTCCATCTAAGGTCAAAGACATCATAAAAAACCTTGACACCTCCAAAGCCTGTGGGCCTGATCTTATACCAGTAATAGTAATAAAGAAATGCTCTGCTGAGCTGGCCCCTGTTCTCTCTAAACTATACAACAAATGTCTTGCTGAATCTTGTTTCCCTGATAGTTGGAAAATTGCATCTGTGGTACCAGTCTTCAAGAATTCTGGAGATAGAACTGATGCTCTAAACTACCGCCCAATCAGTCTACTCCCGATCTTTACTAAAATCTTTCAATCATTAATCAATCTAGCGATAGTCCAGCACCTAGTTAATGCTAAACTTCTTTCTAATCATCAATACGGATTTAGACAAGCACGATCTACCGCAGATATCCTAACGGTCATCTCTGAAAGCATATATCATACACTGGACAAGGCAGGTGAAACTAGGGCGGTAGCGCTTGATATATCTAAGGACAAGGTTTGGCATAAAGGGGTTCTCCTAAAACTACACTCATATGGTATTACTAGACAAATATTTAATATAATTAAATCCTTCCTAACCAAAAGAAAGATCCAGGTTGTCTTCGATGGCCGTTCATCTAAGCAACATGACATAAATACTGGTGTACCCCAGGGATCCATCCTTGGACCTCTACTGTTCCTGATTTTCATAAATGACCTCCTTGATGTCATTGAGACTGAGATAGGAACATTTACTGATGACACCACACTACTCTCGTCATGTGGGCAAAACCGATGCGCACATATCTGAGGCAATGGCTGAATCCTTAGAAAATGACCTCCAGTCTGTAGTGGATTGGGGTAAAAAATGTATGGTAACTTTTAATGTCGCAAAGACAAAGCTACTTTCCTTCAATAACTACAAGAAACCTCTTCAACCACCGATTGTCATGACAAATAACACCCTACTTGAGAGTTCATCATTCAAACTCCTCGGCCTAACTTTCACAGATAATATGAATTGGAATAAATACATTGAAGACATTGCCAGGGCTGCTGCAAAGAAGGTGGGCTCCCTTTACCGTGCTAGAAAACTCCTCACACCTGACATTATCCTATATCTCTACAAAGCCACCATCTGCCCATGCATGGAGTATTGTTGCCACATCAGGGCTGGGGCATCATCCACTAATCTCTCCCTCTTAAACAAGGTCCAAAAAAGAGTCGCCAACTTAATAGGTCCCTCACTATCCACCAAGCTCCAGCCCCTTTCCGATTGCCGCAATGTTGCTTCCTTGTGCCTGTTTTACAAGTACTTCAATGGATTGTGCTCTGATGAACTTGCTGCTCTGGTGCCCCCTCGACATAAATTCACTAGACAAACTTGACAGTCTGCCAAATCCCATCCATTCACTGTGGAGGTCCCCAGATGCCGAAGAGCTTTCTACTCCAAAAGCTTATTTCCTCATACTGCTGGACTCTGGAACTCCCTCCCTGTTCCCTGTTTTCCTAACGTGACTGACATGCAAAAATTTAAAACTAATGTAAACAGACATCTTGCTGCACAGCTCCGAATTTAGGTTGACCCCCCCCCCCCCCAAAAGAAAAACTTTCACCTTTATTCTCAGTAGCCACTTACGTCTACAGTGGTGGCCTGCCTTGTTTGGGGTGAACTATGTTAAAAATAAAAATAAATAAAAAATGAATGTATAAGAATTTTTTATTTAAATTCCTTGATTTTTGCAAATTTTTTCAACAACTGAAGTGATTGAATAGTTAGGGTTACAACGTGCAACACACAGGCGAAAAGGATATTTCAGAATTTTACAGACGAAATATAAGTATATAAATATTTATGAGATATACTAAGATAATACTAAGGTGACAACCACTACCACTATTGATTCTACTTTGATTTCATTTGAAAATTCATAAACTGTGACATATCTTTTAAGACATTCTTCTTGCATAACTAAAAATAAGTCTCTTTCGTTCTATATTATCTTTAGCAATTTTGCCATCTAATTTACATATGGATTGTTGGTGTGTACAGACAATATGTAAATTCGATGGCAACGCTTTTTTTCAGTATTGCCATCTAATTTATATACAGTTACTCTTTCTTTAAATGCTCATAGAGACATTAAGAAATGTTAGAGTAGTTTAATCGACATAGTGAAAGGAGGCAAGAGGAATACGTAGTTAAGTTAATTACAAATTACGGTTAATTAAAACAATTTAAAAAAATTTCTTTTAAACATAACTCAATTTCTGAGCTAAAGTATATTTTAGCATGTATTTTGTGTCATTAAATATATAGGAAAATAAAACCTTACAGAAACAAACGTTGACTCAGCTATAGATATTAGATTGGTAGAAGCATACTGTCAGTTTTTGTATTATTATTATTTGAAATAAATGATTATTTGAATGTGTTAGTGTTTTCTACAATTTTAAAGCAGAACATTCCCTCAACATCCCTCTAATTTGATTTACCCTGAATGTTATGTGGTCATAAATTCAGGGTTTTTTAAACAAATATGGAAGGGACTTGTCAGAGTTCAAAAAGTTGTAAAGCCACAAAAGCAGCTCACAACATCAACATTCGATCAGGCAGGAGACAATTAATGAATGCATATGGCAATGTTGGTTTAAAAAATTTCATCATGACAATCTTGAAGAAGGTTGTAGAAATCCATGTGTAGTTGATGCCAATTTAAAGATTTATGCACAACTGTTTGGGAACTTTCCAAAACATGCAATAGGATGAACTGAAACAACTGAAGAAGTCAGATGGATTCGACATGATCTTCACAAAAAACAAATTATTGGTTTGACTTGTCGTCAACTCTGTTTTTGCGGAACGAAAACAACTCATTCTTGTGTGACAAAAAATAGATTAATAACAATAGCTAATGATCAGCTTCATGGTTGAATCAAGGTTGTGTGCCGAAACATTTCCCCAAACTCAAGAAGCATCAAACGAAAGTAATGGTAAATGTTTGGTGGTTTGCAGGTTCATCAACTGACTATAGCTTCTGAATCCTGGCGAAACGGTGACTGCACAGAACTATTGTGAGAATATTGATAAGATGCACTGAGAACTTCGGTGTATGTGTTCGGCATTTGTAACCAGACAAGACCTAAACATGCTGCATGAAAATGCTCCAACACACGTCTTGGAGAGTCTTAACAAATTGAACTCACTTACTTCTAACCTACTGATTACCACTTCTTCAAGCATCGCAACTAAATCTTTAAGTTGTGGCTGAAAATGCATTTCAAGAATCTGTTGAATCCCAGGCATGGAAGTGTTATGCAACTGAAATATACAAACTTGTTTTTGCACAGCAAAAATGTGTTCAATGTAATGTTTTTATTGTTAGTTTTATTTTAATTAATAAAATTGAGTTTAAGCTGATTTATAAGCATCTGATGTTAAAGGTCCAAAACTAACATTATTTTCTTAGTAACCATATATATATATATATATATATATGATCTGTATGTGTGTGAATTTAAAATAGTATTTGAATAAAATTTCAGCAATAAGAGCTAATATAAACTGGTTTAGGCATGTTTCGAAGCTCAATTTATTATTTCAAGTCTGGTACAAGGCATAACATGAAATAAAGCATGGACATAGTCGCTTTATTTCATGTTTTGCCTTGTACCAGACTTGAAATAATAAATTGAGCTTCGAAACATGCCTAAACCAGCTTTATATGAATTCTTATTTCTGGAAAATAATTTAAATACTATTTTAAATCCATATACACAAATATATTAATCTCTATTTAATCATATGAAGAAATATTGCACTTTCTCTTTTTTCCGCAAGTTGATAAAAATACTTTTAAAATAACTTCATGTGAGAATTTTCTAAGTTAGTTTTAAATACTTTATTTAAATAATTTATATATTTTAATATATATATATATATATATATATATATATATATATATATTTTGGCAGCATTTTTCCTTGATACATGTTTGATTAAACAGAAGTGAAAGTTTATTTCATAATAAATTCACCAGTTTTAATTTGTAACCTCATCACATGCCTGACGACGATTCATGCAAGTCAAAAACGTTTGCAAATATGGCGGGTTCCTATTCACACTGGAGCACAACATTGGATTGTTGGCCTGCGAACTCGAAAAATTTGATCAGAAAAAGAACAAGCAGAAACTTTCACTTCTGTTTAATCAAATATATATATATATATATATATATATATATATATATATATATATATATATGAGAGAGAGAGAGAATGTACAGAGCTGTTTTCTTTCTAACAGAAAATTGATCAGTGCTCAATAACTAGAGTGAGAGTCGAACATATTTATTTAAATAAGTGTAGTCAAAGTGTTAGAAACAAACTCGAAGTTTCATAGCCATACCGTTGCCAGATTCCAATGAATCAGAACAGCTTAATCTTCAGCATTGTAGACCGGAATTACAGCCTTGAAATTTTGATTGTACCTATTTAAATATATATGCTAGAAGAGTGCCTATCTCAGGTCAGACAAAAATTAATTGCGCAAACAGAACAGTTTTGCATCACTTTTATGTCCCCTTACATGTTACTAAATTTTATGTCTAGAATCATTATTCCAATTCTGATCAAAATCCATTAGATGATTTTGATTCTAGAAAATGTCTAAAAGTTGGGGGGGGGGGGGGGGTACCTATGTTATGTCTTCTAAAAGCCTTTTAAAATACAAAAAAATTGAAATTAGAGGAATATTTATTAATTGAAGTCTAATACCTATTGTTAAAATTTCACAAAAATAGCAGGTATCTGCATAAAACTAAATTAAACTAGATATAACTCAGTTTGTACCCCTTACACCTAGCAGCTGTCTTCCAAAATTCATAATGATCAGCTAATTAGTTTAGAAGTGAATCCTGTGCATACAAATATATAAACATGTACACATACTTAAGATTATATAAATAGATATCCATGCAGAATACCTAAACAAATGCAAACATTACTTGTGGTCTGGCTACATTGAAAAATAGTATTGTAAAACTTGCATGAAAAAAAAATATTAACAATCATTTAATGAGAAATCTGAAATTGTTTTCAAGGTCAAAAACGATATCATTATCGTAGTAACCGAATAGATAAATATACGTATCTCAATAACATATATTTTTGTTTTTCAAAATATGATTCTGACCTAGTGTAGATATCAATACTTTTATCCTTTTTGTTTAGAAATTGTGTGAGGCAAAATGGCTCCCGTTGATTTGTTAAGATATGGCAACAACATGGCCAAAGTGAATCATTGAAGCCATAAATCTATACTATGAAGCCACAGCTGTATTTGGTGTCTAATTGGAGCATTTCATAACTTTGATTCGGGTCAATAGATATTCGTAATACTTGTGTCAATCCAGCTGATGCCATTCTATTATTTCTGTTGGAGAAGCTTCCTGAAGGTTTACTGAACTCATTGACATTGTGTGTTGAATAAGCAAGGTTTCATATACATACAACCTGTGCTTACTCTGTGATTTCACATACACATGAGGGTAAGTTTGACACAATATCGGTGTAGAGTGTTGCTTTTAGACAATCAAGACGGCTATATAAATGATCTTAGTTTTCTCACCATATATGGGCACCAATGGCATCAACAATTCATCATGGCCTTCCCCATCTCGGAGGGAGGTGCTTGTTAAGTGAATCCTAGGCCTTAGGCTGGGTTTAAGGTTTTAATGACGTGAATCTCTTGCCATCATTAAATACAAAACTAAAAACCTTTTGGTTTTCCTTTTTCTCCATGTATAAACATCTGCAATGCTGCATGGTCAGTGGGGTGCATAGATGCATACTATGGACGGCAGGACTGCAAGTGGAAAATGTTTAGCTAAGAGAAGAAAGACCACTCAAGAAAAGGGGTTGACCTTTGAAATAGTAATGTCTTCTTGGATACGAGGTTCCATGCTATGATTATGAGCCACTTGAGTCTTGGAAAAATTAATACCCTTCCAGATGCAAGACACTCTGAGAGTAAGTTTTTATGCCCATGATTTTCAAGTAGATGGTTAAGTGGTCTACACCAATATATATATATATATATATATATATATATATATATATATATATTCCGGCAGAGGGGGGGGGGGGTCAGTTAGATTTCTGTACTTCTCAGAGACAGATGGGCCTGAAGCTAATGGATTGTGTTCGATTGGAAGATATGTTTGTCTTGATTTTCAGCCCTATTGTTTAGTAGAAGAAAACAAGTATCATTGTAATGTCTCAAAATATAACATTATTTCTTGTTTTAAACTGGAGTTGTAGTTTTGTTTGGAGGGAAAATCCTTCTGTTGCAGCAGTGACCGAGGTCACACGATTGACACTGCAACCGGTGTCTGAATCGAGCACTAACTTCAGACAAAGACAACAAGTGGACGATCATGGCCTGTGTAGTGAATGCACACACTCACATTCGCATATGTATTAATACTGTTGTTACTACCTAGCTACATTATCACTAACTAGCTGTACCGACCCCGGCATAATCTGGGATTCTTTTTACTTTCATTTAATTTATATTGTAATTAGTGAAATTATTAAAAAAAATAATAATTTGTTAAGATTATAATTATTAATTCTCACCTGGAATAGGCAGACTTCAGCTTAAAACTAGAATAAACACATACTTTTATTTAATACTAGCAGACCAGTGTCCCGAGATGGTTGCCCAGCATGAACAGAGTAATGTAAAACAGCAACCGGAAAAGTACAAACAAACTTCAAGTATGAAATTTGATAATCGCATAAACTTGCAGTGTAATTGGCTAAATATATATATATATATCTCATTTAATAAAATTAAAAGTTGAGCCCTGTTCAGGGAAGTTAAAAATAGACTGACACGTAACTATAAGGCATATTCCGTCAACGTTCGTAGAATCTTTAGTCAGTCTTTCGCATAAATAAAACTTAAATTCCCTTCTTGAATGTCTTGTGTCCTAATGGTTACAGCGCTTGCTTACGGAGTCTAGGTTGATTCTGTGGCAGGGGTTTGAACTGTGCGACCATCTGAGATTATCATCCCTACACTGATGAGAGTGAATGCTTGAAACGCTGGCGTATGTAGGTAAAAATAATTAATATTATTTACTTAAAATTTATATTGTTATATATACATGTATACATATGTAAATTAATAGATATATAACTAATAATAAAACTATAAAACTATAAATACGGCTCTTAGTAACAATAAGACACAGCTTCCTGAAGATGGTTGAGAGACCGAAAGCACTAGAGGAATGGCCCACAACACAACGTTAGGTGCCATACTCCACCAATTAACACCCGAAAACCGACGAATTGCTCGCCGCGTTGAGAAATTGACAAGAAAGATAGTGAAGAGAGAAAACTCCTTTCTTTAATGACGCTTGCATAAGAAATGACTTGCTGCCGAAATGTATATATATATATATATATATATATAATAGTTTCTATGTAATTATTTTTATAGGTGATTTTCAGCTCGTTGTTATTGAGCTTATTATTATTTTTAATTGTTTCACTTCCTAAGTGATTAAGATGTAGAAAAACTGCATTATTAGTCGTCCTCATTTCAAAGGCCATATTTTTTGTTTTTGATATATATATTAAATGTGTACGAACATAAAAGTCTTGGCCCAGTGGTAGAATGCTGGACTATAGACATCAACGTCGAGGGTTCGATCTCTGTGTAAGTTAGCCATGCTGATGACGGCTGTGAGCCAGAAACACGTGTCCATGGATTACTTTTATGTATGTATACATTTAATATATATATATATATATATATATATATATTATTTATTGGAGAGGGGGAATATTGTACAATATAACAAAAGAATAAAATGGCTGGTTTCTGTACGATTGAACCAAAATGCATTGTGAAATTTAATTTCATAATGAAAATGGAGTTGGGAGGGGGGGGGTGAATACTCACTGACTTGTTCGATTCGCCATGGTTTGTGTGTACGTGTGATTTTGTTGGGGGGAGGGGGTGCTTTGTTTATCTGGATTGCAACTTATAGAATTAAGTTGACCTGAAAATAGTCAGAAAAATGCTTCTAACCCAAGATGCTAATTTTCTATCCACTATATAAAAAATATGTGTAAATAGAATGCTATGTAATAATAAAATGAAAACAGACATTGAAGTAGAAAACACAAATACTGAATAGTGAAGTAAGAGATGTCATTTTGTAAATCAATGTGCAAATTAGTTATGCCTCGTATGTTTACCACATGGACATGTATATTAGAAATGTGAAATTCTTGTATTTTGTATATGGAAAAAAGGGTTTTTTAATGTCACTGTTATTGCAAGAATTTGTTTTGAGTGTATCAAAAAGTTAATAAAATGTTTGTTTTTCTTTTTATCTGTAGGATTTAGAAAGTCATCTAAAAATTTGTAATAATGTAACCTGTCCTCATCAGAAATACAGGTAAGTAAATGGAAAAACCTTGAACTTCCTTTTAGCTCTTTTCTCTCACCTTTACATGTTACTTAGCGTGAACCATATGTTTGAATGGAGAGAATGAGTGATATCTAGGGGTTAACGGGTGACCCTAGTAAAACGGAAGTTGGCAAAATAACGTGGCTTATGGAAAAAGAGATTTGTTCTCTTTTCCGGTGACACACCCAACCAGAGTAAATGTGAAAAGTCGCCACTCCCCATTTAACCCCATTGAGGATAGGGGTGGGCACACAATGTAACTTAATTAGTGTCAGCCATCTGTATATTCTCTCCCCCACTCTCTCTGTCTCTCCCCCACTTTCTTCTTCCCTCTTTCTCTCCCCCATCCCCTATCTCATATATATATATATATATATATATATATATATATATGAAACTAAAAGTATACTTTTAGTAAATAGAACCTATAGTGAAATGGTTTAAGCTCAATATACGAGATAGAGCAATTATAAAGATAGATGAAAGGGGGATAAACAGGTACGAATGACAAATTTATTTCAACTTCAATTGTTCAATGCAAGGTGTACTCGGTAATAAAATTATGTTCATTATTCTTTCCTTAAGCCAAGGCTGATAAGATTTTAATCTTTGAAAAGTCTTCGCTTAAGGAAAGAATAATAAACATATTTTTTTACAGGGTATACCTTGCATTGAACAATCGAAGTTGAAATACATTTGTCATTCGTACATGTTTATCCCTCTTCTTTCATCTATCTTTATATATATATATATATATATAAAGATAATGTGTTTGTGGGTTTTTTTGTTCATAGAGGTTAATCCTATACAAGATAATGCTCAATAACAAAGAGCTATATTTTAGTATAAATTCTATTTATACAAAGATTTTGGCTACATATGTTCATATATGTTCAGCTGTGACCTTATTCAAGGTCTAGTATCATTAAGCCATTGACAGAAGAAGGCTCTGAAAAGATGATTCGTCTTTCCAAAGTCTTCTCTCTCAGTGGCCTGATGATGTTAGACCTCGAATAAGGTTGTAGCTGAAACATGTATGCACATATGTAGCACAAAATGTTTGTATAAATAAAAAATTTATACTATATATAGTAATGTTGGATCCATGAAGGATAGAGTAATTTCTGTAGGAAATCTTAAGAGAGCTCAATACAATGCAGAGCAAGAAAAAAACTCAAACCAATATTTTAAAGCCATTTGTACTATAATTTATTTCGCCCTTGGAATGGGCTCATCAGGAATTGTCTTACATATCATATACTAAAAAAATGAGAATATTTACACCGTCTTTGGAATATCAGGAAGGAGGGGTCCTCTTCCTATCGGGAAGAGTAACTTGTAGCAGCAGGCAACAGTAACCAAATCTAGTCCCGAGTTAGATACTCCTCCCCCTTCTCATGTAATGGATTTTGATCAAAATTAAAATGATGATTTTAGAGATAAGGTTTAGTAGCATTATATCTATATTTTAATTTTCATAAGGACATAAAAATGGTGCAAAACTGTTCTGTTTGGGAATTGATTTTACCCATCCTGGGACGGGTATTCTTCTAGTAATATACACACACACAGATGAGAAAAATACTCAATAGCATTTTCCTCTTGGCTTTGGCTAATCTCCCAAATCTCTGATTCTGACTGTAAAAATGTTTTGTTCTTTATCTCTTTTCAGCTGTGATTTTATTGGAACCCAAGACGACCTTGTTGTACACTTGCGAACATGTAAATTTGAAGGCATGAAAGATTTCTTACAACGAACCGATGAAAAAATTGCAGAGCTTCAGTTTTCTTTGGTGACTAAAGAACATGAAATCGGCTTCCTTCGTTCCATGTTGGGTAAACTCTCTGAACGTGTTGAGACTTTAGAAAAAACAGTTGATATGCGTGTGGGTAAGTCAGACTTTGTTTTTATTGTTGATTTTCTATTTTAAACTTTCAACCCACCTCTTCGATCATCAGTCATTTTCAAGAATGAATAGAAGATATGAAACCGAAAGTTTTAAACGTTTTTAATTTGTGGCCATTATCAAAAAAATACTGCAAACAGATCAGATACAGTTAAGATTGCTCAATCATAATTTATTAATTCCTAAAAAAAAAATCCAGGTTAGTTGAAAACTTGGATCTATCAGTTTGCATATTAAACAATTTCTACACTTTTAATCCAGAAAAATGAGGACTAATCTCAAATTTATTTTTATTGGTCGATGGAAAGTAATTTCTGGCGAGAATTAGTTTATAGACAAAAGTCTTGTATCATGGTTCATTTGTGTTCCTTAACCGAAGAAAAACAATATTTTTTTACTGTACCACTATAATTAGAAAAAAAACTGTAGTTGATAACGCTAAAAGAAAGCTCTATATAGTAATACGCTAAAAGAAAGCTCTGTATAATAATATAACACTAAAAGAAAGCTCTATATAATAATATAACACTAAAAGAAAGCTCTATATAATAATAATATAACACTAAAAGAAAGCTTTATATAGTAATACACTAAGGTAATTTCATGCTCATATATGTTATCATCCACCAACCCCTTTTTTTTTTAAGATAGGATCACCTGATCACTGAAGATTTATTTAAAGAATATTTATCTGACAATTAATTTTACGATAACAAGGAAAGGGCTATTTATTTTGAAACAATGTAAATTGTAACAATAAATAAAAGCATTAAAACTTTCGTTTTATTTAAATTTAAAATATTTAATTCAAAATTATTATTTTTTACAGTAAGAATAATATTTATTGTTTAAAAAAAAATACAAATTGTTACAATTTTTAATAAATAAATCATCATCATCATCAACCGGTTTATTTGTTGAATCAGGCCACAATTAATCCTCTGATGAGGGTGGGGCCTGATTGTCTAGTCTCAAAATCTAAGTCTTCCTCTCCACTCCTGTCTTTGGCAAGGCTTGATGGAATCCATACCCATCGCCTTCCTATCACGTTTGACTACGTCCTCCCAAGTCAACTTGGGTCTGCCAGTGGTGATGTTCTCTGCTGGCACATTCAACTGTCGGACTTTAGCAATCCAGCCATCGCTACGCTCAATGTGACCCAACCAACGCAGTCTGTTCTTCCGCATGATGTCCGCAAGGCTTTTCAAATCGACCTGTGAGAGCAGGGATTCAAAAGAAACGTACTGTTCAGGCCTCACCAAACAGATCCATCTGACCATTGGCCTGTCATTAAAGAAGAGATATATTTGTTTTATGTATTTAAAGGATATATTACTGACAGTGGCAATTATTTTTATGGAAGAAAAAGAGACAATTTTTGTTTAATATTATCAAACTTTAAATACATTTCAAGCGAAATTTTATTAGCAGTAAATCATGCAGATAAATGAAGACAGCAATCGTGGAATTTCCACGGCGGCCCGTTTGTCAATAACTTGAAATACCATGGATGAGTAATGATTCCCGTTTGTCAATAACTTGAAATACCATGGATGAGTAATGATTCCCGTTTGTCAATAACTTGAAATACCATGGATGAGTAATGATTCCCGTTTGTCAATAACTTGAAATACCATCGATGAGTAATGATTCTTGACAAACTATAAGAAAAAAAAAGAACTTAAGAGTGTGTGTCTCCTTACAACTTTGAACTGATCCATAAAGGCAACAGATGGCCATTAACATTTATGATGACAACAAATGCTTGTGAACACTATCAACAACAAAAATCAAGATATAACCAATCTCATTACAAATATTGTTTACAGCAAGTTGGAATATTTATGACATCAATACCCATTTCAGGACAGAAACATGCGAAGACCTTAAAATACTTTAAAACAATCAGAAATAGGGACGAGCAATAAAAGTTAAAGTAATTTGTTTTTTAACCAAAAATGAATACTCCTGGTTGAAAAAAAATCCATCTTTTTTAGAGAATTATCCAATCTTTATAAAAATTTCAGTATTAATAAATGAATGTTAATGTAAAGTTTTTATTTTATATAAAATAACTTTTTTAAGGTCACTAAAATTACTTCATTTTAAGGGTGAAATATACCTTATTATACCCATAGTCGAAACTCAGTGACATTTTTACAAATGGATAACACTTTGAATGTGTGAATGAAAAAAAAATTAATGTCAACTAGTATTTAAAGCTCTATTTATTTATTTTTTAATTTTCTATTTTTTTGTATCATTTTTTACCAAGAGCTGCTTTAAAATAAAAATAATCTTTTCTTTTCATTCGCACCTTCAGAGTGTGATCTCTTTGTAAAGATGATCATTGAGTTTCGACTCTGGGTGTAATGTGTATTTTGTCCTCGAAATGAAGGGGATGGGGGTAATGTAACTTAAGTGCCCTGAACAAAAAATTTATAAGTTTTTTTTGTTTTTTTAAATAAAATAAATATTTTATATTAACATTCATTTATTAATTAATACTGAAAAGTTCATTAAGATAGGATAATTCTTTGATATTTAGTGGGAGTTAAAATTTATTTTTGAGTTAACAATTTACTTTTACTTTCTTGTTCTTCCTTAAATTTATTACAATTTATGAATTTTTAAATAATAATGACGTACTTAGAAGTTTTAAAAAGCCCAAGCGACCAGATCTCAAAATACTACAAAAGTCATCAAAATTATTTTGTTTTATGAAAAGTATGTTAAAAAACAGATTACAACTCAAGTTGTAGACTTAGACAAGTTTTAATTTAATGGATTTTAGCTTCCATTATTGAGTTTTTAATGAACAAAATTTGTTAAAAATGTTTCAAATCAATATAATATTTTGTTTGCTTAAATCTATTTGAAATTGGAAAGGAAAATTCAGGTTAAGTAGTAGATATGTGTCAAGGACCGTTTTAAAATGTGAAAGAGTTTAGGCTCCAAAATAGTTTGATGCAATAAAAAATATATTGCTATGGTAAAGACTGAAAATTGCAGGCTTAGGTTTTAATTTTGTCGAGTTAAGATTAGATCTCAAAATGATCCAAATTTGTTAAAAATTTGAGAATCCTGTGCAGTGTGTAAGTATGGTTTTAATCTCATTTATTATTATTATTTTTTTTTTTTTTAATGAAGATTTAATTCTCTTAAAAATGATAAATATGACCTCTTTGGGTCAGTTTGCATGGGTAAGAGATCATTCCTACCAAATTTTATGATCTAATAAACCTTAGAAATGTTTAATAGAAATACAATGTTCATCTTATATATAGATAAACCACCATTAAAATAGATGTTTATCAAGATCCTACATGGAGGGCTTGATTTTTTGCTCAAACATCATATGTTCAGAGAATTTAATTTTAAAAAAGTGTATGGTAAAACATCAATAACTCTTACAGTAATTGCATTTATTTATGAAAACCAAGGTGTTAAGAATGACTCAAATATCTATATTTTTCTCCATATCTCCTAAACAAGCTCAATCTAACAATATTGACAGTGACAATGAGAGTATTGGCATAAAATATAGATTTAAATAAATGAAGCAAAGACAAGCATCTATAAATACATTAGATATTTTTTTAAAAAGTGTTGGTCGAAAATAAGTCAGCAACAGAAAAAGGAAAGAAAAACTGAAAAGGCACATGAATAAGACTATGAGAGGACATTGAGAGTATGCATTGTCATTGCTGATTTACTTTTATGAGACAAGAAAGCTGGAGAAATGTACAAAATTAAAGGTTATTAGCTGTACCTTGGCCTTTTGGCTAAGATCAAAGTGTAGTATCTGTTCCGATGGATACTGCACCCCATAGACTGGTATTGTCTTGGCCTTCGGGTCTTGATTTACGCCAGTCAATGGGTCTGCCCTGTGCAGTTCTGGAAGGTCCACCTTCCCAGGCTTTGCCTCCCCTCTTTGGGGAGGAGTAAGTTTATTGCTTACTGCCTGAGGCGCCCCTACCGGGGAATGCCGACGGGGCTGCCCAGGCAATTTTTAAACCCCACTTTCCCGACCCGACCTTGGATCACATCTTACTTGTGGGAGTAAGATAAAAACTGGCCTTGTGCCTAACTCCTGGAGAGGAGTAAATCAATACTCAGTGTTGACCTGGAGTCTTTATTTTCATTTTTAGTTATTGTTTTTGTTTTTTAAACTATGCCGTTTTTTATTTTATTTAATTTAAAAAAAAATTTTTTTTACCAAGTTCTTATTTTTTCTAAATAGTATCTTGAAAGGTAAATTTAATTATTACAGTATTGTTTGATCATTAGATTATTAATGGAACGAAATTGTTATAAAACTAACTAATTCTGTTAATTTAATGTTTTAATAAAATATTATTGAATCTAAATTCCTTCCAAAACTTTCAAGTTAATACATAAGAATTTGAAAATGTTTCCAAATTCCTTTCAAGTGTCAAAAGGTCATAAAGTAATTTATCTTTTTTTTTTCAACAATTAACAAAAGATTAAAATGGCTGACTTGTTTACAAAGAAACCAAAATACGTTCTGATGGATTTAATTTAGTAATTAAATTATTTTTTAAATAGGAATTTTAAAGTTTCTTTTAGTACTTTACACTATTACATTTTTTATTTCAATAAATAATTGATTAATAGTAAATAAAAATACTGTATAAGTCACGTAAAGGCGAGAAACACACAGATACAGATGTATGAGGAGTGGTAATATAATTTTATTAATATAGAGATTATTCAAATTTTAAGAAAGAAGGGGGAGGGGCAGTTAAAAAAAAACAATAGAAAAAACATCCCTTTTGATATGTAATAGTAAAAATTGACTTAAGATAATTATAAATCAGTCAGTCACTTTACAACCAGTATTTGATGGGTGTGTAGATAAAAATACAAAATGTTACTTTTTGTTTAAGTTATGGGCATTGGAATAAAAATAAAGACTTTTCATTTTATTCTGGTTTAAAGAAGACTAGAATGCATCCACAATGTTTCTAGATGCAGCAGTTTTAATGGAAGTGATCAATTTATAATAAACGGTGCTATTCAATTTTCTTGACTGAAGCAATTTTCATTCGGTTTTGTATTATCCTTTCTTACCGATGTTAAATCCATTTTGTACAAGATATTTTTAACTCTTTTAGTGCACTCATTTGTACTGGATATTTTGAATTCTTTTATAGCCGATATTATTTTTTATTCCTATTTATTTAGTCAAATCATGCTTCCCAATAAATTATTTTTTGTCAATAAAATATTTTTCAAAACATTTATTACGGTTTTCTAACCTAACCCTAACTGGCAGCCATTCGGACTTAGGGTTAGTGGTAAAAAAGATTACGTTAAATTATATACGAAAGTGATCCCCCACTCTAAATTCTAAAATAATTGTTGTTTTTTGTTTGTTTTTTATTCTTTTTCAAGGTGCTCACACGTAGAAAAAGTAGAATCTCATTTTTTGTGGGGAGGGGGTGGGCTAATTTAGCAAAGGGTGTTAATCTTTCTTGTTATTTTATATGATAAAAAAAATAACGTAACACCGTAGTAATAAGCAATTCAAAAATCCAAATTAACCGAAACAAAATTGCTCCAGTCAAGAAAGTTCAAAAGTACCCAATAAACTTAGACTCTGAACATCCACCATAAAAAAAATGAAACGAGCAATTTTTAGAAATAATTTTTTTTTTATTATCTGGAAATCTTGTTTTAGTAATTCGAAGAAATGACAAAAAGAAAGATTACTTCCACTTTTCAGGAGTTCCCGATTCCAAATATGTAATATTGTGATTCCGGGCCTATAAGCAAGAATACAATCGATACAATTCATCTATGAGGAATCTTGTGGATGAGTAATGAAAGTTCCTGTATCAAATTGCAAAGACTTGCTCAGAATTTAGCTTTCTCACAGCTTCTAGCTGATCCATAAACACACGACAGATGTTCAGTAACATGATGACAGCAATAAATGCTTGTGAGCCAGATCAACAAAAAACAATAACAGAAAAGATATAATCAATTTAATTCAAAGTATGTTTTGCTGGTGAAATTTATTTTAGGTTTTTAGAAAAAACATTTTTTTATTTTTTTTTAAATAAAAAATTTTTTTCAACTCAATTCTGATATTTAAAACCTTGATAGAATGTCCAAATTTGTTGTCATTGTCACAAGTAATACAACTAATGTGTTATTAATTCAAATAAATAACTGATAATCATCTGGATAACAACATTAGAAAAATGTACCTTCGATGAACAGAAGAAGAATTTTCGGTATTTAGTTTGTTTTCTTTTCTTCGTCATTACCTACAAGCAATTATTTATGAAGTCAGACTTTTATAGTTACAGATGGTATAAATAACCTATAATGTCTCTCCTGAACACAAGCCCAGTCTAATAATAAACCCTATACACATTTATTAAAATCAGACTTTTATCTAGTTACAGATAGCTCTGTTGGTTCAGAATTATCAGGAAGTTATCTTCTTTAGATCAGATCCAAGTTATCTTCCCGGAATCATTACTAGCCATTACTTTTTCTGGAAGTTAAAGACTCGTTCTATGCATGTGCAAAATTCAGAAATGTTCTCTATCTATTCTGAACACTAGCCCAGTGTGTGTATAAATGAACACTATCAACAAAATGCTCCCCCCCCCCTCCAAAAAAAAAGAACAAAAAAACAAAGATATAATCATTTAAATCCGGAATATTGTTGGTGAAGTTGAAATATTTCAGTTTTTTATCAAATCTGTTTTTTAATTTGCAAGAATGTTTGTTGGGGGGCTATATCTATTTTTACTTCCCCTACTGCATCAGATTGTTACTTTGTCAATCGCAGATGATTGTTGCTAAACTCTTAGCCATAATCTTTATCATGCCAGCACTTTTGACCTTTTGCAGAGGATCGTTGCCTTGTGAAGACTACTACATACTATTTAGAGTTACCATTTCAAAAATAATTTGTTCTACTAGTTTACCTACTTCTATTCCCCAGTCAAGAAAACATCCAGCCTATGTTTACGTAGACCTCTAGACATGTTTGTTATTACTTTTGGTACTGTTGTCATCGAGGTAACAACAGGTGCGGTCCAAGATGAGTCGTAAAAGACATTAGACAGTGTACGTTCTTTTATTCCCAAGTCAAGAATAGATCCAAGCTACTTTTACGTAGACCTCTAGCCATGTTTGTTATTGTTCTGGGCTCTGTTGTAATTATTGTAACAACATAGAAGCAATCGAGGACAAGTTGGACGAGAATAAGAAGAATATATACTGTCTGATGTCTTTTTCAACTCCTCCTTGACTGTTTCAGTATTGTTATCATGTACTTAGATGGGTGACCATTGGTAATGCTGGCTGCTGTATTCAAGCTGAGAACTGCTATGCTGAGTTCAAATCTTTTTGGACTCCAAGCAAGGCATATTGCCACTGAGACATAAGGGTTACTGTGATGAGGACCAGAGTTATAAGGGGCATCCTAAGTGGAGTGTTGTACAGCAAGATATTTATTCACATTACATTTAAAGTTGCGCATGTTGGTATGGTCAGGGGAGCAGGGAGAGAATTCCAAAGGTAAACGGTCAGAGAAAAGAAGCAATTACATTAGAAAGTTTTCCAGCATATAGGGCCCTTTACAGTGAAATTGTGGGATTTTGCTGCTCGTCAGGTTGGTCGAGGGTATTTACATTAAGGGGGTACAAGTGCAGTAAGTTCTGCTTAGTTATGCACTCATTAATATTGTTAGGAAAGGTATGAACTCCCCCTACATAGGTAAAATGATAACTTCTCTTCAATAAATTGTATGCAATGAATCATTTACAATAAATGTTGCATTTTGGCATTAAATAACTCGAAAAGAGTTGATATAGCATGAAACCAACATCAGCAATGGATATGTCCTGGGAAATGTATTCCTTAGATGGACTGTAGCCAAATAATTTAAGTCTTTTATTGATCATCTTCTCTCAATGTCTGTATGTGTATGATTGTGTGCTCCCTATAGAAAGAAAGGTTAGAGAATGTACATAAAATCTGAAGGTGTCTTATGTAAAATTTACCGGGGAAGACAATGGAAGTGATCCCAAATCTATACATTACCCTCTATATGCCCCAACCTCTAAGTGACCCATGGGTATAAAAAACTTCAAATATGTATATCCGATTTTAATAAAATTTAAGCCATAGGTGTAAGACACTAATTCAGAAAGTTTTCCAACATGTCAGTTTCTTCCGACTATATTAGGGGGCTAAACGGGAGCTGGATGCAATAAAAAACAAAGAAAGTAATATGGTGTTATGAGTATAGTGAAAAGGTACATAGTAGTGATCCTCATTCAATCCCGAGCAACGTCGGGTCTCCCTGTTAGTATTGAATAAATGAAACCATTCAGAAAACTAATATGAAGTATTTTTTTATCATTTTCAGATCTGCTAGAACACAAACAAAATTGTATCATGACAGAAGTCATTGACAACCGACGAGAGAACGCATTGGTGGCAGTAAGTATTTCTTGTAGTTCGTACTTAACAATTATACAAAGAAATTATAAACGGGTGAAAATACACTTAACTTTTGTACCTGTAGCACTTTCATAATATCGAAAGAAATTCTGCTAAAACAAAAAATATTCATTGTTCAATTGGATATTTTGCATCTTTTTTCTTTTCTCTAAATAAAAAAAACAGGGCTATTTAATATACAACTAATAATCGTAATTGTAATAATTGGGTCAGCGTGATTATTCAAACCTCATCAGCTAAGCATTTAGCTAATAAGATGTGAATGATCACATTGGATCAATTATGATGCACAAGTAAATCCTATTATCTATTATTATACTAAATGAGTCAATCAACGTTTGTTTTCCTAAGGCCTTTTCCTATATACTGTAATAATGCAAAATACATGCTAAAATATACCTTAGTTCTGGAATCGAGTTATGTTGAAAACAAAATCTGTTTTATTTTAATTAGCTGTAATTTATAATTACTTGAACAAGTAACCTCTCTCTCTCTCTCTATCTCTCTCGGCTATCTATGTATTTCTCTCGGCCCTCTCATTCTATGTTGATTCAACCACTCTCTAATATTTCTTAATGTCTCTGTGAGCATTTAAAGAAAAAGTGACTCTTTTATTCAGCATTGGCATCTAATTTACATATGTCTGTACACACCACTAATATATATGTAAATTAGATGGAAATTTTTAAATACTTCTATATAATAATGATGATGATAACAAGGATCATATAGAATAAACCGTTGCAGAAGCATGGATGTCTTGAATCGCAGGAAAGTTGGCCGACCATGGAAAACTTGGAAGCCAGTGATTAAACAAGACTGTACAGAGTGAAATTTGGAGACAGTTGACCTGACGAACTGTGGGGACTGGAGCTTGTGAAATATCAAAAATGTCTGCCTCCTTGACAAGGGAAAAGTGACACTAAATCAATAGAGAGAGAGACGTAAAGAGACTTATTACTTTTGATTATGCGAGAAGAATATTTTAAAAGATATGTCACACTTCATGAATTTCCGAATTAAAGTAAAGCCAGAATAAACAGTGGTACTGGTTGTGACCCATATTATCTCGGCCAGAATTTCGTTTAATGTCTTGTTCAACTTTGCAAACTTAGTAGTGTAGTGGTAGCAAAACAATAGCACCTTCTGTGCAGCAGACCATGACTGGGCTTTTAAGCCTCTTATTTTTTTATTTTTTTTGTTGCTGCACATGGAGATAGGGGCCAGGACCATTTTTTTTTTTTTTTTTTTTTTTTTATCAAGGCCTGATGGCTCACCCTGGTTGGCTTCTGTCATGACTGGTGTTCCATTTCTAGAGGCAGGAAAGTTTACACCATTGCTTACCTCTTCCTGCCTAGTGTGTAAATGGGTTGAGAGGCCCTTTTTATCCTGGGTGCCGGCCTGCCAGTATTTAGTCTTGTTATTAATCCTTTTTATCAGTTCCTCATTATCAATGACTTTATTAATAGAGGGTGTGGCCCTGTCCGCAACCCTAGGGGCATATTGGATGACTTGAGACAGCACACCATTTTTTTAATAGTTGGTCAGGGTTTACTTCATATGGAAAATATCCCCATGTTATGGTGGCCTGACAAACCCTTGTACAGAGAGACCGAAAACACCCAAGGGTGGTGTCTTGTAGGCATTAAATTTCTCTCCATATGTGTGTGTAGAACATACAATGCTGTGTGATTTGTTTTCTTTGATTCTCTAATAATAATTTGACATATTGACACATTTTCGACTTCTTTTCTCGCTCATTTACTGATTGGTTATTTCTCAACTGTAGATTTCCATCTTGTGGATTTATATTTCCTATAGGGCTATTAGTTGCATTATTTATCCGATTAGAAATCTGACTTGCGCCTCGATTTTGTGTAGAATAAAATCTGAATCTTTGGTTATGCAAATTATTGAGATCTGTCTTGCGTATTTTATTTTGTTAGAGCACATTTATCTGCCAGAACAGTCATTTCATATACGACTTCTATTTTTTTCATCTACATATGTTATTTCTTTGGATACACAACTTCTTAATTCTTCCGTAAAAATTAGATATTTTATTTTATTTTTTTTTTGTAATTGGTCTTGGCACTTTTTAACATGCTCCACCTCTAGAAATGTTTCTTTCTGTCTGGACTTCCATCAGAATGAGAGGTCTCTGGAACAAGTTCATATGTTTCCAGGAATGTTACTGCTTCATAATCATCTACAGACAAAGCTGCATACAATCTAGGGGCTTTTCAACTTCTTCAATAACCCTAACCATGCATTTTCTGGCCAATCCAAATTTGAAGTTATTTTCTCGAAGTGTGAGAAATATTTGTCTATTTCCTCTTCCTTAAACTATGTCCTCGCCTCACTTGTCTAGCTAAGTTGAATTTCTGCTGCCCTTTTTTTTCTGTATTTTTTCTTTTAATTCCCTAAACCTAATTTCCTGCTCTATTTGTGCTTTTTCAGTCTGTGTGTTGGCAGTTATTTTTATATTTTCCAACTCGATATGAGCTTGTCTACTGGTATTTGATTCGGTACACTTTCCTCGAATATGTCATTATCTATTATATTTGCCCATGATTCTAATGAAGTTTGATTTTCTCATAGACTTTCTGACATCAAACTCTAGACTCTCAAGCACTTTGTCTTAGCTTAATTTGACTAATTATTTTTAAAAAAAAACATGCCTCTGAGAAATGTTTACAACTGCCATATATGTATATATATATTCTCTTTTGAAACCTACGAAGAAATGAAGCCATGATAAAAAAAAAATTTTAAACATGAGAAAAATTTTAAAGAGCAAATTAATTGTGCGCTTGAATCAGTCATGGATGATTGCGTCTTCGTGTTTGTTGTTTAGCATTGTCAATTTTAAGCTGAAATAAAATAATAAAATAATCATAAAAGAAAATGAGCTGGTAAAGTTTCTTTTTGCTTTCTCTTTTTTTTTTATATTTGTTTTTTTTCTTCACTTTTCTTTTTTCATATATATTTTTTAAATATTTTAAATCTCTTTCTCTCTCTCTCTCTCTCTCTCTCTCTCTTCTCTCTCTCTCTCTCTCTCTCTTCTCTCTCTCTCTCTCTCTTCTCTCTCTCTCTCTCCCTCTCCTCTCTCTCTCCCTCTCCTCTCTCTCTCCTCTCTCTCTCTCTCCTCTCTCTCTCTCCCTCTCTCTCTCTCTCCCTCTCTCTCTCTCCTCTCCTCTCTCTCCTCTCCTCTCTCTCTCTCCTCTCCTCTCTCCTCTCTCTCCTCTCTCCTCTCTCTCCTCTTTCTCCTCTCTCTCCTCTTTCTCTCTCCTCTTTCTCTCTCCTCTCTCTCTCTCCTCTCTCTCTCCTCTTTCTCTCTCCTCTCTCTCTCCTCTTTCTCTCTCCTCTCTCTCTCCCCTTTCTCTCTCTTTTCTCTCTCCTCTTTCTCTCTCCTCTCTCTCTCCTCTGTCTCTCCCTCTCCTCTCTCTCTCTCTCACACAAATTATAATTCTAGAAATAAATTATTCTGCAATGATTAGTATATTTGATATAGTACTGACCTGTATCTGTAGCAAGTTGAATTCAGAATATTTTGAAGCAGGAGTCATATTTTCGATGCCATATTGAAGTAATAAACTTCCTGGAGGATTATTTTCTTCTGTTCAAAACGGAATTTTTTTTCCTTCATTCGTTGAATTGGAGAGATTAAAGTCTGAAATGCTTGAATAACAAACATTCTTTCAGCACATATGCCAGCATTAGATTGTGATAACGGTAAATTCTTCATCCGGTAGATAATTTTATGGAGGAAATAGAAATGAGAATATATGAAAATAAAATATTAAATTTATTAAACAAAATGTAATAATATTGTAACAGAAGGAGAATAAAATACATAAAAGTATTAAGCGAAAAATCAAATCAGGAAGAAATTGCAGATATAAATATGACTACATTTATGTCGCCATTCAAAAGTCTGTTTATGATTATAAAGCTCTACTTTATATTGAGCACTTTTGAAATAAATACTGGAAATATACTCATATGTTTTAATATTCTATGTTGAAGTACATAATATATAACCATCTACTGACACTGTTTCGCTGTATCACAGCTCCTCAGCGTGGCTAGACAGACAAGCACTTCGAGCCAGGATCAAAACTCAACTGCCTCTTCAACATTTTTATCTGGTTATTTATTGACAATCAAATTATATAAACAAAAATAACAGCAAAAATAGGAATATGTCTTTACGGAGATTTTTTCTTAGAAAAGGTAAAATATGATTAAGAAGTGTACTTACTAAGGTTGGAAGTGGTTTTGTTATGCTGAGCGTGATGTGTTTGTTTTAATGTAATCCGGTGTTCCGTAATGTAATAATGCTATGTATTCAGAATATCGGAATTATATTCTCGTAATCTGTACTCGGCGGTGTCTGTTTAACAGTTCCAAATGAAATAAAAATCTGGTGGTGTTATGAGTGGCGGGTACAGTAGTTAATTTGCAGTGAGTAAGTATAGTGACCACTTTCTTTGTGTATGTTGTAGGTGAGATTGAATTATCTAGGAATAAATATAATAATTTATATATTTTGATCAAATTATGCGAAAGTTTTTGCAAACCCGCTTGAGTGAATAAGAGTATTGCAGTGTGTATTTTAGTAGTGTATGATGCATGTGGTTATTTTCTTACTCTCTCCAAAGGTACAGGGGAATACTTGCACATACATGTACATCATCCCTCAGTTATTCACTTGTCAGTCCATCTAGAAAATGGACAGCGGATATACTTTACTGAAAGTGTTATGATACTATACTTATTCTTTTCTCTCCTCGGTCAGTGAAGAAGAAATTATTCTAGACTGGATTTTTTTTTATGAATAATCCACTACTTACAATCATGGTGAGGGGGAGCACCTAAAACATAGAGAAATCTATTTTGTTTGATTCAAAACATGCATAAATCCTATTTTAATCACCTAAATTATTTACAGGGTTCTTTTCAAATTCTTTTTTATGAATTTATGCTCTAATACTTCTATTTTAAAAAATTTAATTTATATCTATCCCGGGCAATGCCGAGCCACGGATCCTGCTAGTATATAAATAAAAAGAAGTCAAACTAATTTCAACAAAAGGCAGTTACCCAAAATATGCTCAATGCAATGCGGCAGAGTTGGTAATAATCAAATAAAAATCGTTAGCCATTGAACCCACCTTGTTACGTTTACTTGCATGCTAACGTAATCATCTGATTGCAAGCAATGAGTCATAAAATAGACTGTCATCATATTTGGTTTAACGTCTGTTTTACATGATGGCATGTGTTGGATGGCTTTAAGAAATTGACTTCCAAACAAACTTATTTCTGGCCAGGTTTTTATTTTATCTCTTTCTCTCAAATCCATCATTTTCATTTCTCCCATGTTTTCTTTTGCCTGACCCTGCCAACTGACCCTGCTCCATCAACTGTTCTACATCTTTTAAACCTAAACTCTCATACATTCTTTCAATGTGACCAAACCAACAAAGTCTCCTGTTCTACACATATCTCCCTGTATTATCCAGATTTAATCTTCCTCTTAGATCATCAGATCTACGCCTACCTTTAAGACTCACTTTATCCACTCATCATATCATTCTCATATCGTTTCTCTCCATGCAACACATATCCTCAATGTCGCCTGGTTTCTCTATCTGCCTCTAGCTATACCCAACGTCGTCTTCATCATCATATTTGGTTTAACATCCGTTTTACACACTGGCATATGTTGGACGGCTTTTAGAAATTGATTTCCAAACTAACTTATCTCTGGCCAGGTCTTTATTTATCTCTCTTTCTCTCAAATCCATCCTAATCACATCCTCCCACTTCTCCTTCTCCTTCACCTTACCTTGCCAACTGACCCTGCTACCTCAACTGTTATACATCTACTAACCCAAGAACTCTCATCCTTTCTTTTTGTGACCAAACCAACAAAGTCTCTTGTGCTCCACACATCTCCCTATACTGTCCAGATTTAATCTTCCTCTTAGGTCATCAGATCTAAGCCTACCTTTAAGACTTCCATCATGTTATTTTCATTTCATTCTACTGTATGCAACACATATCCCTAACTCTCACTGGACAGTTTTCACTTCCATACATTATCAAATATCAACATGAACACATGATTAATAACAGCAAATTTAAATACTCAGGGAACAAGTCAGCCATTTTAATCTTGTGTTAATATTGTCACATTATATTTGGTTGGTTTAACGTCTTTTTTATATGCTAGCACGTTATGGATGACTTTTAGAAATTAATTTTCAAACTACCCTATCTCTGCCCAGGTCTTTATTTATCCCTCTTACTCTCAAATCCATCCTCATCACTTGCTACCATGTTTTTCTTGGCCTTTTCTTGACAACTGACCCTGCTACCTTAACTGTTCTACATCTACTAATCCAAGCACTCCCATCCATTTTTTTCAGTTTAACCAAACCAACAAAGTCTTCTGTTCTGCAAAACACTGTTTCTAAAAAATGAATTATAAAAATGAACTGCCAAGAGCAATAAGCTGATACAGTTAAAATTAGAGGTGATGGGGTATTTTAAACACCCTGAGAAAATTCTAAAAGTTTACCAACTGCAAAGAACATTTTAAAACCAAATTAAATTAATATTAGAACAGGTCAGGATGAAGTACTTCATTCTATTGGCCTTTTTTTTATTTACTTGAGAAACCAACTAGAAGAATACCCGTCCCAGGACGGTAAAATTACCCCCCCCTCTCCAACAGAACAGTTTTGCACCACTTCTATGTTCCCTTATGAAGATTAAAATTAAGATATAATGGTACTAAACCTTATATCTAGAATCCTTATTCCTATTTAGATCAAAATCCATTACATCATTTGGATTCTAGAAAATGTTTAAAATTTAAGAAAAAATTTAAATTCAGAGAATCTTGCTTAATTGGTGTCTAATGACTATGGATCAAATTTAATGCAAATCTGAAATATTTTAATTTTCAAATGGGAGGTTTTGTTCATATTATGACTCCTGAAAATCCTTTAAAATATTCCAAAGAAACTGAAATTTGGGGGATATTTATTAATTGATGTATAACCATGCCAGACCGTCAACCTCCAAAACACATGTGCCGTGGACTTCTTTTTCGTCTGGCTGCGTCAATTCTAGTGTCGGCAATCGTCAAGCGCTAGTTTACAATTTGCATTCAATGCAAGTAACAGCACAGGCATGGATATATACATTGTGTGAACTTGATGTGTTGAACATGGGTGTCGTTAGGGCCCCGTCGTTAGTGTTCACTTTCTAAGCTAAGTCTCCCAAGTCCAGGATATCAGCTAAGCTTTAACTGAGATGTTACGAACAATCTGCCTGTCAATACCATTCACTATCGTCCACTCTGACTCATCTGCTCTGAGATCATTCTCTTGTCGTTCCGTTGCTGATCTGCTTGCCGCGGGCGTGTCTCTGCGATCTCCTCGAATTTGCCTAATTTGTATGTCTGTTTCGTTTAACTCCTATAGTTTACTCTATCTCCTAAATATATCTATTTTCTACCGGAAATCCGATATGTCCGATTCTTGAAATTACTCTTAGCTTTCTTTAACCATAAATAAATGCTTCCTTCCAAATTCTTTATGCCCACTCTTCCCCCGGCTAATTGTCCATCGCGTCACTAACATTTTCCAGTGGTCCCGGCTGTGAGAAGGGCAATCCATAGTATCACAACTATGAATCAAATTCAATGCAAATCTGAAATATTTTAATTTTCAAATTGGACGTTGTGGCCATATTATGTCCCTAAAAACCCTTTAAAATTCTCCAAAGAAACTGAAATTTGGGGAATATTCATTAACTGATATCTAATATTGTTAAGATTTCACAAAAATCTGAATTTTCACGAAGGGCTTCTATCCCCTTTTTACCCCCATTCATGAATCTAAGTAAAATTAAATATAGCCCACATTACGACCCCTTACACCTAGTAGTGTTCCAAAATTCATAATGATCAGTTAATTAGTTTAGGAATGAATCCGATATGTACTAATATATAAACATATACCCAACTTTATATAAAATGAGATTAGTCTACAGTTGACAATTACACCTTAAAGATTTCTCGTTATTTCTAGCTGCATGTACATGTACCTTGTAGCCAAGTCTGGCCCAAAACTAGCGAACAATGTGTCCTTAAGGCATTGTGTTACAATGGAAGGTTTTCTGCATTCTCTGTGACTGACCAGATTTCATCATTTTATTTTTTTAAACCTTCTGTTGATTAGTATTTTTCGATTTTAAATTGTCAAAATATGTCTTATTTTTCAGGAAGAAATTTCCAACATTAACAAACGTTTGAATATTGGTGTACAGATGGGAGGTAAGATCCATAACTTTTGTAATCACCCCCCCCCCTCTCAATCAGTTGTTAATATTTGATTGATATTCTACTGAAAGGAAACCTCCTTCGAATAGAAAGTGAAACACTTAAAATGTATTTTATTAGCTAATATGAAAATTTATTATTAATAATAATCATAGAAAATGTTTACAAAATAAATGGGATTTTTAATGAAAATTGAATGCCAATTAGATTTATAATTATAACTGAGTTGTAGGCAAGGTCTCATCTCTTTTTTATTCAATCATATAATATGTAAAGAAAAGTCAGTTGGATCCTTGACTTTAGACTGCTATAGCATTGCATCTGATGAATTGATATTTTATTCTGCCTAGCCAATTTTTATCTTTCTGCCTTCCATCATGTTCTTAGCAACAAATTAATGTATCTTCATTTATTTCCTTTTAAAAAATACTTATTCCGGTTAGGAATCCTATTACAATGGAGACTTTTTTTCCATACCTAAAAAAGTTGTTGCTGCTGCTTAGGTCATTAATAAAAATTTAAAAAATGGACCTTGCTTTCTTTCACAGCATTCATATAAAGAATTATATTTGCTTAGATTGAATATTAAACTATTCCTTCCTTAATATTTCTAGCATATCATAATAGACAATACAATAATTTGCTTTCTAAAACATTTAGAAGGTTTTTGTTTTACAAACAAAACACTTTTTCTAGCTAGGAAGCTGGTTAAAATGGAGATTTTTTTTGCTGATGACCAAAAATGGCTGCTGCTTACGTTTTTAATATAAAAAAATCTACATTTCTCCATCTTTCCCAGCTTTCAGATAAATAATTACATTTGCTTCGATTATGTATGTTTTATTATCTCCTGCCTATTGTAATAAGCGGTACAATATTGTGCTTTCGATACATTATTGAGAATGCTATCTTTGTTTAGTTAGGCCCATTACATTAACTTTACTATTAATATGAAAAAAAAGAATGGAAATATACCTGCTGTCTTCATAAAGACAAGATTGACAAAAGTTTATGAAAATAAAAATAAAATGCATAAAATTAGCAGTTGAAACTTGTGAACAAATAGCATCCGCACCTTGTATAATACTAGTTGTGTCATATATTGGTTGTTCCGACCCAGTGTTGCCCGGAATTATTTAAAGTCTATTTTTATTTATTCTAGTACCAAAAGAATATTAAATTAGTAGCTGTACCTATACGTCGTTGTCCAGTAGTCTTTGTATGTGCATGTCTGTTGTACAAAGACATGGAAGTGAGTTGTGGTGGATTTCATTTTGTAAGAAAATCTTTTTTAATATGATTGTTGAAAAAGTTCGTTTTTTGATGTACATTTTCAGCAGAAAAAAGACCCCCCCCCCCCTCCTAAATACTCCATTTGATTTTCAAGAATTTAAGAATAATGGCATAATTTTAAAAAGAAAAAAATGGTTACATGTCCTTAAAAACGCTATCTGGCACAGAAGTGAACCCCGTCTAAAGTCCAAAATATTTTAGAATTTCATTTTTTGATTTAGTGAATTAGCATAGGGCAGGGCTCCAATAATACAAAAAAAATGTTAACATTTTATAAAACAAACTTAATTCCAACCTTGTGGCTGACTGTGCTCTCGTGGAGATGGAAGTAAAAAGTGGCATGCTAGTCCCCCTGCAAGCACACTTTAAATATATTTGTCGTTGATTATTTCTTTTGTAATTACATTTTCTAGAGTTATGTTGATTATTATGTTTCTAATTGTGTTTATCAAGAAAAAACTCTAAATATGAACACTGGTAAACAATAAAAACGAACAACAAAATACTTTTCTTCCCCCCCCCTCTCTCTCTCTCTCTCTCTCTCTGGCTATTTATATATATATATATATATATATATATATATATATATATATATATGTATATATTAGTGAGCAGCTGTACCTACCTGGCGTGATTATTTTGAAAGTTTTTTGTATTTTTATTTTTAAATTTCAACTGCTCTAAGTGACGTAACGAAAAAGAATGAGTGAAGAAACAAAAAAAAATGGAAAATACCTAAAGAAAATGCTGATTGAAAAAATATTTATCCACCATAATTACTTTAATTCTAATCATCAGAAAGGCATTTATATTGAAGTGCCTAATGGTCTGACTCCGACTCGTAGAAGTTCTAAACATCTAACTCCAACTCATTATTTTAAAGTCTTCCAATATTCAGACTGTTGATTCTTCAGATTTAAAAAAAACTCAACTCAAACTTCTAGCATCCAACTCCGCAACCCTTCCACACCCAGTAAATGATGGGAATTAGAATTTAATATTGTTAAGCGTAGAACAATGTAAATGAAAGTATTTCAATAATTAACATACTTTATTTAGGAAGCCATTTATAAAAATTAGCAGAAGCAGGTCGGCAGAAAATGAATATTTGTATTTCCTGAAATAGTAAAGAATTTTACAAAAACCTTCATTTGTAAAATTGTTATTTTTTTATTTAGCAAACTATGGATTAATTTTGTACATATTATTTTAAAAGATAATTTAAATATCATGGTATCATTTAGTTTTATGTTGACTGACAACGGTGCCCCAAAAGTCTGTTTCCACCATAACAACTATCTTAGCCGGAATAAATACTAATAAAATATGTGTGTCAATAACATAGTGGGGAAAACTAATGAAAAAATATGTTAGCTCTAATCAAATAGAAATATGTCAGACGGATTGCTATTTGAGCCTATAATGCTAAATTTATGTCATAAGTGTGTATGTATGTATGTATGTATATATATATATATATATATATATATGTTACACCGGCCGTTCTTACACAGGAGAAACTACACCGGTTGTCACTATAAATAGTGCGAGTCACCAGAAGACAAAGCACAGTCTTGTAACTGTCTAGCCAAGAGCTAGTCACTTTCTTACTTTGTTAATACACTTGTTAAACCAACCCTCGACTTGACTTCCTTTATTTATTATTTACTGTGGAACAACTTCACAACAATATATATATATAATACAAATTGTTTATTTAAAAAACTATACATTACATATTCTAGAGGCGTACCGCGGTTTCATCCAAATCGACTGACTTTTTAAAACTTTTATAAGGAATCTTCAGCAACTCTAAATAAAAACAGAGAGGGATGGCCTTAGAATTCACTGTTAAACGGTGCATTGCGGAAGCGTCCCTTTTGAAGAAAGCACCGGGTCAAGGGGTCAGGGTTATATATTAATATATGGGTCTTAATCGTAATTAAGTTTTATTTAAAATAGTTTAATTTTTGATGATGGATGTTGCCTGTTTTACCGCTTCAAATGTGTGTTTATTTTTAGGGATAACTGTGTGACATAGTTTATTGGTTGGTAAATTGGTCAGGTTTTGGGTGACATTTATTAAGTGTTTTATTTTATTTTTACTTATTTTTTTATTGGTTTATTTATAGCTTTTTATTTTTTAATGTATATTTATGGGAAGTCTATATTTAAGTGGATTAATTGCTATGTGTTGGCTGAATGTTGAAGGAGGGTATATCTTTATCAGTGAAAGAGTTTATTTAAGGGATATTGAAATGTGTTAACTACCATTACAATATGCATTCGTGTCGGATTCTTGTATTTAGTTAATTCTGTTAGCTTTATCTAATAATGTTAACTAGTCTGTTGTAGAGTCTGTGTGAGACGGAAAGGGCTTAAGTCTTCGTCATATTTTTTATTTTTATTTAATGAGGTTTGATAGTTATATTTCTAAGCGTTTATCTAGTAAGATTCATGTATTTATCATGTTAGATATTTTAAAAAATATGATGGGGTATCTAATGATTTATGTTATATTTGTGATAGATGAGGTAAAAGGGGATGTGAGTGTAGGTTATATTGGGGGACGTGGTTGTGGCATGTGCAATATATCTGGGGGAGGGGTTATGTTGTATATAAAAAATTGATATATTTTGGAACGGTCTTGTGGGGGGGGGGGGGTAAGTATGCCATATAGTTTCTATGATGTGGAGATCATCAGTCTTATGGGGTTATTAGTGAGTTATGTATTTTCATTGCTAGTAGAAATTTTCTTTTGTGAGGACATTCCTGAAGGTAGGGCTATAGGACTTTGGTTTATCAATGACCCTCCATTCTATTTTATAGAGAGTGTTGGACCTCTTGAGTGCTCATATAGTGGTTGCTAGGGTGGTGATGTGGTCTTTTCTCGGATATCTAAAATGCCATTACTCTTTGTTGTTTTCATTTTGAGTCTCTGACGATTCCTTATGGGCTATAGACGACCTATAAAAGTTTTAAAAGTCAGTCAATTTGGATGAAATCACGGTACGCCTCTAAAATATGTAACGTATAGTTTTTTTAAATAAATAATTTATATTTAGCTCTCGCTTTTTGCGATTGAGTATTTTATTGATTTATTTTCAACATAACCTGATGCACTAATATATATATATATATATATATATATATATATATATATATATATATATATAATATTAAAGTTTTCTGTCATATCTGTGTATGTATGTGTGTGTGTGTGTGTGTGTATATATGTTATTGCATGTATTCCTATTTACTGAGTTAATGAAAAGTGCTTGTAGATAAATAGCATTAGTTGTATTTTTAGACTGTTGGTTGTTGCATCAATATGATACATAATACAGGATGTAAAAATAACCAAGTAAATGAATGTCTCTGACACAAATCTTCCCGTTTGATCTCCATTCTCTTTTTCATGTCTTCTGTATGACGAAAGAATTCGTAGGCCCTACATTCACGTGAAATGGTTCCCATCAACAGGAGACAGATTTACAAATAATTAGTTCTTAAAAAAGAACAAGCACTAAAAAAGTAAATGAAAAAATAAACCCTAAATAATCATCACTCATTTTCTGAACTGAATAGGTTGTTGTTTTTTTACTTTTTATCACCTATTACCTCCTCCTCCTCGTTCTCTTCCTCTCTTTTTCCTCTCCTTTTCCCCCTCTCCTCCTTTTCCCCCTCTCCTCCTTTTCCCCCTCTCCTCCTTTTGCTACTCCTTCTCTTCTTCTTTTCCTACTCCTCCCCCTCCACTTTTCTTCATCTTCCTCTCCTTTTCTTTCCCCAGTTTTCCTACTCCTATCCTTTCCATACTCCCTCCTTCCCTTTTCTACTTCTATCTTCCTTTTCCTCCTCTTTCTTTCATTTCCTCCTCCTCTCCTCTTTCCCATTCTCATTTTATCTAGCTCTTTTCTTTCAATGAACTTTTCTTTCCTTTTCTTTAATGCTCTTATTATTTCTCTCATTTTCATCTCTTACATTTAGTTATCCTTTTTTTTTCTTTCGATTTACCATCTTTTTTTTATTTTCCTTTCCCTTGTTTATTTCTGATTTTTTTCTTATTTTTATCTAGTCCCACTTTTTCTCTTGTCCTTTTTTGTTAGAGTGAAAAAAAGCGGACAAGGAAAAAAGAGGGACTAGATAAAAGTAATTAAGAAAGAAAAAAAATGAAGAGCAATAAACAAGGAAAAAAACAATGATATATATATATATATAATTTTCTTCCTCTCTTTTACTTTAACAGTTAAATGCATGTGTGAATAATAAATTATTATCATGACTGTTTTTTTTGTTTTTTGTTTTTTTCGGATGTCTCAGAATTATCAGCCTGTTTGATTAGCAGGCACTGACATCCCTATCTCTGACTTTCTTGGTGCCAACCACTTGCACCCCTCCCTCTTTCCCCTCTCTCTCTCCTCTCTCTTTCTTTTGCCGCTCTCTCTCTCTCTCACACCTCTCTCTTTCTCTCGACGCTTTCTCTTTCTCTTGACGCTCTTTCTCTTGACGCTCTTTCTCTTGACGCTCTCTCTCTCACTCTTTCTCTTTCTCTTGACGCTCTCTCTCTCACTCTTTCTCTTTCTCTTGACGCTCTCTCTCTCACTCTTTCTCTTTCTCTTGACGCTCTCTCTCTCTCACTCTTTCTCTTTCTCTTGACGCTCTCTCTCTCTCTCACTCTTTCTCTTTCTCTTGACGCTCTCTCTCTCTCACTCTTTCTCTTTCTCTTGACGCTCTCTCTCTTTCTCTTGACGCTCTCTCTCTCTCACTCTTTCTCTTTCTCGACGCTCTCTTTCTCTTGACGCTCTCTCTAACTCTTTCTCTTTCTCTTGACACTTTCTCTCACTCTTTCTCTTTCTCTTGACGCTCTCTCTCACTCTTTCTCTTGACGCTCTCTCTCACTCTTTCTCTTGACGCTTTCTCGACGCTCTCTCTCTTTCTCGACGCTCTCTCTCTTTCTCGACGCTCTCTCTCTTTCTCGACGCTCTCTCTCTTTCTCGACGCTCTCTCTCACTCACTCGACGCTCTCTCTCTCTCACTCGACGCTCTCTCTCTCACTCGACACTCTCTCTCTCTCTCTCACTCGACGCTCTCTCTCTCACTCGACGCTCTCTCTCTCACTCGACGCTCTCTCTCTCACTCGACACTCTCTCTCTCTCTCTCTCTCACTCGACGCTCTCTCTCTCTCTCACTCGACGCTCTCTCTCTCTTTCTCACTCGACGCTCTCTCTCTCTCTCTTTCTCACTCGACGCTCTCTCTCTCTCTCTTTCTCACTCGACGCTCTCTCTCTTTCTCACTCGACGCTCTCTCTCTTTCTCACTCGACGCTCTCTTTCTCGCCTCTCTCTCTCTCTTTCTCGCCTCTCTCTTTCTCCCCCCTCTCTCTCTCTCTCTCTCTCTCTCTCTCTCGCCTCTCTCTCTCTCTCTCGCCTCTCTCTCTCTCTTTCTCGCCTCTCTCTCTCTCTTTCTCGCCTCTCTCTCTCTCTTTCTCGCCTCTCTCTCTCTCTTTCTCGCCTCTCTCTCTCTTTTTCTCGCCTCTCTCTCTCTCTCGCCTCTCTCTCTCTCTCTCGCCTCTCTCTCTCTCTTTCTCGCCTCTCTCTCTCTCTTTCTCGCCTCTCTCTTTCTCGCCTCTCTCTCTCTCTCTTTCTCGCCTCTCTCTCTCTCTTTCTCGCCTCTCTCTCTCTCTCTTTCTCGCCTCTCTCTCTCTCTCTTTCTCGCCTCTCTCTCTCTCTCTTTCTCGCCTCTCTCTCTCTCTCTTTCTCGCCTCTCTCTCTCTCTCTCTCTCTCTCACACAAAGACTTTCTCCTATTACTTTATGTGACAAGAAGCTAATTCCAAAGCCATATGCCACTGATTGTGGTCTTGCAATCACATGCTTCACTGACGTCTTGTCTTCTCTTAAATGCCTGGAATAATTCTGCTGACAAAACCATTTAACTTTTTATAACATCCGTTAAAAAAGCTGTCATTTTGCCACGGAAGATTATGGCACCGCTGTTCGCTGCGTTTAGGGTGAAGTGACAAGTTTTAAATATCGATATTCAAACCAAAAACTTTGTGCAACCGTTTTTGTCTTTTTTTTTTTTTTGTATGTAGGGGTGGGGGATCTTTCTTTCTCTCTTCTTTCTAACTCTCTTACTTTTCCTCTCTTTTTTCCTTCTCTCTCTTTCTTTCGGTTCTCTTTCTCTTTGCTCACTTTCTCGGCTCTAATCTAACTTATTCCCTCTCCACTCTCTGCTCTTCTCTCTCTCTCTCTTTCTCGCCGCTCTCTTTCTCGCCCCCCTCTCTCTCTCTCTCTCTCTCTCTCTCTTTCTCGCTGCTCTCTCTCTCTCTCTCTCTCTTTCTCGCTGCTCTCTCTCTCTCTCTCTTTCTCGCTGCTCTCTCTCTCTCTCTCTTTCTCGCTGCTCTCTCTCTCTCTCTCTTTCTCGCTGCTCTCTCTCTCTCTCTCTTTCTCGCTGCTCTCTCTCTCTCTCTCTTTCTCGCTGCTCTCTCTCTCTTTCTCGCTGCTCTCTCTCTCTTTCTCGCTGCTCTCGCTGCTCTCTCGCTGCTCTCTCTCTTTCTCGCTGCTCTCTCTCTTTCTCGCTGCTCTCTCTCTTTCTCGCTGCTCTCTCTCTTTCTCGCTGCTCTCTCTCTTTCTCGCTGCTCTCTCTCTTTCTCGCTGCTCTCTCTCTCTCTTTCTCGCTGCTCTTTCTTTCTCGCTGCTCTCTCTCTCTCTTTCTCGCTGCTCTCTCTCTCTCTCTCTTTCTCGCTGCTCTCTCTCTCTCTTTCTCGCCCCTCTCTCTCTCTCTTTCTCGCCCCTCTCTCTCTCTCTTTCTCGCCCCTCTCTCTCTCTCTTTCTCGCCCCTCTCTCTCTTTCTCGCCCCTCTCTCTCTCTCTCTTTCTCGCCCCTCTCTCTCCCTCTTTTTCGCCCCTCTCTCTCCCTCTTTTTCGCCCCTCTCTCTCCCTCTTTTTCGCCCCTCTCTCTCCCTCTTTTTCGCCCCTCTCTCTCCCTCTTTTTCGCCCCTCTCTCTCCCTCTTTTTCGCCCCTCTCTCTCCCTTTTTCTCGACCCTCCCTCTTTCTCGACCCTCTCTCTTTCTCTTTGTCGCCCCTCTCTCTCTTTCTCTTTGTCGCCCCTCTCTCTCTTTCTCGCCCCTCTCTCTCTTTCTCTTTGTCGCAACTCTCTCTCTCTCTCTCTTTGTCGCAACTCTCTCTCTCTCTCTTTGTCGCAACTCTCTCTCTCTCTCTTTGTCGCAACTCTCTCTCTCTCTCTTTGTCGCAACTCTCTCTCTCTCTCTCTTTGTCGCAACTCTCTCTCTCTCTCTTTCTCGCAACTCTCTCTCTCTCTTTCTCGCAACTCTCTCTCTCTCTTTCTCGCAACTCTCTCTCTCTCTCTTTCTCGCAACTCTCTTTCGCTCTCTCTTTTTTTCGTATATTTCTTATTCTATAATAAGTCTATATCAATACATTTTAAAATGACAGTTAACAGCACCATGTTTATATACCTATCTTCTGAGATTTTTTTTTTCAGGACATGAATCTGACTTAACAGGTTTTTTTGTCATTTTTTTTTTTAAATTTGTAAACCGTCCTTCATAAGCAATCGCATGGAACATGACATGACTATCCATGAATATAAAAATGACTGTCAAAATTACAGGTTTGACATATGAAGGAAACATCAGCCTATACAATACAAAAATAAACAACATTGAATCCGGGTTAAAACATCCAACTATTGATGAACAATATATTTGAAGATGTTTTGTATTATTTGGATTATTCATACAACTGTTCTTAACGTTTTATATTATTTTTACAACGTTTCGGCCGATGTAACCTCCAACCCTCTTCAGGTGCATCTTATTGAACTTTGGAATCTGTAGTTTGCTCTCATTCTGTCAGCCATGACCGGGTAGAAGTTTTAAGTAATTCGTAATTGTATTTTTAGTATCGCCCGCACTGAGGATTGAACCTCCAGAAGACCGTCATTTAGAACTTATTATTACTTAGCAATTATATCCATTATGCCACAGGTCCTAATCAATTTCTAAGGGACAGTCCTCTGGAGTTTAAAGGTTCAATCCTCGGTGCGGGCAATACTAAAAATACAATTACGAATTACTTAAGACTTCTACTCGGATCATGACTAACGGAATGAGAGCAAGCTACCCGTGTGGATTAATTAAAGTGTTCCGTTCAAAATTCTGTACCGATTCCCGAGTTCGACAAGACGCACCTGAGGAAGGACGGAGGTTACATCTGCCGAAACGTTGTAAGAATAACATCCAAGATAAGAACAGTAGTCCGAATAATCCAAAGAATACAAACATCTGAAGATATCATTCAAAATGTAATCAGAAAATAAATGGCAAGAATGAAGACAATAGCTCAAAGTAAAACCATGCAAATAGTAATTCCTTCAACAAAAATTGTGTAATGGATTTCAGCAATTGTTTAGTAAAAAAAAAATTCTTTTTTAGTTCATGAAAGACATGTTTCATAAACCAAATATTTAAGCCTGAAGTGAAAGATCTTCCAAATCTGGAATTTACCCAAATCCAGCTCTCCAAAAGTTCCTGGTTAAAGTGTTTGTTTTAGATTTTTAGGTTTTTTTTGTTTTGTTTTTTTGTAACAATAAATCATATACAAATTTACACAGACCGATCAGTGATGTGAAAACATAAAATCCAGCATCATTATTTGGCACTCTACAAGTAGACTTCTACAATTGTGGTGAACTCTGCACTTTTAAACCCTTTTTTTTTTTGTCTCGTTAACTTCATTGTTTTGCTAGTATATCACTACCTCGCCCCTCAAAAAAAAGTAAACGGTAATCTCTAGGAAGATGGTATCATAACCACAGAACAGATACTACACTATCCCCCTCTCCCAAACAAAGGAGGAAATATGTCTGGAAGGATGGTATCATGACAAACGAATGTATGTTACATTCCCCCCCCACACACACACACACACACACACAAAGTAGAAGGTAACACCTGGAAGAGTGGTTTAATGACAACATAAATATTAAACACCTCTCCTCCAATAAAAAGGAGGAGGTAAAGCCTGGGAAGATGGTATTATGACAACAGAATAGATACTACACTACCCCCTTCTTGAATTGAGCATGAAAAGATAGTACAATTAATAATAGTATAGTTTCAGCTCCAGACTGACGTATACTAAATCTCCATTAGTAATAGATTTTAGTATTTTTAAGAGGCTAGACATGAGAATCTAAGACAAGATGATCATACATTGTGAAGAACACAACCCACTCTCTCCACCGGGTGTTATTTCAGATTTTTTCTTTCTCTTGGACTAGTTGCCCTATCAACGCTTGAGAGTTTAGCGTATCTTACTATTTTACCTGGTCATGTGTATGACCTTAACTTGCATATGGTGGTGACGCTCCTATCTGCGAGCTTTGAGGAGTTCAATTCACACCTTAATTACCAGTACTCTTGGGTCCACTGTGACCAGGAGTCATAGTAACTGTCAGGGCCCTATCTATGGGCTAAGTAGAACTTGTCTCAGGGATGGGAGTTCTCCGCTAAAAAGCGAAATTCTGTTTTTTTTTTTGTAATTAAGAAAAAGCGGAATTTCGCTTTGTCATAACAATTTTTTAAAAAGCGGATTTTCACTTTAATCTGCTGGGTTTCTTTTATGTTTTTTTTTAATAAGAAAAGATTTATTTCTGCCAAATCGCTAGAGCTTTATGTCCTTATTTTTTTGTCATTTGGCTCAATTTCATTTCTTTCTTTCTTCCGCTCTTGTTTTATCTTTTTCTTTTCCTGTTTTTCTTTCTTCCTCTTCCTCTCTCCGTCTCATCTCGTTTTGTTTCACTTCCCTTTCCCCTCTCTGATAATGTTAATTTTGGCATACTTTAAACGATTCACGAAACAGGTACACAGGTAGAAGACTTTCGTCTCATCAAAGAATAACTTCATGTGTCCTTATCCCACATGCGCACTTGGGTCTTTCTCTTAATTTTAAAGTGATGAACCAAGAAATTGAAACTTTTTTTTGAGAATGTAACTTTCATTTTAATCGCTAAGTCATGTTTTTTTTGTTTTTCTTGGACCAAACAAATTTTTTATGTTTTTAAAACTTTTATTACGCACAAAAAAAAATTTTTAACACACAAAATAAACTTTGAACATTCCATTTACACAAAAATCTAATTTAAATGAAATTTAACAAATTTAAAAGCAAACATTAAGTTAAAACATACCAGTTGATACTTTCAGTATGAAAAACAAATGGTATTGTAGATTAACACCCTTCACTAACTCTACCCACAACAACCCACCCACCCCAAAAAATGAGATTCTACTTTTTTATGCGTGAACACTGAAAATCTTGGTGGAAAGAAGAAAAACCCATATTTAGAATTTAGAGTGGGGATCAGTTTCACACTGTAAAATCATCCCCCATTTCTGAGCCGTTTTAGAGCAGTTAACTATTTATGAATACTGAACTGTCTTGGACACCCTTGGGCAAGGTGTTCGCCTCTACCCGATTTCCACCACCCCAAAATCCATATTTCCCAGCTCTTTCTACATTTACTCTGCTTACTCTATTTCCCAACCCTATCAACTACTCAAGCTCCCCCCCCCCCATTCCTCAACTGTCTTGGGTATGACACAAAACTGCATCTGATGGGGGATACCAAATTTGGGAGATTTGAGGAGTGAAGCCTACTCTCAGGTCCACTCTTAGCTGAAGGAGTGGTAGTACCTATCAGCTCGCTCCCATCTATTGACTGAATAGAAACTACCATTTCCAGACTATTGGTTTACAAAATAGACACCTATAAAACAAATGAATCTTATAAACCAATCATATGCAAAACGTATGTACGCTCTCAGCATTAAATGTGACTCAATGATGGTTGATATGTCGTAAAACTCAATGAACAACCATCTATATAATAATAATGCGCTAAGGTGTTTCATGTTCGTACGTACGTTATCACCTTTTACACACATTTAGAAAAATGAAGTCGTTCGATCAGCAAAGAGGTGATTAGTGATTATTCTGATGTCGCTAAGGTAAAGGAAAATTCCAACTTTACCCATTTTAAAATGAATTGTTCCAAAATCAAATTATGTTAAAACAGTACAATTTTAAATAAATACATTTCAAAAAGTGACATTCGTTTTATTGATTTGAAGAATATTTAGCTGACAATTATTTTTACAGAAAAAAGACAAATTCTATAAATATTCGTTTTATGTATTTAAAGAATATTTAGATGACAGTGACAATTATTTTTACGGTAAAAAAAGTCATTTTTTCTTGATAGTATTGACCCTGGCAGACATTTTTTATTTCAAAAAGAATATTATTATTTTTAAGAGTAAATTATACAGATTGATTTAGAAAGCATCGTGGAATTTCCATGGGTTTCACTAGTTTTATCTATTACTAAAGAAAGGAGAGATAAATACTTTTTTCAAGGATATTAGTGAAAATGATTGAATCGCTCTGATGAAGCTCGAACATGGCATATCAAGCTCACGGTCCATACCAGTAGCCATTACACCATTTCTATTGTTTTATTTATTAAATATTTTTCACTGCAGCAGAATAAACATTTCAATTATTAGAAACATAGTAGTGCACCAGCGTCATCATTGCTTCCCAACTTATTTGCTGTGGTTAGCAAAGTATGACTTACCCCAGTCAGGAATGGATTCATAAAGAAACAGAACCTGAGTGAAATGGCTAGTTATAGCAAAGACCTCCCATTACTTCCTGATCTCTCTGGCAGAAGAGCTCACTGCTCATTTGCATGCTCATTTGCATGAGTGCAATGTCACTGGTAATAAAAGGGGAATGTTTTGAAGGAAGTGGGCCACTATGAGTTGGTGATTTGAGTTGGTGACTACGTTGGTGTGTGCGCTGGATGAAAGACTGTTCGGAGAGATATCATTTGGCAGAGCAAGACCGTGGTAACATTTTGTTGCGATAAGGAGTACGGACACGAGGAAAAGAGGAGAAAGAAAAATATAATCACACTTGCAACTTTTCTAATTAAAGTCACTTGGATAAAAACAGTTGTCATCTTGTTTACAAACAATACTAATACTCCAAGTGAGCTGCTGCTGATTGATGCAACCATTCACTTGAATATATGCACATATTTTCTTTTAATACTCTGTGATCATGTTTTCTTTTAATTTTCCTATTCCCTCTCTTTCAGGATATGATGATCCACAAAGGATGTTCAAATGCCGAGGTACTTTTGTCGGGCATCAGGTAAAGAGTCAAAATATTTTCTTATTTTTAGTGTGACCCTGACCCTACTTCATTTTACATATATTTAATTCACATGTAAGAAATTAGAGATAAATTCTGTTGATATTTTTCTTGTCTAAAAAGATTGTTTTTTTTATCAAATACCGCAACAATATTTTACAATAAAACATGGTTTTAATTTCATTTGTAATTAAACAGATAATTTTATTCATAACTAGCTACCTACCCAGTATTGCCCGAGAGTCTAATTACTTTGATTTTTTTATTTTTTATTTTTTTTAATCGCTTAAATATTTTCTAGATTTTATAAATCTTAAATTTAAACCAGTGTTGCCCTGGTGGAGACATATGGCCTAGAAAAAAAAATATAGTCAATTGTACAATTATTTATTTTTTAGATAAGATTTATAAAAATGTTTTAGTTTTGCCTCATTTCATTTTTTAACCTTGTACAGATTAATACTACAGTAATATTTTTGTACAATCCCAAAAAGCAATGAATCATAATTTGTTGAAAACGGCTTTATTTGTTTTTTACATTTAATTAAAGTAATAAAATAAAAACAAAATGAAACACACGTATGTAAATGAGTCTAAAATTAAAAAAATATCTATCTGATTTGACCATTACTGGGCCAGTTCTAAGATAAAATTAATTATTGAAAATGAAATAAAAATTTGGCACTTTGAAACATTGTTTCAAATTTGAATTACAATATAGAAATTTAGGAAGCCAACTAACGATGTGTTTTTTTTCTCTAAAATAAATTATTTAGTTACCTTAAAGATTGAACAAGCTTTTGACTTTTTAAAAGTCATTTTCAAGTTCTGATATTTTCTTGTTTTTCTCTTTTTTCTTTTTTGTAAATTATTTTTCTGTCGGAGATATAAAAACCCCTCTTGGATAGTAGTCTTTGAAACATCGTTTCAAATTTGAATTACAAAAAAAAAAAGAAAATGTCAAAACTTTTCAAAAGTCAAAAGCTTGTTCAATAATTTATTTTAGAGAAAAAAACACATCCTAAATTTCTATATTGTAATTATCGAAAAACATGTTTGCTCCCTGGCTCTGTTATTTTTTTTTTAACGTGAATTAGTAAAAAATGAAACAAAATCAATTTTCTATTGTTGTAAATATTTTTACCCAAAAATGATTTAGTACCCATATTGTTTAATTATTTCGATGTGGACATGTAATATGTGCTACGATAAAAAAAAAGAAATGTTGTCTATTGCATCGTAATAAAGGTGTTAAATAATTTGGTCAGTCATATACACTATCTGAAGAAAATCTATTGTTCATGATTAAGAAGCGATCACTTGCATCATGTAAAATCTATTATTCAAGATTAATGATCAACGGCTTGTATCATTCCATGGAAACAATATAAGCATTAGTTTGAAGGAAAATGAATTTACATATGATTGTGGTACACAATTACTTTTAAGAAATACAAAAGTTTAATATTTATTTCAAATAAATAATTTTTTATCTGATAGCCGAAATAGAAAAATGTTGGAAAACATTTTTTTTATGGTTGTAAGTTCACAATAATGAAAAATGTCTCCATTGTAGCAATCTTCTTAGCTAGAATAAGTATTTTTTGAAAGAAACTTAAGCAAAATACATTATTTTGTTGCAAAGGATATGGTGGAAAGATGAGAAAAACAAATTGGCTAGGCAGAATCAAATATCGATTTGTCAGATTTAAAGCTATCGATGATAAACTTTAAGCGACTGACTTCATTTTATATGTTAGATAAAATACATAATATATCCAAAATTCAGAAACTAAAATATTTGTGTTTAAATCGAGGCAAGTAGTTTGATTTAACAAGCCTAGGTAAATGATGAGATCGTTTACCTCAACGGCTTCTTCGAAAATTCGAATAGGATTCATGTATTAGCCATAATAAGATTATTACATGATGAACATTTTGGAATTAAAATCAATTTAGTATCACGTAGTAATAGGGGGAAAAAAGACGTTTTAACCCTTTTTCGTCTTGAGCTATACAAAAAAGACGTTTTAACCCTTTTTCGTCTTGAGCTATACAAAAAAGACGTTTTTACCCTTTTTCGTCTTGAGCTATACAAAAAAGACGTTTTAACCCTTTTTCGTCTTGAGTTATACAAAAAAGACGTTTTAACCCTTTTTCGTCTTGAGTTATACAAAAAAGACGTTTTAACCCTTTTTCGTCTTGAGTTATACAAAAAAGACGTTTTAACCCTTTTTCGTCTTGAGCTATACAAAAAAGACGTTTTAACCCTTTTTCGTCTTGAGCTATACAAAAAAGACGTTTTAACACTTTTTCGTCTTGAGCTATACAAAAAAGACGTTTTAACCCTTTTTCGTCTTGAGCTATACAAAAAAGACGTTTTAACCCTTTTTCGTCTTGAGCTATACAAAAAAGACGTTTTAACCCTTTTTCGTCTTGAGCTATACAAAAAAGACGTTTTAACCCTTTTTCGTCTTGAGCTATACAAAAAAGACGTTTTAACCCTTTTTCGTCTTGAGCTATACAAAAAAGACGTTTTAACACTTTTTCGTCTTGAGCTATACAAAAAAGACGTTTTAACCCTTTTTCGTCTTGAGCTATACAAAAAAGACGTTTTAACCCTTTTTCGTCTTGAGCTATACAAAAAAGACGTTTTAACCCTTTTTCGTCTTGAGCTATACAAAAAAGACGTTTTAACACTTTTTCGTCTTGAGCTATACAAAAAAGACGTTTTAACACTTTTTCGTCTTGAGCTATACAAAAAAGACGTTTTAACCCTTTTTCGTCTTGAGCTATACAAAAAAGACGTTTTAACCCTTTTTCGTCTTGAGCTATACAAAAAAGACGTTTTAACACTTTTTCGTCTTGAGCTATACAAAAAAGACGTTTTAACCCTTTTTCGTCTTGAGCTATACAAAAAAGACGTTTTAACCCTTTTTCGTCTTGAGCTATACAAAAAAGACGTTTTAACCCTTTTTCGTCTTGAGCTATACAAAAAAGACGTTTTAACACTTTTTCGTCTTGAGCTATACAAAAAAGACGTTTTAACCCTTTTTCGTCTTGAGCTATACAAAAAAGACGTTTTAACCCTTTTTCGTCTTGAGCTATACAAAAAAGACGTTTTAACACTTTTTCGTCTTGAGCTATACAAAAAAGACGTTTTAACCCTTTTTTGGTCTTGAGCTATACAAAAAAGACGTTTTAACCCTTTTTCGTCTTGAGCTATACAAAAAAGACGTTTTAACACTTTTTCGTCTTGAGCTATACAAAAAAGACGTTTTAACACTTTTTCGTCTTGAGCTATACAAAAAAGACGTTTTAACCCTTTTTTGGTCTTGAGCTATACAAAAAAGACGTTTTAACCCTTTTTCGTCTTGAGCTATACAAAAAAGACGTTTTAACACTTTTTCGTCTTGAGCTATACAAAAAAGACGTTTTAACCCTTTTTCGTCTTGAGCTATACAAAAAAGACGTTTTAACACTTTTTCGTCTTGAGCTATACAAAAAAGACGTTTTAACCCTTTTTCGTCTTGAGCTATACAAAAAAGACGTTTTAACCCTTTTTCGTCTTGAGCTATACAAAAAAGACGTTTTAACCCTTTTTCGTCTTGAGCTATACAAAAAAGACGTTTTAACCCTTTTTTGGTCTTGAGCTATGCAAAAAAGACGTTTTAACCCTTTTTTGGTCTTGAGCTATACAAAAAAGACGTTTTAACCCTTTTTCGTCTTGAGCTATACAAAAAAGACGTTTTAACCCTTTTTCGTCTTGAGCTATACAAAAAAGACGTTTTAACCCTTTTTCGTCTTGAGCTATACAAAAAAGACGTTTTAACCCTTTTTCGTCTTGAGCTATACAAAAAAAACGTTTTAACCCTTTTTTGGTCTTGAGCTATACAAAAAAGACGTTTTAACCCTTTCTCGTCTTGAGCTATACAAAAAAGACGTTTTAACCCTTTTTCGTCTTGAGCTATACAAAAAAGACGTTTTTAACCCTTTTTCGTCTTGAGCTATACAAAAAAGACGTTTTAACACTTTTTCGTCTTGAGCTATACAAAAAAGACGTTTTAACCCTTTTTCGTCTTAAGCTATACAAAAAAGACGTTTTAACCCTTTTTCGTCTTGAGCTATACAAAACAGACGTTTCAACACTTTTTCGTCTTGAGCTATACAAAAAAGACGTTTTAACCCTTTTTCGTCTTGAGCTATACAAAAAAGACGTTTTAACCCTTTTTCGTCTTGAGCTATACAAAAAAGACGTTTTAACACTTTTTCGTCTTGAGCTATACAAAAAAGACGTTTTAACCCTTTTTTGGTCTTGAGCTATACAAAAAAGACGTTTTAACCCTTTTTCGTCTTGAGCTATACAAAAAAGACGTTTTAACCCTTTTTTGGTCTTGAGCTATACAAAAAAGACGTTTTAACCCTTTTTTGGTCTTGAGCTATACAAAAAAGACGTTTTAACCCTTTTTCGTCTTGAGCTATACAAAAAAGACGTTTTAACCCTTTTTCGTCTTGAGCTATACAAAAACGTTTTAACACTTTTTCGTCTTGAGCTATACAAAAAAGACGTTTTAACCCTTTTTCGTCTTGAGCTATACAAAAAAGACGTTTTAACCCTTTTTCGTCTTGAGCTATACAAAAAAGACGTTTTAACCCTTTTTCGTCTTGAGCTATACAAAAAAGACGTTTTAACCCTTTTTCGTCTTGAGCTATACAAAAAAGACGTTTTAACCCTTTTTCGTCTTGAGCTATACAAAAAAGACGTTTTAACACTTTTTCGTCTTGAGCTATACAAAAAAGACGTTTTAACCCTTTTTTGGTCTTGAGCTATACAAAAAAGACGTTTTAACCCTTTTTCGTCTTGAGCTATACAAAAAAGACGTTTTAACCCTTTTTTCGTCTTGAGCTATACAAAAAAGACGTTTTAACCCTTTTTTGGTCTTGAGCTATACAAAAAAGACGTTTTAACACTTTTTCGTCTTGAGCTATACAAAAAAGACGTTTTAACCCTTTTTCGTCTTGAGCTATACAAAAAAGACGTTTTAACACTTTTTCGTCTTGAGCTATACAAAAAAGACGTTTTAACCCTTTTTCGTCTTGAGCTATACAAAAAAGACGTTTTAACCCTTTTTTGGTCTTGAGCTATACAAAAAAGACGTTTTAACCCTTTTTCGTCTTGAGCTATACAAAAAAGACGTTTTAACCCTTTTTCGTCTTGAGCTATACAAAAAAGACGTTTTAACCCTTTTTCGTCTTGAGCTATACAAAAAAGACGTTTTAACCCTTTTTCGTCTTGAGCTATACAAAAAAGACATGGTTCCATGAGCAAAACAAAAACTTGGAACGTAAAAATGAGTAATGAAACGAGGTAAAGTTTTTTAGTGAATTATAAAAATAATTTATTTAAAAAATTAAATTATTTATAAAAATATTTCTTTGACAACCATTTTTATAGATAATTTGTAAATACTTCTTGCATTAGCCATTATTAAATACTGTTCTGGGAATTATTAAAATTGCTTTCTGGCATAATGAAAGTGCTTGCTTCGTTTCAGTTAACGTTAAATTGGTTTCGTTTTTACATAATACTCTAGTTCCAGTGCCACTAGACTCCATTTTGTAAAAATGGGTAAAAATTTCGATTATTCTAGCATATTTATACATTTCAAGTGTGGGTTTCTTCTTTTAACTTGAAATGGTTCCTCATGTAATAATATTTAAAAAAAAAAAAAAAAAAACATAAAACCATTTTTATCACCTATACACAATTTTTTTTCGCATTCTATTTAGGCATACACTCTCATCATTTATCCAAGCCAGAGAGTACAGCAAACAAAACGTTGTAAATATGATTATTAAGATGAAAATAATTCCTAAAACTTGAAAATGGTAATAATAATAACTCATTTCAGAAATATCAACAAATAAATTTGTACTTTCCTGTTATGTTCTGATTAACTATTCATAATGAATTAGTTATGAAAAAAAACGATACATGGATGAGAAGTATAAATTAAAGATATTTATTAACGTCATTTACAAGTAAGGATGAAGATGGATAAGCCATTGAGTGTGCAATTAATCCTTTTGGTTCGTCCAAACACGTTCTTACATCTCTGGTGTCATGGGCACTTTTCTCTTCTCACTGCCCTGCAATCTAGTGACAGGAGCCAGTGAGGGAACGTAATCCTGATATTTCTGTTGGTGGGATCCAAGAGAATAATTCTGGACCCTGCAAAGCTTCTTGGGCTGCTGGATCTAACAATTCCTCGACAAACAATAAAAACCCTGAAGAAAGCACTAGTGTAGATGGCTGAAAGGTAGTGAATTAAAAAAAATAATAAAGACACGGAAAATAGTTTCCTCACCACAGAATTGTTATTATAATTATTGAAAGAGATTAAATGCCAATTTCCTTTGGTGGGTTCTGCTGAGACACAATTCAGACCAGAGATATGTGACAGTGACACTGGGAATAATTCAAATAACGAAAGAAACACCAAGCACCTTCCGAAGATGAGAGGACTCCGATACTAGGGACAGCACAGTCAAACTTCTTACAATGGCCCAAAGGGCAAATCTCTTTATCTCTCCCCTCTCCCTCTCTCTCGCTTTTCCCTCCCTCTCTCTGTTAAAACTGTCCTTGCTTTGATCACATGCTATTTATTGATGAGCAGAAATTAGCATGCATCACAAGCAGGGTTGCGGAGTCTCAGTTTTTGGAAGGAGTCAGATTATTTAACCTGAAGAATCAACAGACAGTCTGAATATTGGAAAACTTTCAAATAAGGAGTCAGTCATAATTTTTTTAATCCTAGAAGTGACAAAATTTCCTTAAACTACATGATCCTTTTTTTTTTTTAACTCGTGACGTCAGGAGTGTCCATGTTTCTTTTACCAGATATTTTGTCTACGTTGCTCTACACTTTTCTCTTATTGCTACGATTATCGCATGTTACTTTCTTGAATATTACTAAGTAAAGTATGAATTAGTAAAAATCCAGCTTCTGATGTTGTTTTTTTTTACTTTCTAGGGTCCTGTTTGGTGTCTATGTGTATATGGAGATTATCTTTACAGTGGATCTTCTGACAAAACTATAAAGGTAATTATCATTTGGTTTATGAATCAGAAAAAGTGATTACAAGTGACAAGTTGGTCTATATCAATCAATCATCAAATCTCATGATGTATCATTTTCTTTGGTCCTATAGATAGACGTAGTCCACCTATATTGCTTAAGTCACAAAACCTTCACACGAAAGGAAAAACAAAATCTTTTTTTATAATAACAAATCATAGGCTTATTAAATAAGGTTACCTACGCCGTATGGTATAGGTAAAAGAAGTTGGACAGTGTCCCAGTGAGGAAAGTTATTTGGGCTGCCGAAGGTCTGTCAGCAAATATCTTCAGGCGAAGATAGTAGGTACTGTAGCGTCCAGTGGACGAGGGGGCAGGAGAGAGAATGTAGACATGTTTCCTTTTTGCTGGTAAGTGTCTCTCTCTGCTGACCGGTCGTCATTTCAAAAGGGGGCTGAAGTAGTTCTTCAGGGGACAGATGGATTCAATGCGCCCTGCAAGCTGATTGGTCAGTGTGTAACCCGATCACTTAACAGGAACATTTTTCGGAGGGAGAAAATAGCTCTGCTTATGACTGCTACAGGCCTTTCAAACTGTCAGGTTGGCGGAGTCTGAGGGAATTTAACAAAGTGATGATGCGCAAGAACAAGGACTGTTTTTTTTTAAGTTGTTCTCTGGATTAAATTTAGTTTAGATGGTGATGGCAGGTATATCTATTAGCTAGTATACCGTGCCTGTTTCTAGTCATCCATTTACATCCTGAAACCCAGACTCTAGAATAACCTGTTTACCCTCTTATATACACAATTGCCGCTGATCCTAAGTCTGAAGTGGTCCGATCTGAGATTCCTTTTAATCTGTAAAATAGGAGCCATATATATATAATGGTAATCTGACAACATAACTATCTTTTTATACCATATTCTGCACTATACTAAATACATTTAATTAGAGTCCATTGCCATTGAAACCATTATCACCAGTGGCATAGGAATGTGTGTGTATGTATGTATATATATATATATGATGGACTCTCCCATCGATTTCGACGTATGAGTGCCCCACCAGGGGCTGCCCGCGCGTGAATTTGTAATTGCAAGGGTTGCGCAATCCCCAACAACCGCTCTCCTGAGTCGGCATTGCTTGATTCCAAAGGCAAGTAGTAATACAAGACGACTGGAAACAATGCCGAGATAAGCAGAGAGCACATACAGCACCTGGTATTCCCAAATGGTCACCCATTTAGTACTGGCCAGGCTCAACGCTGCTTAACTTCGGTGATCTAACGGGAACCGGTGTGTCAACGTGATTGTGCCGTATATATGTATATGTTTATATATATATATATATATATATATATATATATATATGTGTGTATATTTTGTGTGTGTAGTGTTTGTTTGTGTGTATATGTATGTGTAGTGTTTGTTTGTGTGTATATGTATGTGTATGTGTGCATGTATATATGTATATTTTATTATTAGTATTATTATCATTATTTTAATTAATTTTTTTTTTTTCTACTATAACAAATACTTATGGCCACTATTATATCAATTAATACCATAACCACCTCTACTATTATTATTAGTTTTATAAATTAATATTATTATTACTAATATTACCATTATTAATACTACTATTATTCTTATCATTACCATTATTATAATTATTATGATTATTGGGGTTACCATTGTTATTATTATAGCTATCATTAATATTTTTACTATTATAAATATTATTAATATTATTACAACAAATAATTTCTCTATTATATGATTATTTATTTTAGTTATCATATTTGCAACTACTATGATTAGTGTTAATTGCTGCCTTCTTTATTTTTCTTTATCTTCTAATTTTCCCTAATTATTTTTATCCAACTATTGCTTACTATTATGAATTATTATTATTGATTATTATTATCAATATTTCTAAATATTATTATTATTTGTCATTTCTGCACTATTATCGAGATTATTATTATTATTTTATTATTAATATAAATGTTTTTACTCTTACTATTATTATCATAATTTTTATTATTGATTATTATTGATTACCATTATTATTATTATTATTAATAATGCTTGCTAATAGTAGTACTCAGCATTTCTAAATTATTACCGATATTATTATTATTATTACTATCATTTCAATTATTATTATAATAATTATTATTATCATTATTATTACAACTAGCTGTGTAAACTAAATTAATCTAATAGTTATTTTGTTTGATTTATTAATTGATTAATGAAAACTTGATAAGTTTAAGAAAAAGTGAAACAATTAGAGATTGATACTGCATTAGCGGCCAAATGTGTTAACGACACCCCCCCCCCCCCCCCAACACACACACACACACGTATGCACGCACGTACGCGTACGAACGCAATGCCACTGATTGCTGCTGATTTGAAATTTGTGTTGTTTTTGGTCGATGAAAAAACTTTTCGAGTTTTTTTGACACATTCAGTTGTATGTACCTCCCTCCCCTACTCTCCGTCTGGACCGCAAATGACTTCTTTCTTTCTTTATTTCTATCTATCTATCTATCCTTTTTAATTCTACCTTTTCTTTTCTACTTTATTTTATATTTTATATTAATATTTTTTATTTTTTGTTTTTTGTATTTTGGTTTTGGACTTTAATATAATAATATTTTGATTCGTAACGGTCCCAACCACGTGACTCCCTAAATTTTGAAATTTAAAATTCTTTTCTTTTTTTTCTTTCTTTCTCCATTTCATTCTTCCCAAATATGATCTAGGGTTAAGATCGGATTCTAACTCTGCCTGATGAGATCTCAGTTTGTAATAGCTGTTGATCGATAACATCGACATGCCAGTGTCGCAGATTTTGTACATGTCTGTGTAAATAAAAATAATTATATATAAAAGTTCTATTAGATATTGAGCACTTTTTATAAACCTGGTTAAAATTCTTTGGATTACTACCCTGTGGATGTTTTACCTGGATTATTATATATATATATATATATATATATATATCAAATAAGTATCTTCTTAATTGTTCTTGGATTTTCTAAGTCATTCAAGAAACAGGAAGTTCTGATCACTTCCTTTTTCCTCTTCCCGAAAAAACGATTTATCCTTTATACCATCTTTTACATATTTATGCAAATGTTACGTTGGGAATCACTCCTTACCTCCATCTTGTCATAAAATAGAAAAGGCTGCTGTGTGGACTGGGCTTGATATACCTGGTTCAAGTTTCACTAACACTATTAAGTCACTTACACTAATACGTTTCTTATCCCTCAAGTTATGGATTAAAATATATTATGTATTATACAAGCAGAGTAAATAATCCGGTAGATAGTAAATCCAAAATATTAATATATTAATGTTAAGTATATTTCTATTAATTTAGATCTGGAAACGCCTTGTTTTTCTTTCGTAGTTTCAGCCAACTTTTGATATTTGGCATATTGGTTAGTGTTTGCTAATGGGTCGGAAGACCGAAGTTCAATCCTTGGTCAAGTCATACCAAAGACACCCAAAATGGTACTCGATGCCTCCTTGCTAAACACTCATCATTATAAGGTGAGGATCAAGGGTAAGTGGAGCAATCCAAGGAAAGGAGCGGCATCCTCTCTTATGTCTTGGTGTGATAGTCAATGGAAAGGGAGATTTTGGGTCACCTCCAACTACAGTCGATAAATTTCTTTTAATTTAGAGCTGGCGATCAAATCAAATTTATTAGCAAAAAATAGCAAAGTGCAACAAGCCATGTAAAAGGACAGTTAGAAGATGTGTACAGCGATCTCCCATCTTAACGTTTTGTCCAAAGCGACTTTAATCCTGGATATGAGACATCATCACTACCTCTGGTAGGCTGTTCCACGTAGCAGAAATACGGACAGAAAATGCTGTCTCTCTTCTAATGAGACAAAAGCCACTATGGTACTATGATACATCTTTTTCTGGGTTCCGTGTAGACCACAACTTTGCGCTCGGTTAAAAACCTTCTCAAAAGGTATATTTAAATTCTGGTTGATGATGTTTTATGCCAGAAACACGTCCCCATGCATCCAGTGCTGCTTTGAACTGTTTGGTCGTCTGTAGGCTGACTACGACTTCTGACAGCCTGTTCCATGGTGCAGCAACTCAGGCCAAAAAAGATGACTTCCGACGATTTAACCGAAATTGTCTCAGGTACAGCTTCTCTGAGTTTTCCCAAAGCCCTTGCTGTCGAACTGATGTGAAGAAGAGGTCACAAGTCACATTGTTGTTGCCGTGCATGATGTTAAAGGCGAGGATGAGATTTCCATGCAACTACATGCGTTCCAGCAAATACAGGCCTACAATCGTTGTTCATAGGACTTTATGTGGAGTCCACGGATCATCTGTGTCGCAAGTCTTTGAACTCGCTCCAGGTGCTGAATATCCCGAACAAAATAAAGGGATGAAGCTTGGATGCCATATTCCAGAATGGGTGGCATCAGAGATAAATATAGCAGAAGGAAGATTTTGGCTGTCACGGTGGCAAAGAAGCGGTAGATGAGAACCTTGTGGGCCTTATTTGTCACTTGAATGCATTTTGTAGTCTGAAGTAAGGAGGAATCGACCACAACACCAAAGTCCTTGGACTTCGTTGTCTGGTCTAAAATCAATCGGCCAGGTTCGAAATCAAATGGTGTGGTGGATGAAGAACCGATTGGAAGGTGGTTGCATTTGTTAACATTGAGAGACAAATCCCATAGATTTGACCATTTCCAGACTTCTACAGAGGCATCTACGGAGATCTTCAAATTCACTTCATGGAGCGATTATTTTGACACCATCGGCAAAAAGAAAAACCTTCTAGAAGATGCCCTCTGACAGATCATTGATGAACACCAGGAACAGCAAGGGACCTAGTACCGAGATTGAGAACCATTGACTGCACCTGAAAGGTACGGCCAGCAAGGAAAGCTTCGGTCCAGGTCATCACATGTAATTGAAAGCTATAGGCCTTGAGCTTGTAGAGTAAAAGTCTGTGATTCACTGAATCAAAGACCTTGGCAAAGTCAAGGAAGACAATGTCTGCTGCATCGTCATCATCCATGATTTTAGTGACCCACTCTTCCATAATCAGGAAATTTCTTTGGTACAAAGTCATGTTCGACTTCAAAGATTGATGCTGTGGTTAGGAGATGAGACATCATGGCTTAGTTGAGAAGAGTCTCAAAGACTTTGCCGGGACAGAAGTGAATGAGACTGGCCTGTAGTTGTTGGGATCCTCTCTGTCGCCCTTCTTGAAGATGGGACAAATAGTTGCTGTTCACCAGTCTTCAGAAATGTCATCAATTTGAAGAAATAAGTTAAAGAGCTGAGTGAGGGGACCAGCAATGAATGAAATATTTTTGGAAGCAGACCGTCTGAACCAGAGCTCTTATTTCCATTAAGTGATTGAAAAACTCTGTAAACGTCATCTTATGAGATAAGAAAGTTGTACATGGCTACAATTTACTCACAAACGCATTCTCACAATTCTTTAATTACTTATTTATTGTGAATCTGTGGCATTAGTTAGGAGTATAGCGGATGAATCATAATTGGAGGCTGATTTCAAAATGTCTGAATTTCATACAGTATATCACACATTTTTAATTTAAACTTATTGAATTTAATTATGACATTAATTTTATGTAACAACATTCTTAATAAATTACTTTTTCATTAATTTTATAGTATAAAATATTACATTTGCTTCTATTTTATGCTTTTTAATAGTAAACTAAACTTCAACACAATTTTGTTTCTAAATATCTTTTAGAAAGAAAGACACATATTACTCATCAAAAAATTAAATGTTATCATTTATATGTATTTTAAGAATAATATCATAGAGAAAAATATTAAAGTGACTATGAAACATTTTTTTTAAGTGAAAAGAGAAGCTTTTGAAAAAGGCCTCCAGTTCTGGGTCTCAATTGCTATGAGTTGGCCTTTTGTATGAAACGACAGGATAAGAGTCCAAATTATCTTGGCTGGTGATACCAGATCAGGCTGCCCTGTGGCTCCCTGAGACGAAATTCACCTACATTGACGTTTTTTTTTTTTTCTTTTTTGTAAAACTTAATTATGTTCTACAAAACCAAAAACAAAAACAACAGCCCCTCTCCCTTTCTCCCTCCCCTTTTTTATTTTATTTTTAGATCTTGAAGCATAAATCTTTTACTATAATGACCAGATTCGGCATTAAATAACCCAAAAAGGGTTGATATGCCGTAAAACAAAACTACCAAACCAAAAACGATGATTAAACATTTGAAGATATAAAGAACTTGAAGCATAAAAACTTTTACTATAATGACCAGATTCGGCATTAAATAACCCAAAAAGGGTTGATATGCCGTAAAACAAAACTACCAAACCAAAAACGATGATTAAACATTTGAAGATATAAAGAACTTGAAGCATAAAAACTTTTACTATAATGACCAGATTCGGCATTAAATAACCCAAAAAGGGTTGATATGCCGTAAAACAAAACTACCAAACCAAAAACGATGATTAAACATTTGAAGATATAAAGAACTTGAAGCATAAAAACTTTTACTATAATGACCAGATTCGGCATTAAATAACCCAAAAAGGGTTGATATGCCGTAAAACAAAACTACCAAACCACCAAATTATCTTGGGTTTTTTTTTTTTTGTCCCTGTCTATGTGAACAAAATGTCAACCTGCATGTAACCAGCCAGAGTTTCCAAAAAATATAGTTGAATTTAATCTAGGACTTTTCATTTGCTGAGTGTCATCGCAGATTAATTTGTATGTCAACTATGCTAAAAACTGTACGTAATGTAAAAGAGGTATTAGACAATTTGATACTGATATAGAATGGAACCAAATTCCCACCAACTTTGAGTCAGCATTTTACGTAAGCCATCAAAAAAAGCCGACGCGAAGACTAACAGGTGCTAAGACAAGATTAGCAAATCAGCTGTCAGATGTCAGCAGATGACCAATTTATAAGAAATTTCGATATTGAGTTAATCAAAAAAACATTTGTCAATTCAGAAAATGAATTTTAACGATATAGCTGAGCAAATTAAATCTCTCTAACGAGTCTTCCCCATCTGTCAAGAATGACGTCTAATAGCTAAGAAAAAAAAATGCAGAAACTGCGAATATATGGTTAATCCCAAGGAGCAAGCTGACGGACAAATATGCATGGAGATGCACAAATACTAACTGCAGAGCGTGGGCCTCTGTAAGGAATGACACATTCTTTTCTCAAGCAAAAAGTGGAGCTGGCCAAGGTACTGAAGTTAATATATTGGAAACTTTTCTTGAAAAAAGTTATCACTAACAGTTGATTAGATATGTTTTGTTCATTTCATCTAAAAAAAAAACTTTAAAAAATTGTTTATTAAAAGTTGTTTAGCTATTTTTGTTCATGTTATATAAAAAAAATTTAAAACCTTTGACCAGTTGTTTATTTTTAGTTATTTAATTATAAACAAACAAAAAATCTATTTACTTGAAGCAGCAGCATCCTTATCGCCTGTCAGTCTTCATGTCGGCTTTTTCCAGCGTCTTATGTAAACTGCTGGTAGATGCTGACACAAAGTTGGCAGAAATTGGGTCCCATTTTATATCAGTACCGACAATTCTTTTCCTTTCTTGTTCCATGACACCACCAAAAATAAAAATATTCCATGTGGGAACACATCCTGGCATGAACACCAAATTACAAGTTGTTACATAAGCGGGAGGCAACAGCAAGCTGACCTAATGTTTTGACTCCTCTGATGTCAGTAATGGTGATCATGGTAGTAGTAATTCTGTTTCTGCCAGTGTGCCATCTTTGATTTGAAATTCACTGGTTATCTTCTATATATATATATATATAAAGTAGACTTGATTTTTCCCCTGTACCTTTGGCGAGAGTAAAATATAACCACATGCATCATAGGCTACTAAACTCACCACTCTACTCACCTTATTCACTTGAGCGTGTTTCAAGAAATTTATGACTATTTTCAACATCTAACAAAAAATTCTACTTTTAGACCGCCATCACAGACTCTCACAAAAACATACTCCATACAGATGGTAGCAAAACTTTTCCCTCTAATCTTTATATACTCCTACTCTCCCACTTAACGCCGGTAACTAAATTACATCAGATATTTTATAGAATCATCACGGTAAATATTTCGTTTCATTCTTCTACTAATTTCATACCTAATGTAGAATTGCTGCTTTGTCGGTTGTTATTGTGTTTCCATTATTCTCTGGCTCGCGGCTGTAACGGAATCAATACATAACAATTCAGGTAGGAACACAGAATGACCAAGAGAGACGAACAGTTGTTGTGTGCGCTCTGATCGCTCCTTCGTAAGAGGCCAATCTCCACGTCAGCATTTAATATATAGCATGAGAAATATACAAGGAAGATAACTCCAAAATGTTCTGATGTAGGGAAGGTAATTAGATACTATTTGGATTTACGTCTCTTGGGTGTAAACACTTGCCGTTTACAAATACACGGAAGGGCACGACACTACGCATAATATACAAGATTTCTACATCAATTAATAACCGCTCCCTGATATTCCTTCAAAATCACAGAATATCGGATTACATATACTTATTTATTGTCCGTCGTTACTTATAACTATTAAACATACACTTAAACTTATTCCAGAATCTCTGGTTTACATTAACAAACTGAATACATTCTTCCGTACATTGATTCAAAATGGCGTCACATACTAATCAATCTCCTCCAGAAAATTCATATCAGTTGCGAATCTTCGATTGTTACACGTATTTATACAAAAACATCCAATTGTTTATAGAAATTTTACGGAGCCCCGTAACAGCTTCTTTCCACAACACTGGCCAGTAAAAAAAAAACACAAAAACAAATGGTTAATTTAACTTTTGACCTTCCCTACTTATCGAACATTATTCAAATTATCGCAAAACCTCAGAATATATTATTATTGTTTTTCTTTCATATGATTTTTTCCTTCATACTTGTCGGGGTCCGACACACCGCGACGTCTGTTTACGTTTGAAAAAGACGCCATCTTAAAAAACCGTAAGCAGCAGCAGTCGCGTTTCCCTGTTTGCCACTCCTGAGAAAAACAGCAGCAGCTTAATCGCCATTTTGTTTACAATGACTCAGCAAAAACCGGCCAGCGAATATATTCCTTATTTCTCCTTTAAGGAATACAAATGCGTTCCGTTGACTATGCCGATAACCTCACTAATACATCCAAGACACCTGTCGGCAACGTTGTTCGTCGAGAGATCTCTTCAGTATTTATTTATCAAAATTAATCCCTTTCACAGGACCAACGAAAGTAACTCGGCACATGTTTCATGAGATCTCCCGTTTTCGACTAAAAGACTCGATTCAGCCAGGGGGTCAGGAGGCCCCAACCTCCGACTGGACGGGACCAGTCATCGAGCCAGGAAGCAGCAGCAGCAGCAAAGATACAAACAGCCCTTTTCAGGGCTAATAATGCGATTTACTCTCTTTGCTACCTGCCTCCATCTGCATCTCCAGTTCCTGCACCAGCACCCTGCAGTCTGAACTCCTGCAGTCCTGAGTTCCTGCACCCTGCAGTTTTGAGCTCCTGCAGTCCTGAGTTCCTGCGCCAGCACTCTCCTGCTCCAGCACCCTGCAGTCCCGAGTTCCTGCGCCAGCACTCTCCTGCTCCAGCACCCTGCAGTCCCGAGCTTCCTGTACCAGCACTCTCCTGCTCCAACTGCTCCAGCACCCTGCAGTCCTGAGATCCTACACCTAGCGCTCTCCTGCACCAGCGGCTCCAACTCCTTTTTCCAACAGCCCTTATCAGGGCTACTACTACTCACTCAAACTACTGCAATAATTTTTGCCAGCCAGCGACAGCACGGGTACTTTGCCAACATCCATAGAAAGCTACCCAGCCTTCCTCTGCAACGACGCCACTCCTGCCGTTCCAGTTTTGCTGTCACCAGAGGCGCCACTTCAGTCTTTGCAGTCTCTCCTGATCCAGCGACGCCATTCTCATCACTCATTGTTATTACCATTTCTTGGTAAATAAACATCCTTTCTTTGAACCTTTCACCAGTATTTGTCCTCTCTTCTTTGCCATTGCCGTAACTTGCCTGTGTCCACCTTTTCTTAGTTGTTGGGGCCGATCGATCACACCAACGCCAACGGTCGGTCGGTCCCGCAACATACTTCTCGAAAGATTCCATACTTTGGGTGATTTTTATTTTTAGTATTTTCTTATCTTTTCTTTTTTATTTTCATTTTAACTTTTACCTATTATAACCGTCCACTCTCTATGTCTCTTTCTCTCTTTATTTATTTACTTATTACAATAAAAAAGAAGAAATCCTTCTAGACTGCGGCAATTTTTACTTTATCTCACTTTACAAATAACCCGATACTTACCATCGATGGGGCGGAGGGGCCAATCACACAAAACATACAAAAATCTATTTTGTTTGATTCAAAACATTCATAAACTCTATTTTAATCACCTAAATTACTTACATGGTTCTTTTCTAATTCTTTTTTACGAATTATCTCTCCCGCGCAAAGCCGGGACACAGGTTCTGCTATATTATATAATACATTATTTGCCTCTTCATGGTGCTCGTGCAGTTTACGGACCGGGCTTACTTACTTCCACACGAGGGCACAGTTAGACAAAAGGTCGGTTTTTAATTTGGGGAAAAATCCATCTCCCCAAATAGGGACACTCCGGATTCAGACTAAAATAATAATTGCCACAGTCTAGAAGGATTACTCTCAATGGCAAGATTGCAACAATTAACCATGGTAAGAGTGTTATTACTACACATATTGCATTAATTGTTTCATCTGCTGTTTTACATTAACATTGTGGGGTCTGTGTACACGCTGGTCAATCATAAGCACCAAATAATTCAATAGTTACAGATTTTGTAAGGAATTTCTTGAGTTATTCGACTTTCCCGGGCAACGACAGGGCACAGGTCAGCTAGTTCTGAAATATACTGCTCTCCAAATAAAACACAAGACCATGTTGATACGGTTCACTAGTTTATTAAAGCTCTCTGCAAAACGAAAAGTGGTTAACCATGGTTGTTTTATGTCCACCAGAGAATGAAGATGCAGCCCTTAAGGGTCTACATAACAGCTGCAGACACAGTCGACTCTGTCCAGATAAAAGAGAGTAAGCAAACCAGAAATTGTGCAATGAATTGTTTGTGTTGTCTTTGCATGAAATAACTCCTAAAAGTATTGATATGCTCTAAAAGAGACAAACCAAAGAAACTTGGATTTCTGTCTGTTTTATTGCTTGTATAATATTTAATGTTTGTTCTTTTCTAGGTGTGGGACACAAGCACCAGCTATAAATGTACAAAAACTCTGGAGGGACACACGGGTATTGTGCTGACATTATGTGTGTATGGAAACAAACTCTACAGCGGTTCGCATGACTGTAATATCATTGTAAGTGCTTTGTGTTGTTTCATTGTGTGTAACATTTTGTTGTTTCACGTTTCTTCATTGTGCTTCATGCTGTTTCATTATAATTGTTTTATTGCTTAATTCTTTAAAGAATTGTTTTAAGCACGTAAGATTGTTATGGAGAGAGAAAAATAGATAAAAAATAGAAGAAAAATTAACTGAAAAGTGCCACCTTAGCATTCACTTATTCCAGATACACTATTTTCAAAGGGAAATAACTCTAATTTTAAAGAATTGAGAAGTTAATATCAATGATTTCATCTCCGGTGCCAAATAGTTACCTTTCAAAAATATGTCTATTTAGTTTCAGATTTGTTAATGCCTTTCACTAAAGAAATGTCTTAAATCTTTGTGGTTTTTAACAGTCAAGCAATAGAAAAAAGGTCTTGGTTCTCCTATTTCTTATCTGTCCAGATTCTTTGATCGTGTGCATACTGCCAGATACATTTATGTATTTATGCTTCCATCCTCATTTCGGTAAAAACATTTGGTGCTTGTATAGAGAAGCGTGCATATGAAAATCGCTGAAAATTGCAGTTCCAATTAAATTAACCGGAAAACTTTTTGTATATACTTATGTATCAAGCAAAAATAGGGTTGTACATAAAAAATTAGCAAAAACTATCGAGTAGGATTGTAATAAAAAAAATAATTAAAAAAATAAAGATCTGTTATATCGTTTAATCGGGTCGGCCATTGATTCAGGCTAAAAACACGAAATTTAGCGGGAAGTAACCCAGTCTGTCATATTAACACGTAATAAATCAATGGCAGTAATCAAAATATGATGAAACTGATTTTTATTGTTAATTAAAATTCTACTCAATCATTTTTCTTACTTTTTGGTGAGAATACTTATTTAAATCTGCTGCATAAGTATATAATACGTTTTTTTTGTGGTATTGATAATTTAATAAGGACGCTTCTCTGTACAAGCACCAAACATTTTGCAAGAGTAAAATGCATGATTGCATTATAACATTTTAAAAAGAAAACAAATATATTTGACTAAAACTTTACTTACCTTGGCCCCGTGTCTGGGTAAATACAAACAGAAACAAAAGTCGGGGGGGGGGGGGGGAGAATTATAGGGTAAAAGAAGAAAGTGCAATGCATTGTTGGAAGATAAAAATTAATTTAGGAACTTAATTGATGGCATTGCAGTGAGAAGTAAAGGTGGTGAAAGAAGGAACAAGTAGAGAAAGAAAGAAAGAGGGAAAAAGCCAATAACATTGAACAAATACAGAAAATAATTAAGAAAAATAAACCGATGACACAACTCATTTAAAATATTGTTTAAAAATAAATTACTGTACAATAATTTTGTCATCATTGTAGATATTTATATTATAATTTGGCCGATTTTCCCTCCAGACTTCTTTAGGTAAATTATTTATTTATATACTGTGATGTTTTCCTGTTATTGTTCAAACTCATCAGATACAGAAATCTGTATCTGATGAGTTTGAACATTTATTTTAATTTCAAAATAAACATCCAAGTATCAGAATGCACCAACAATGAACGTAAATCATATTTAAAAAACCTAACAGCACCGTACATAAATCACCTGAAAAAAGCAGGAGGGGGGTTACAAATCGGCCAAAACATAGTAAAAATATAAATATCAGCATTCGAATAAAACTAATGTAATACCTTAAAATATTTCACAAAATTATTTCAAATCGGAAGAAAATTATTTTAAATACTTTTAAAAAATCACTTTAAAAAACATAAAAAAAATTTTTAAATATCAGCATAAAACACTTCTAAATGCATTTGATTAAATATCTATATTAATAAAATAATCTATATTTAATCAAATTAAATATCTATATTAATAAAATAATCTATATTTAATCAAATTAAATATCTATGTTTAATGAAATAAAAACTTCAAACTACATAAAATCCTCTTGGAAGAACAGTATGATCCTATGAATTTGAAATGAAACCATTTTTAATTTGTTTCATTATTTTTCTGTTTTTACTTTTCCTTTGCGGTGGTAGAGGGATTGTGGCTTTCCCAAAACGAGTGAAGTTGGTTCAAATCTGGGAACGCTTGGATGTAAATAATGAGTTGTGCCATGTCGCAACTATGCAAATAATTTGTTTCACTAGCCAATCACTGGCGGCAGTTTAATGTTCTGAGCGTAATATAACAAACAAAATTTAGCTTTTGGGCAAGAACGTCTTGAAAAAATATTTTTAATAACATCAGTAAAAGACGGTGAATTTACACTTTAAACAGGCAAATTGTTTGATTAGCATCGCCAACTTTGAAAGAAAAATGTATGTTGCTGTTATCGCTAGACCAGACTTGGTGGGCAATCATGTAGAGATGGTGTCTTGATAAGGGCACTGGTCCCCACCACCTCAATGGGTTGGCATCAGAAAGAACATCCTACCTATAAAAATTCTTTATCTCGAATAAGGAGATGACTTCCAAAGAAAATCTGTCGCATTTCAGGCTAAAGACCTGGTCAGAGATAGGTTAGCTTGAAAGTGAATTTCTAAAAGCCGTCTAACACATGCCAACATGTAAAATGGAGGTTCAACCTAATATAATGATGATATAGTCATGTTTACGCTTCTCATGGTCCATGCGACCGGTGATCCTGTTATTTTTCTCACTCATTTGAATTGTTCCAATTTCTCGTTCCTGACCGTTTCTGAAAATCTAAAGGTCTCTGGTTTGTTTCTGGGTCTTTGTGTAATTGACCCTTAAAGTAAACTAATCAGAAGGCCCAGATTTTTTTAGGGATTTTGCCATTTTGGACTAGCAGACCAGGATAAACAGTATCAAACAGTGTTGTTTCTACACACAGTCTGACCAGATGCCGTCAATATCTACAGCGGGTTTCAATTTACCCCTACCGAAAGCAAAGATAACATCGATACGGTGATAGCCAAATTCGACCAACACTTTATAGGACAGACAAATAAGACCTATGAGCGATACCTTTTCGACAAAAGAGACCAAGAATCAGGTGATATTTGGTTACAAAACAAATTAATCCACAAATCATTTATAGAGTATTTGGTTACAAAACAAATTAATCCACAAATCATTTATAGAGTATTTGGTTACAAAATAAATTAATCCACAACTCATTTATAGAGTATTTGGTTACAAAACAAATTAATCCACAAATCATTTAAAGACTATTTGGTTACAAAACAAATTAATCCACAAATCATTTATAGAGTATTTGGTTACAAAACAAATTAATCCATAAATTATTTAAAGACTATTTGGTTACAAAACAAATTAATCCACAAATCATTTAAAGACTATTTGGTTACAAAACAAATTAATCCACAAATCATTTATAGAGTATTTGGTTACAAAACAAATTAATCCACAAAACATATGTATGGTTTCAGCATAAAATGACCCATGACGGTGGACATTTTGTAAAACCCAGCAACAACAACATGGACTCCGGGCATAACAGACATAAGTGCTAAGTAATAATCAGTTCTAAATGACAGTCTTCTGTAGGTTGAAGGTTCAATCCTCAGTGTGGGCGATACTTAAAATACAATTACAAATTACTTATAACTTCTATCTTGTCATAGCTGACTGAATGAGAGCAAACTACCGTCATGGATCTAATAAAGTGTTCCAAGGAGATTCCGTATAGATTCTTAAGTTTTGACAAGATGCACATGAAGAAAGTGGAAGAACGCACGGGTCAAAACATTGTGAGAATAATATCCAAGATGAGATCAGTAGAAATTTGAATACTCCAAATTATACAACAACAACAACATTATCTGGATACCAAAGGGTTTACAGAGAAAATTTATAAGGATTATCAAGGGTATGGGCGATTTAAATTATAAGCAGATTAGAAAATTTCGGTATCACATCATTTTTAGAATGTAGAATGTGGGCTGATCAAACTGAAGATTTTATCAATTTTAAACAGTCATGATTAGGAAGATTTTTTTTTTTTATATATTTCAAAGAGAACAGGCAATTTGATCAGTCACCCTAATAAACCTTCGGATTGCTTTACTAAGATAGTAATTACTGGAACAAGTTCACCTAACATTAAATGCTTTAAAAAATAACATTGACTGATTTTATGATAAAAAATGGATTGTATTGGGAGCTATCAGATAAGATTTTGAAAAGAATATGAATTTACTTATGTGGTAAAGGAAGAAAAAGTAGGAAGAAATAATGAGACAATTTTTCTTTTTTTTTAATTTTAATTAAATTTTTTATGTTTAAATAGGATTGTGTTTTTTTTTTGTTTGCTTTTTGTTTTTTCTTTTTCACATAGTTTTTTTTCTTTTCTTTTTTTTACGTAGTTTTTACTTTTTGCATAGTTTTCTTTTTGTTACCAAGATGCCAATAAGGAAATAAAACCCTATTTATTTACAATTTTTCTTTAATTTTAATTTTTTTTTTTTAATTGCTCCGTTTTAGTTTTTTGTTTGCAACATAGTTTTGTTTAATTTTAGGTTTTTATTTTTTTATTTTTTCAAAAAGATGCCAATAAGTAAATAAAACATTTATCCTTCCTTACTACCTGCATTCACATAAAATCTGGAAATTTTTTAATATTCCCTCATGTTTCTTGTTGATTTATTATGTTATGATAATTCAATGTCATTATTTTGTTTTTGTTTAGGTGTGGAGTATTGACTCATTGGAAAGAGTGAAGACCATTGAATCCCATGATAATCCGGTCTGTACATTAGCATCGGCGCGAAATAAATTGTTCAGTGGTTCTCTAAAAGTGATACGGGTAAGACGAACAGTAAAGGGTATTTTGTTTTGGAATTTTTGAGATGAGGATTTTAATTTGTATTATTTGGACTATTATTCACATCTTGGTTGTTCTTTTCCCAACGTTTTGCCTAATGTGACCTCTGACCTTCTGATGCGTCTTTGTTGAACTCAGTAATCTATACAATAGTTTGAACTGGACACTTTATTTGATCCATAATGGTAGATTGTTCTTCTTCCGTCGCTTGTACTCCGTTCATTGCTGAAGGAACAAGAACAATCTACCTCCATGGATTAAGTAAAAAAGGGTTCAGTTTGAAATTCCATAAAGATTCCCAAGTTCAAAAAAATGCACTTGAAGAAGGTCGAAGGTTACATCGGCCGAAATGTGAAAATAACAACCAAGATGAGAATAATTCAAATAATATAGAAATAATTATGTTAGTTATTTGACAACTTCCAATTGTATCTCACTTTTTAAGTTTTTTTTGTTGCTCGTGGCTATAGAAGATAAATAAAATAGGTTTTAGCAAACGTGTTCTATAAGTCTCAATATTAACGTCTTGAAACTCTTTCTATGTTTTGAAGAGCTTATTTATTGCAGCTGGTTAGGTTACACTCATACTTGAACTGTGCATTTTCTATTAGAGAGAAAGCTTTGCATGTATCTCTACTGGTGAATCAACTCCACTACTTCAAAATATTTGTACCACATGCGGTTTCTGGTTGTATCCCATGATCTCTTGACATTTTAATACCCAGAGTTTTTTTTTCTTTCCTTTAAAAAAATTTTTTTTTTTTACTTTATCGATAAGTCAGTCGTTGGTTGATAGGTACATTCTAAAGGTCATTGGTTTCTCACTATTTGATATCTACATGCATATGTCTATGATCAGGGATGACCTGACACAAAGCCGTCTCACTGGGTATCAACAAGATATATCCTAGTACAAATGATTGGTAAGTGAGAGAAACTGAGCTGATTATATACGAATACAATACAATGGTAGCAACAGTATGAATAAGCAAAGTAAGTAAAAATGAAGTAAAACACCAATAGATGATTAATAATAATTATATCAGCTGAATATAGAATCAATTAAGATAAAAATAAATATTGCACACAGGTTTACAATAATGGTAATAAACAAAACCCCACAAAGTTAATAAATACTACTGTATATCCAGAAACCTTCAACTTGTCTCTACAGCAGCTGTAGAAGTAAATGAGTTGAACTTCAATGTTACTGGAGGTTTTATGAAAGAAAAACTAATCCTATGATTTTAATTTGATCTGTGTATGCATGTCTACGTTTTAACTGGAAGATTGAAGCCATTTATACAAATTATAACTTCAACTGCTGAAGTAATCTCATAAATATTCATCAAGCAATATCTTCAAGGGAGATTACTCTAATACATGCAACTTTTTATTCTTAGAACTGACATTGCAATTATGACAAGCCCAAATACAGTCAATTTGTCTTTTTAAATTTTTTTTTTACATACACAAAACTTGCACCCTTTCTCCTAATCTATAATATGCCCCCCCCCCCCCATAGGAGACTATTCTTTGTAAACAAATCTATTCATGATTTTTAATCAACAAAATCAGAATTATTTAAATAAATTCTAAGGAATGCAAGTTTTTAAATTTAACATTATGGTAATTTTCAAGAGTGGAAATTTGACAGAATTTAAATTTGGGCCAAATTAATGCACATGTGCAGTAACCTTTTTTAATGTTGTTAATGTTAAAAGCTAGTCTATATACTTTTGTATGGCATATTAAGTAAGGGGAGAAAACTAAGGAAGCATCCAGAGCTCTTTTGAACTCCCTTTCCCTCCATTGTCGGTTCTGCTTACAGCTTTTTTTCTCATATATCTCAGAAAATTACTTTTATTATCAGGGTTGCAGAACAAGAAGGTACAAAGTTCAACTCTGACTCCTAGGATTCCAAAAGTTCTGACTTTGATTTCGACTCCTTATTTTCAAGTCTTTCAATATTCAGATTCTCAGTTGATTTTTCAGAGATAAAAAAATCCAACCTGACTCCTAGCATTTTTATGAGTTTGACTTCGACTCCTTCCAAAACCTCTGACTCTGCAACATTGTTTATTATTCAGTAATGTAAAAAAAACTATTTCCCTTATTCTTTTTTAATCTTTTCTGTTATTTGAATTTCCTTTTAGGTATGGGATGCACAGACCTACGAGCTAAAGAAGGAAATTACTGGTCTTAACCATTGGGTCCGTGCTCTTGTGGCAACGCATAATCACTTGTATAGTGGATCTTATCAAACTATAAAGGTAAAATTATAATTTTTTTTCTCTTCTACTGTAGTGATATGTAAACCTTGAAGTGACACTTTCCACACCTGCTGCCTGTGACAATTTTTAAATTTTTATGGCATGATTGAGTCCTTCATGTGTGGGGCTTATCTTGAGAGGGTAATAGTTGCTTGCGTGTTTTGGCTGTGGACAGCTGAATTAAACAGAATAATGTCGTCGAGGCGGGTTTTACTATTTATGTACGCAAGCTCAACCAGGCATCACAAAGCTGCTGATTAGCAATTCAAGCAATTTATGATTCCTATCGTCATTCAGGCAATCTGGGCCATCAGCCTGAAGTATTTGAAATATTTCTTGCGATATTATTTGAACTAAAAACGAAAGGGATTTAGTCACTACTTTCAGCCATAAAGATTACATGAAATGCGAATATGAACCTAAAAGATATTTGCCAAAATAAACTCTTGATTTATTTATTCCCTCTGAAGTCTGAAAAAAATAGTTTCTTTACTTCTTACAAAGATGTTTGCACTAAATCTTAAATACAAACAAATTACTGTTTTATTTAAAATTTGAATTTTTTAAACATAAATCTACGTAAAATTAGAATCGTAATCAGAAAATTTTTGTAAGAAGTAAACAATTTATTTTTCAGACTTAAGAGGGAATATTAAAAAAAAAATACCAGTCAAACTTTAAGGAAAAGAAACTGTCCCATTAATTTGGAAGAAAACAAAAAGTTTGTTTACTTTTTGCTACACCAATTTAATTTTTAAAAAAAAGGTAAATATCAACAAATTATTTAATTCTCTCAAAAAAGAAACAGTTGATAATGAATGCTACCAATCACGTTGTTTCATGGATTTTAAAGGCTAAAATTCGTTTATTATTTTGATTGTGAACAACTTGAAAACAATTTTCTTTACATTTTTATTAAAATAAAAATATGCAAAGTCACACAATGCTGATTATAATTTTTTTTAAGTTAGAATATCAACCTATTTGTTTTGTAAAAAATATTTTTGGTTACGATGTATGTATTTACATATGTCCCTATTTACTTGCCTCCCCATGAGAGCAGAGTTAGACACTAGATCAGTTTTTAATGTGGAGATAATCCAGCTTTGGATTGGGACAAAGATAAAAATTGCCTCAGTTTGGAAGAATTTCTGCTTCAAGTGTAGTATCAAAACAGATACTACACTTTGAATTATTTATTTGCAAAAAATATAAAAATGTTTATATACTTCGGGTCAGTGGGCAGAATTTTTTTTTAATATTCCCTCTTAAGTTTGAAAAACAAAGTTCGAACACCTTTGTAAAAAGTAAACAAACGATGTTTGTTTACTTTTTTGTTTTTTCAAGGGGGGTAATTAAGAATTTATTTTGGCAAATATCCATTTAGGTCCATATTCGAATTCCATATAATCTTTACGACTGAAAGTTGCTCGAACGATGGGCTTAGATTGCCTGAATAGAGAATCAGCTCAACCAGGCACGACCACTGCTGCTGCTGCTGTTGATTCTCTGTTTGGTCCGTCATTTCAGGCAATCTCTGATTCCCATCGCCTTTCAAGTAATCTGGGATCGTCACTCCAAAGTATCTGAAATATTTGTTGCGGTATTATTTGAAATTAGAATAAAACGGATTTAATTACAACTTTTAGTCGTAAAAATTATATGGAATTGCCAAAATAAATTCTCGATTTAAAAAAAAAATATTCCCCTTAAGTCTGAAAACAAAACCGAACATTAACTTTTTACAAAGGTGTTTTTTGTTTTGTTTTTCTTCGGGACATTAACAAAAAATGCTAACATCGTCAACATTTACAATATTTTGAAATTTTATATATATATACTAACCAAGCCGTGACCTGTTGAGTCAGTATTTGTTTTATAATATCTTTATTTGAAATTGAATGACATCACAAAATCAGTATTTTTTTTTAAGTTGCCAAAAGCTACTATTAATATTTTATGTCATTCATTTTCAAGTAAAATCTATATTTGTTTATCCTCTCTCTCTCTCTCTCTCTCTCTCTCTCTCTCTCTCTCTCTCTCTCTCTCTCTCTCTCTCTCCTGAATTCCTCTCTCTCTCTCTTGAATTCCTCTCTCTCTCTCTCTCTCTCTCTCTCTCCTGAATTTTCCTCCCTCTCTCTCTCTCTCCTGAATTTTCCTCCCTCTCTCTCTCTCTTTCCTGAATTTTCCTCCCTCTCTCTCTCTCTTTCCTGAATTTCCCTCCCTCTCTCTCTCTCCTGAATTTCCCTCCCTCTCTCTCTCTCTCTCCTGAATTTCCCTCCCTCTCTCTCCTGAATTTCTCTCTTTCTCTCTCTCTCTCTCTCTCTTTCTTTCCCATATTCCTCTCTCTCTTTCTGTGTGTGTGTGTGTTATTAGTATTGAAAAAAACGAAATATGTAAATGTCTGTAAAATGCCTTTTTTCTGGACTGTTCACTAAGTAGGATATTTGTTTTTCTTTAAAGTAGTTTTGTTACTATGTTTTTAAAATGTCAATGTTGTTTATCTTTACAGATGTGGGACTTAGAAACTTTGGAATGTATCCGTATGTTGGAGACATCTGGTGGAAGTGTCTACAGTATTGCCATTACAGACCACCATATTTTGTGTGGAACGTATGAAAATTGTATACATGTAAGTGTTAATATTTTGAACTTGCATTATTTTCAGTGAGGGGGTAACATCAGGTGATGTGATGTCTGCTGTTGAATTGCTGTTTCCAGCTATCTGAACCTTTGGAACTCTCCTCATCCAACGTATCTTTGCCATTCATGTTGGCTCACCAAAACAAGTGACAACATTTCCATTTTAGAATAAGTATAGTTTTTATTTTTATTTTATATACAGATACATTCATTATGAAAAGGTTTGGAGGATCCATTTTAGGGTTCCTGTTTTGGGGAGAACCGAGTTTTAGAGAAAACAGTTTTAGGTAATTCTCAAATATGAGAGAGCGAGAGAAATGTTATATGATAAACACAAACAAAATAATGAATTCAAAAGCATAATTTCACAAAAGAGATATTTTATCTGTTTAAAATGGAAGTCTGTAGCAGTCATAAATGAGGTTTACTCGTAATGCGTATCAGTGTCCCTGTGGAGTGGGTTGGCCAAATGTTGGCCAATCAACTCGCAGGGCGCATTTATATCATTAGTTCCAAAAGGAACTACTTCAGCCCCCTTTGGGATTCACGGTCAGTCAACAGATTGACTCCTGCAAGCAACGAAGAAACACTTCTTTCTCTCTCCTGCCTCCCTGTCCACTGGACGCTCACAGCACTTACTATCTTTGCTTGAAGATATTTGCTGACAAACCTCAGGCAGCTCTAAGAACTTCCTACTTTCCTCTTCCTCACTCGGACACTGTCCAATTTTCTTCCACCTATACCAAATATTCTATAGAATAAACCCTTTTCGTTGTTGTTGTAATCAGGTTTTTGTTATTTCATTTTGTGAAGTATAGATAAGGGACAACGTCGCTTCCTTACAAGTCTACATAAATAGGCAAACATAGAATGGGTGTTCATATTTTGAGTGTCCTTGCAGAACAAGGGTGATTCATTAGCTGAGATATCAAGGAAGCCCAAGTCGATAATTATCCATGGGTCTGAAAAATCATAATCAAAACTTCCCCACTCAATTATAAAATGTTTATTTGATTGAAGGTTATTAATAAGAGTTAATGTTCATTTATTTTCATTGTAAAAAATTAATTGAGAAATGTTAGAAGTATTAAAGTGGTTAAGTTTATACATTTTGTTTTCAATCAGCAGACGATAAGGTGAAAGAGTTAATGCATTGTGTTATTGTTAGTGGCTGTTTGCATGAGTGGTTAAATGCATTTTTAGCCTTCCCGTCGCCCGACAGAGGCAAGGTGGCTAGAGAAAGGTCGATGTTAGCTCTGTCGTGGATTTGGGCTAATTTCTTTTAAGGAAAAATCTGGCTTTATATTTACTCTTGGTGGATCAAAACAGCAAAATTGATGAATTCAGAGAAATGCATCTGATTAACTTAAAATGTTTTTATTTGTTTTTATTCATTCAGACCAGTGCATGCATCGAGCCATGTGCGCAGAAACGAGTTTAAGCATTTTCATTTTGGGTACTGAAGGGTAAACTTTGTCTCTACAAAGGTAAATAGTGAGATAGAACAAGCGCATCCTCCAACCCATCCTCTGTCACCACGTCCATAGAGACAGATGACCATCGGCTTGCAGTCATCTTTCTGACGTGTCTCCAGTTACACCACTACCTTTTCTTTTCTAACCACGTTCACACATTCCTCCTCGTTGACGTGATAATTGCTCATATAAAAATCAACTGTTCACAAACGTCAAATGTTGACTTGACTTAAAACATTCAATATTCAGCTTTGTCCAGCAAAAATTTAGGCTAGATTGTTTGAAAATGAACATGTTAAACATAACTGATTTCTTAAATATACTAATAATAATGAAATCATTGTGTACAGTGCTCAGGTGTCACAGGTGAGTGTGCATGTGTATGGAGGGGGGGGGGGGGCAGGTGAAGTTTTGGTTCGAACTGAAATTCGTTTGATTTGTCTGTTTTCTGGCATATCAACCCTTTTTTTGTTATTTAATGCTGCAACGAAAATACTTGTAAATGATTCTTTGGATATGACAAGTTGCTATTTTGCCTATAGCTCGGATAAAATTCTGGGTTCATACCTTTCCCAAAGGTATTAAAGCATAATTGAATACAATAGATGTGATGGTATTTTAATTTGGCATATTCGATTCTATAGTCTGCAAAAGTATCCATTGTGTCAAATAAAATGTATTCGGACCTAAAATTTTATTTTGATAAACTGTTATAAGATTTTTATCCCTGAAAGAAAGTTCAGTTCTTGCACGAGAGAAAAAAGGAAATGTACTCGCTCGAAGATAAGCACTATGTGAATTTTCTTAAATATTCAATATAGAAGCTGCAAACAAAGGGAAGATTCCCCTGTGAGATTAATTTGATGTTTTTATGTGTTTTACATACCAAATAAAAAGAACCATAATGAACTAATTGATAAATTTGACAATTATTTATGAATTCCTATAAATGAGGAAACCAGTACTTTTGAATAAACAAAGACAAATGCATATTTCAATGAGTGATTTTTATTTCAATGTAGGATTTTTTTTTAGAGAATTTATACTTGTATATTGTGGTTAAAAAAAAAAGGATCTGCACCAGTTGATATCAAGCAGAGAAACATAGTTTGTTCAAATGTCATATGTGTTTTACTAACCAAAAGTTTAAACTGTCCTCATTTTGATTGTTTTTAACACAACATTTTGGCTATAGTCTTTATTTCACATGATAAAATAATCCAAAAACAAAGTTCAAACTAAAATTTCAGCATCCAAATCTCTAGTGTGGTCTCATAGTCGATTAATCTAAGCAAACAGCTTCACTGAAATGGAAGATGGAATGAGATAATACAATGTCTATAGACTAAATAGAAGGTTTAGTTAAAAAATATATAGGTTATATGGATTCACATGTGAGTTACGATAACCAGAATATTGTGGCAAAATAAGGAGGACACTACTTACAAAAATTTCTAAGGAAATTTCTTCACCTCAAAATCTGAAAGTAGTAATTAAAACTTCCCACTTAACAGTGGTATCCAGTGGAACTTTTAAATCACCACAATCTATTTCTTTCAAAAAATTTCCATACTCATGATAATAAAAAGCAGTATCATTGAATATTTCCTCCTCTGTAAGACAATCTTTCTGTGTGATATATCCTGCTATATAAAAAAGTGACATTTTTATATCTTTGGGGATACCAGTTTCTAGGTCTGGCAGGTGATCAACTGTTTGGCATGTCAATTCATCCGACAGATATCCACATTTTGAGTAAGTATGGCCTGGATCATGGCTATACTCTCTAACATCAACTTTCAACCGAAGAAGTAATTTTGTTTTTTGAATATGGAATTTCTGAATAACATTTTGTACAATAATAGAATAAGTATCACCAGAACCTTGTTTCAATTTACAAAATTCAATTTCAAGATACGAGTTGGTGGTAAGTTCTCCAAGAATGACAAAATTGAACCCACTGTCAAGTAAATGTCTGCAAACATCAAATAAACCATTACATGTATGCTCAATAGCCATACTAGTGTCTCTTGTGAAGAATGTTATTCTCTTTCCTTGCTTTTCTCCTCATTTGTTTTGCCATACTTCCAAAATTTGCAAGAAATGTCAAATTTCCATCATTTCGATCTGATAATACTCTTTTCACTGGATCGTTTGTCTTGACACTTCCATAAACATCTTTTACACTCACTATTTTCCAAAATTTCAAAACTTCTTTGATAAAAGTAAGTTTCTGTATATAATTTGGTGCTGGTACAGCTTTTGAACCAGACAAAACCGACTTTTGTCGATGCAGAAATACGTAAAAAGCTGAACCAGCATCAAAATCAAAACGATGCAGCTTTTCGACAGAAAAATATAATGGAAGAAAAACACTCAACGTATGTTTATTTTTTGGCAAAGAAAATCAATGAAATAATTTTTTTTTTCACAGGAAAGTTAAGTTATTTTTTTATTTTGTTTTGGATAAATTGTGTTTTTTTTACAAATAAACTAACGATTTAAAAAAAAATAATCAATGGAACAAATGTTTTTACAGATTTTTTTTCTTTTTCCTTTTTGGTACTGACAAAAACCGATGAGGTTAGGGTTAAAAAAAAGGGGTTTTTTGGGGGTTTAAAAACAAAGAAATTAATATGGTGTTATGAGCATAGTGAAAAAGTACATAGTTGTGATCCTCGTTCAATCCCGAGCCATGTCGGGTCTTCCTGCTAGTGTGGACTAAAACTTATTTTGACAAACTGTGGTTTAATCTAAAATGCATTAGAAAATATTGTTGTTTGAACTCAATGATAATAATTACTTTTCTGTATTTAAATTAATTTTTTTTTTCTTTTTTTTTTTAATATCTCAATTATAGAATAACATCCTCTTCAATGAGAAACTATTATAAAATCAACATCTTTTACAAAAAAAAAAAATAAGAACAAATTTAGTATTGCTTGGTTAAAAATGTTATTTTGATTTACTTTTTATTTATTTTTGTTATTATTTTCTTTCTTTTTTAAAGGTGTGGGAACTGGACACATACAATCAAGTTACTACCCTCATGGGTCACTCTGGTACAGTCTATGCCTTGGCAGTGTTACCTACAAATCCCGGAACCAAAGTATTCAGTGCTTCCTATGATCGTTCACTGCGGGTGAGCACCCTCACTATTACGTTGAATAAAATGTCCTTTCTGCCGCCCACTCATTTATAATGTATCACAGTGTTTGCTGATTATAGATGGGATAGACATGACTTTTGTTATCGATGATAATCCTGATTTTGAAATATATTGGACTAAGATAATAATAAGCAATAAAAACTAGCAAGAGACAAAAACTAACTAGAAAATAATATTGCTGATCTGCTGCCCCCTCGACATAAATACCGACCAACCCGACAATTAGCTAAATCCCTCCCCTACACTGTTGAGGTCTCCATATGCCGGAGGGATTTCTACTCGAATAGCTCCTTTCCTCGAACTGCTAGCCTTTGGAATTCCCTCCCTGCTCCCTGTTTCCCCGACTGTACCAACATGCAAGAGTTTAAATGTAATGTGAACAAACATCTCACTGCACAACTCCCCACTGAGGATGCCCCTATGGACATGGATCCAAATTTACAGTAGACTCTTACGTCTCAGTGGCAATGTGCCTTGTTTGGAGTGAATTAAACAATATATATATATATATATATATATTTATTTATTTTGGTATAGAAAAATTAGTACAACATTCGTACCGTCAGTTTCAAGCACGGAAGGACATAGCCATCCGGCTCTCTTCAGCAACTGCATGTTCATACTCTTTATTAAGGTAGTGTAGAGCCAGTATAATCTCTCCTTGATATATATTTTCGATACTAACACGAGAGGGCACTTTGAGCATGAGTGTTTGTGATCTCATTTTACCTATGTGGAAAATTCAGAACGAGACTCTTTGTCTTATTAGTGCAACTTTCAAAATGCAGACGTCTCTCCGACCAGCTCTCCATCTAAGCATGGCCTTTAATAACCATGCCACCTTTGTCCATTAGGTATTGTCCTGATAAAGTCAATTGACTCTCAGCCCTTGGCCAAATAACCCAAACAACGACTTTGTCATACATTTTCCATACATAATTTACATATTCTATATTGTTGCACATACGTTTTATTTTCTTGCCTCTCAACACGTGTGTTTTTTGTATGGCAATGGGTACGATTGTACTCTTTGTTTAGTACTTGTATTTTTGTTATTTCTTTGTGTACTGTTTACGCAGTACATGTTTCTTAACCTCGTTTTATGTTCATCTATGACAAACTGTGAATAAATTAAAAGTTAGTCTATCCAGTTGTTTCTTATTATCCTTTTCTCTTTCCAACATGCGTGTTGTATATTTGTTGATAAAATAATTAATACACACAAACATGACTACCACTTGTAAGGAGAATAATATATTCCCTACATGTGGCCAGCTAAAATGATAATGTTGGAATATCGAATATTCCATCTTTTATAGTGATATATATATATGGTTATACAAAATTCAATGAATGACAATAGCGACACTATGAAATGTTCAGAAAACAATATCACCAGGTAAGATAAGTGATGCAACTGAGGTAGATACAAAATTAAATAAATAACCATATTATCAAACTAGATACTGGAAATTCCATAGTGCTTTCTAGATCAATCTGTATAATTTATTGCTAATGATAATATTCCTTTTTCGGCATTACATAACCCGTAGTTGGTTGCTATGCCGTAAAACAAACCAAACCAAACCAAACTAATATTCCTTTTGAAATAAATGTGTGCCAGGGTCAATATTATTAAGAAACAAATGTCTCTCTCTTCTTCCTTAAAAATAATTGTCATTGTCAGCAAAATATTCCTGAAATAAATAAAACAAATATATCTTTTTATTTATTATAATGAGCAAAACCAAAGAACCGGCTGTGCTGTACATAAAAGCCTTGAATAAAAAAAGTGAGATGCAGTGAGCTGATTCGAACTGTCGACCTAAGGGTTACCAATGATTCGTCATTTGTAGATCCTTATGGATAATTCGGCTGTTTGGCAAGAGAAAGACTCAGAACATTTCTAGCATCCAGGCAATTGAGTTGAGAGATAGCTAATGATGGCAGCTGTTTTTGTTCAAGGTGGTGTCCCAAGGAGACATGCAGTTTTTGGTCATTGAGTTACTAAATATATTTTACTTTGCTACCATGAAGTAAAAATACACATGGCCACGTCGCCTGCCGTCGGCTATCTGAAATGCTCCAAAGTGTCACCCACATTGACATTGATGGCCCAAAGCCATGTGGTGGGCTGCTTAAGACATGGAGGGGATCATTTGATGACGACCTGGTTCTTTGCGGGCGGCACAAGTGAAATGGCAACAGACAGGAAAAGTTGAAAGTCATTCACGAAACGTCTAACCTCAAGAAGACAAAAAATGAAAATAATATTTTCTGTTTTCTTACTATAAAAATAATTGTCACTTTGATTTTATTGATTTGAAAATATCTGTCACTTTTTGAAATATATTTATTTAAAATTGTGCTGTTTTAGTCGACGGACAACGTAATTTGATTTTGGAACAATTCATTTTGAAATGGATAAAGTTAGAATTTTTTAAGTTAGCGACATCACCATCTTTGCTGATTGGCCGATCTCATTTTTTTTTATGTTTGAAAGGTGATAACATACGTACGAACATTTACTGCCTTAGCATATTATTATTAAATATTTAGAAGACAATACCACCAGACCAGAACAAGATAAGAATTGTGTTAATAATGTAGACACTGTTATATAAAATTCAGTATGTGACAGTAACAATATTATCAAATGTTTAGAAGACAATGTCACCAGGCAAAAGGGGGGGGGGGGGAGACAAAGTATGTGTTATTAGTAGGTACATTCAGTTTTTGTTTCCTCCTGAAAACTTATGTTCTTTGATGAATAAAAAATATTTTCACTTTAAAAAGAAAAAAAGAACCGAAGAAAGAATAAATATAGCTGCCCGGTAGGAGAAAAATTGGAAACTTGCTTTCATTGTTTATTACTTAAAAACAAAAGTAAATTATTTTAATCAAAGATAAAGGAATATTATTTCTTTGATAGCAGTCTTTATACAAACATCGAAACAAGTTTATTTTAATTTCTTAACATTATTAAATTTCTTAGACATTAATTAAATCTTTTTATTTTATTTATTTATTGGTAAGGTCTGGAGTATGGACAATATGATCTGCACCCAAACACTGATGAGGCATCAAGGCAGTGTGGCTTGTCTAGCTGTATCGAGAGGACGTTTGTTTTCTGGAGCAGTTGATAGTACTGTCAAGGTAAGAACACGTTTGAGCCTTTAAACATTTGTATACATGCAGTTAGACAAATATTACAATTGCACAAAACAATCTTGCACAGTGGGACAGGGAGGTTTTTAATGTAGCAACTCACAGGTTTTGATTTGTAGCAATATTTAGATGTGTGTGTAAAAAATAAGGTTAAAAACGGTATTTTTTCACATAAGGTTAGAGTAGTGGAAAATTCCAATAGAAGTCTAGTTGGGCTAGGTGTCAGGATATTGTATTACAAACAGGAAGCCTGTAGTGATACATAAGCTGATGAGATCTTTCTCTTTAGTCTGGACTACAAGAGAAAGCAGTCGTACTTTGGGGAGATTTGGGACTGATTCCACTGTATGGGATGGGTGGAGGATATTATTCATGTATATTGGAAAAGAAAAAGAAAAACTTTAAAAGCATTGTTAAACTCCAAGTGAATCGTGTGTTGTCATTATTAATAACTTTTACAACCAGTGTTATTAAAAAGAAGAATTCGACAATAACAAAAAAAAGAAGAGGAAACAGTGTGGATATATATATTTACAAATAAATACACATTGCTCTTTATTATAGAGTGGAGGATTAGATTGCAATAGCATAAAACAACTGTCACTATTTAGTCATTTTTGTGCTTCGTGAAACTCATTTTAAGGTCTTTGTTTTGAAAATGACGTAATATTGGAAAAAGAAAACTATCATAAAAACAAATGAAAAAAGTTTTAAAAAACCTTCTGTAATTATTTATATATTAATAAATTATGTAATTTTAAAAAATAAAATTGAATAATTTCATTTTAAGAAAATTTGCAAAACCTATGTTCACTAAGTACCCAAACGTCAAAACGGTGACTATTGAAACTTATAATGTTATTATGTAATAAGTAAAAGTTAAAACAAAAGAACTACTCACTCGTTATCGGAATGCACTGATATTCTAAGAATTTGACTATTGGATTACTTATGTTAAAAAATAGACTATTAAAAATAATACGGCGCTTTTTATATAATGATTATTGAAAACTTTTAATTGTTTAGTTATTTTTCAACACCAATGAACCCAAAACTTCACTGATCATTATTTTAAATATTTTAATTCATATATTATTTTCCATTAAGAAAACTTACATGTAATACTCTTTTAGATACAGGAAGAGAGGAAATGTACTTGCCGTTTTGTGTTAATTTGTTAATTGTGTGAGTGTGTGCTCGTCTATTTTTTGTCTTACATTTTTTTTCATTCCTTCTTGTTTAGTGTCTATTGATTTATTATGTTTTTATTTTTATTTTGCCTCATAAAAAGCTGGCTTTTATTTTTTTCAATTTAACTATAATGTTTAATATTTCTCGCTTTTGTTTTATTTTACTACAGCCAAAGTTCTCAGAAATCAAGGGGTCCCTTCCTGGGGATAACACTTGATCTCTATATAGATTACATAGATATTCAAATATTCTATTAAAGTTCTTCTTTATCTCTCAAACGTTGAGTTAGTAGAGAAGTTAAGAACATTAATTTTCCTCTCCACAATTTAACTATGTTATAGTATATCTTTCTTGTGGTCTCTTGGTCTTACCGGATTCCATGATTCATCTAGTCTGGTGGAGTATCCAGCTATGTGCTGTTACCTGAGGTAACATTACTTGGAGAAGGTGCACCATTCCTTGTATGAGCCAGTTTATAGCCGTGTCAAGGAGACTTTATTTGGGCTTCGAATACTATGTTATTTTGAATATTTGGTCAGTGTTTATTCATAGGGGGATGTATCCTCATATCAGGTTATCCTGACAAACCCTTATACAGAGAAACCGAAGACACTCGAGGATGGTGTCTAGTAGGTAGTGCATGTTTAAATAATGCCTTAGCATTGTATTTTTTTTTTTTTCATGTGTCATATTTCTTTTTCAATCGTTCATTAAGTACACCTTTTTAACTGCATTTTTCTCAATGTGCTGTTTTATGTTTTTGTTGTGTAGGTGTCATAGTTCATTTCCTTATGTTATTCTTTTTTTCATTTCATTTCTTTACTTATGTCGATTCTGAAAGCACGATAAAAGTGAAACAGTCTACTTGATGATGGCTTCCAGTTTTGAATTTGGAAATAGACAAGCGTGTTTAGCAGAAAACAGTCTTTTATCATTTTCGTCTGCTTAGAATTTGGCGGAAATTTTAATTTCACTAGTTTCAACATGTGGGAATCGGTCATTTTTAATTTCACTAGTTTCAACATGTGGGAATCTGTCATTTTTAATTTCACTAGTTTCAACATGTGGGAATCGGTCATGGAGAAATTTTGTGAAGAAGTAATTTCAGCATTAGACCTTTACTTTTTAAACATTTCGTTAAGAGAGTTTGTCCTTGAAATGGCAGAAAATCTACAAAGAATAAAACGGTTGGCATAGCACGGATTAATTGCCAATCAACAAAAATGCCAATGGATAATGTATTGCCAATATATTCTGTATTGGATAAGTTATTAGTCTGATGTTTAATATATTTAAATGTTGTTACATTTCTATTAATAAAAAAACTCTTTATTTTATTTTTTAGATAGTCTATTTAAAAATATTTTCAATGTAAACTATTTAAAAAGTATTTTCAAACAAAAAACATTCCAATTATAAAAAAGAATAAACTATTTATAAAATATTTTCAAACAAAAAACATTCCAATTATAAAAAAGAATAAACTATTTAAAAAGTATTTTCAAACAAAAAACATTCCAATTATAAAAAAAGAATAAACTATTTAAAAAGTATTTTCAAACAAAAAACATTCTAATTATAAAAAAAGAATAAACTATTTATAAAATATTTTCAAACAAAAAACATTCCAATTATAAAAAAGAATAAACTATTTAAAAAGTATTTTCAAACAAAAAACATTCCAATTATAAAAAAAGAATAAACTATTTAAAAAGTATTTTCAAACAAAAAACATTCCAATTATAAAAAAAGAATAAACTATTTATAAAATATTTTCAAACAAAAAACATTCCAATTATAAAAAAGAATAAACTATTTAAAAAGTATTTTCAAACAAAAAACATTCCAATTACAAAAAAGAATAAACTATTTAAAAAGTATTTTCAAACAAAAAATATTCCAATTATAAAAAAGAATAAACTATTTATAAAATATTTTCAAACCAAAACAAGGTTTCATTTGATTATTTGTTAAAAAAATATTTAAATTATAAAAGAAAGTTTTATTTCATTATTTGTAATAAAGAAACAGTTTTATTTTGTTGTGTTAATAATTAAAAAATAATGGTGAAAACAAATTAATTGCTGCACCCCCCCCCCAAAAAAAACATCTAACTTAAAATATAACGGATAACAGTTTTCTAATAGACACCTCATCTATTTCCGAATTCAAAACTGAAAGCCGTCATCAAGTAGACTGTTTCTTTTTCAACGAATGTATTGTTTTGTTTTTTTTATTTACTTAACTGGATTTTGTTCTTGTTCCGATCTTTGTTTTTCTTTGGAACCTTTGTTTTGGACTATTAACCCTGTTGCTGCTGACAACCAAGAATCGAATCCTGGTCACTGTACATTTATAATCCTATAACTATTCTCATGTAAGCAATTGAGTATACCATATAGTTTCAGCAAATTAGCATATAATTTTCACTGTCACGTAGAGTTTTGTAACGTTATAACTTTTTGATCATATCATTGACTCCTTGTTTCATGGTGGTTCATTGCTGTTATGTCCGACTTATTTTGTGGGCAGGTAAGCTGGAATAATTAATAAGAAATGAGAACTTTATCTGGTTAGGATTTCTAATCTCTTATTATTTCTTTCTCTCTCTCTCTCTCTCTCTCTCTCTCTCTCTCTCTCTCGTCCTTATTTGGAAAAAAACACAGCAATGTGATTAGCTAATTAACATAGATGCGTATCCAATGGAAATAGGAATGTTTAGCGTAAAGTTTCTCTTAGTGATATATGTGGTTGGATATAGTATGTAATCGATGAAATAAAGTTAAATTCTTTTTTCATTATGTCATGGATTGAAAAATTCCGTACTTCACTGACTGGACACAATTCAAATATCGATTTGGCAGATACAATACTATTTAGCTCTGATGGTGAAAATTCCACTAGATAACTTTATATGTTAGATTAGCATAAACACTAATAAAATTTAAACTTCATAAAATATATTTCGTGTATTTTCTTTTCTTTGCAGGTTTGGCAATAAAAATGTGTCTGCTGGTTTCTTTCATTTCTAAATGAAGAAAAAAAATGTCCTCCATTGACTGACCAATCAACTGTTGTATTTTTCCAAGGCTAATGATTCAAGCCACCTTGAAGCCAGCTTTGTTGAGCAGTGAAAAAAATTGACTTCACACCACCTCCAACAAATTGTTTTCTCTCAATGATGCAAGACAAAAAACAGTATCATCATCTTACAGAACTTTCCTGACAAAACTTTTGTCAGCAAGATGGATGATTAAACTAAAGAAGTGACATTCGATCACTCTATTGTAAAAAAAAAAAAAAGACAGTTCTATAAATCATAAGATTTTAATATTTGACATTAGATTTTTGTTCAACAGGAATATTATTTTTATGAACAACTAAGGGAAGGGTAAAAAAAAATAAATGATAACGAGACTTGTGAGTGTTCAAAGCTTCCATTACCAGGTTAATCCACTAAGATAATCCACTGACAATTCATTACCTCACTAATATAATGGATAATCTTTATTTTCACTCAAAAAAAAAATGATTTTATTTGTTTACCTTCCTTGATTATCTTTGAACTTTTTCTATTATACATTAATGTTGATATGGTTTTTTTTTTTTTTTTTTTTCAACGAGAAGATGGAACTAACTACTCCATTGGAAAATAATACTGTCTTACAGGTTTTATTTTCAGCTTCAACTCTTTATAAAATATTAAACATTTTGACCTGAAAATAATTAATCATTTTAAATATGGAAATAAATGAAGATTATAGGAATTTTAACAGCTGCAAAAATTTAAACTTTTATATTAAGGTTAATTTTAACTTATGGACATTTTTAAGTCAAAGAGTATTTTTACAAGGAACAAATTTATTAAAACTTTTAGTTGTTTTTTTTTTGTTTTTTTTTGTGAAAGTGAGAGAGAAAAATGAAATGTGTCAACTTTTGCACATTGGTTGATCAATCCATGTTGGTCAGCAGTGGTGAGCTAGTGCTGGCCTGCTAGCCGAGTTGAGGAGGTAGATACCTAAATGGTTTAATGGATAACTGGTCAGCCATTTTATGGTTGCAATTCAGCAGAGATGATATCCACAGTAGTGATACCATCTGATATCTCTATCAAACACTACTAACAAAATGGCTGTTTTGTGAATATGCTGTTATTTAGCAGCATTTTTTTAAATTAATATTAATATAATTATTAATATGATTATTTTGTCTATTTTTTTTTGTTTTCTTTCTTGTACTTATATTTTTTCTTTTAACTTCTATTTTTAGAATGAGTTGCACTTTTTACTGGAACTGTATAATTTGAGTGTTCCACAGTAAATCGCAAAATAAAATTTAACAAGCTAAGGAATTCCATTTTTGTATCTCTTATTATATTGCACTTTGAAAGGCTTCTAAGAAAGAAAAAAGTTATCTTCATACTCAGATACATCATAAGAGTTAAAAAATGAGTTTTATATTAAAAGAATCAATATGTATTTTAATTTGTAGACATTTTTAAGTCAATGACTGTATTTTTACAGGGAACAAATTTAAAACTTTTAACTTAATTTTCGTTTTAATTTACATTGGTTTGGCCACGTTGAGAGAAGTGACTCTTGCATAAGAAAATGCAGGGACCTTTAGGTGGAAGACCGGAGGAATGTTGGATGACTCAAGAAAACTTGGATGCAAGCCATCGACAAGGATCTTAGACAGTGGAATTTGAACAGAATCAATCCTCTAGACCGCTAAGCTTGCAGGCTGTCAGAAAATGTCAGAACCCTGATCAAGGGAAATAAGACGGTAAAATTGAAGATGAGGATTTTCACTTAGACTTGTGGGTTGTCCAGTAAGTGCTCACCTATGATGGACTTATGTCATTGGTCTGTTTCGAATTTGGTAATTCCAAGTGGTTGTTTTCTTCTCTCTTTAGGCGCTAGCTGAAAAATACTTGTTGGTATATTGGAGAGTAGAAAATTGACCTTAGGATTACTTTCGGAAGCTCATAACTCTCGTTTTCCCCACATTTTGTCCTTTTAGTTGTCACATTCCATGAGGGATGTTTCTGACAAAGGGAGAAGAATTCCTCAGGGATGTGAGTTCTCCACTTTTTAGCAGAATTTTGCTTTTTTTTTTTAAATCCGGACAAAGCAGATTTCCGCTTAAATTACTAGAGCCTCTCATGAATGTGAGTTCTCCGCTTTTTTGTTACTAAGAAAAAGCTTATTTTCCCTCTTATGACAGTTCTCGCTGAAAACATTAATTTTGCTGTGAAAGCTAAGACTTCAAGCAATTCATAATAGGAATAGGGGAGTTTGATAAAACAAAAGGCATCTAAGAATGACTTCCCCCTTCCCCCAAATGCACACTCGGTGTCTTTTTTCTTTTTTTTTTTTTCATTTTGACTTTTTTAGTTAAAACTAATTGGAGATCTTTAGGAAAAATGTTTTGTTTTTTTTTGTGCTGTCCTCTCTCTAAAGACACAGAAAGTTGCCCCCCCCCCCCACCTCGAGTTCGGCTTTGGTTTCTATTAGTGACACATCCCTGATTATATTTTCTGGGTTGGCTGTTTTGCATGGGTTGTATGTGGAGATTTTCAATCCTCTCATGGTATTCATCATGATTCAACTGTCAATCTGTCCATCTCATTAGCTCTTGTCCTCAAGTGGTTTTCGGCCTTGATGGGTGGTGACTCTTAGTAGTAGAGGAATATGTTGTTTAATCCTACTGTCCAATATTACAGAAGTGTGACTTGTATACTTAAAATCACACTGGCATGTCAATTGATTATATTAATACACTTCTTGGTTGATAGAGAAAGCAATCCTTTTGAATTAATGGTAGAATATTTTTGCTGCTAAATGTAGCGGATAAACATCTTGTGATTTGATTACTAAAAAGTGTAAAGAAACCATGCTTATCTAAGACATAATCCTTAAATATGCATTTTAATTTAAACACATTTTAATTCAACTCTTATGCTGTATATGCATATGAAGGCTATTTTAGAAGTTTGTCTAACTAAAAAAAACTTTAAACTTAATTTACTAACAGGGTGTCAAGCAGTTTTTAAAAAAAAAATTAGCTACATCTTTTACATCAGTACAATTCATTTTCAAGTTTTGAATTCCCAGTTCATGTTGGTCCTCGGTTAGTATTGGTCCCCAATATTTTAAAATGTCAATTTTAACCGATTCTAATGGATTTGGAACAGGATACTATGAATATAGATGGCTTTATAGCTTTCTCTTTTTATATAAAAAAGGAGTCAATATGTTATGGGTGTTCTATTTACGAAATAATTCTAACGTCAAATTGATCCCAAACTTTTTTCTATTTGTTACTATGTATAAGAAGAATCCGTGGGGTCCAGTTTATAACATAAATTAATCTCAAAATGATCCCCCTCTTCATGTCTATGTTTTTATAATAAATTTGTTATATAAATGAAACGTCCGCATCATTGGATTGATGTGATTGTTATTGATGTCCCACTTTTTATTTATTTTTTATATTTGATCTATGAATTGTTAAATTATTCATATGATTATTGTTCTCATCTTGGTTTTTATGTTCAACCTTTTGGTTGATGCACTCTCCAGCCTTCTTTTGGTACCGGTTGTAGATAACTTTGTAGAAAAGTATGACTGGTGCAATCTTGAGTGAGTTTAGAAAGTAAAGCAGATGAAAAGTTGTAAATATTGCCACTAATACAACAATATTAACATTATATACAGCTGTCTCAAAAAGATGTATACACTCTTTGAGCAATTGTGCAATGGTACAATAATGCAAAAAATAGGGGGGGGGTAGAACACTGTCATGGTCATTAATTTTAGTGGAATAATTTAAATTCTGGTTATAATGATGACAGCGTAACTAAACTTTGAAGAAAAAAAAATTCATTATAAAATTTTACGGGAAGTGTGAAGTGCAACAGTTTTACATTGTTTGGATCAAAACAGACATAATTTTGAGAATGAGGTGACAATACAATAATGTGATGTTTGGAAGTTCGGTAAACATTACTATTGGCAAGAGAAAAGATTTTTAAAGAAATATATTTGGGAAATTAGTTCCAAACTATTTATTTTGGTTTACCTACTCATTTGTGACCTATTTGCGTTAAAAAAATAAATATTAGATATAAGCAATCTTAAGTTATGGTAAATATCGGTTCTGAGTAAAGTAGCCATCTTGCTTAGTCACAGGAAGTAAACAAGTGACTAAACAATATGGCTACTTTGCTCAGAACCTATATTTACAGTAACTTAAAAATGTTTATAATTATATCTTATATTAATTGTCTTTTTTTATGCAAATAGGTCACAAATAAGTAGGTAAACCAAAATAAATTGTTTCAGACTAATTTCCCAACTGTATTTCCTTTAAAATAACTTATGGTAAACATCACTATTGGTGACATAAGTTTTAATACATTTTGAAAATTAAATTAATTCTAACAAACACTTACTTTACAAAAATTAACTGTGTATACATCTTTTTGAGACACTCTATAATATATATATATATATATATATATATATATATATATTATCATGTGTGTGTGTATTTTAATTTTATTTTTTCTTGAAAATGTTGCTGTTTTATAGTTTCAATAATTTAATGAATAAAGCAAAGTATCTTCATAATTACATGAGTTTTATGATATTTCCATAAAACCATTAAAAACTGTATCATGCTTTGTTAGCAATTATCAGTTTGTACCTACTAATTCATATTTTCAAAAATATTTTCACTTAATGTTTCTATTTCAATAGTATTTCATGCTTCTGGTCTTAAAAAAATAGTAATATTAAACCCTGTGTAATCATGAAATAAACAGTTAAAATTAAAATGCCATGAGAATATCTCTTGAAAATCTAAACCATTAAGTATTATCTGATAATAGACATATGATAATGATAATAATTAATAATTTGGTCTACTACGACTTGCGAACTGTTTTTAGATTAGTATCTTTTTTCAGGTAGATAAAACTTAAAATACGCCTTTTTAGATTTAAACTGGCCCAGAAAATAGTCGGTTTAAAAGGCTCATTTCAAATCTTGTCCACCATGGCTTGCGAGATCATAAATTATTATTTACAGCAAAAATTACTTCTGATCTACTATTTATATATATATATATATATATATATATATATATATGACGACCTGATCCTGGCGGGCAGCACAACCAAAATGACAATATACAGAAGTTGGAAGTCATTCACAGAAACGTCTAACCTGAAGCTTGAGACAGGAAAACGAAAAATGAAAATAATAATAATAATAAATAATATATGATGAAATAATATGATGATAATTATGGAATGAATAATCCAACGTAAAGAAAAAAGAAAAACCGAAGATTGTTTATGTTCATCGACATGTCGTCTTTATTTCAAGACTTTCTCAAGATGACTCATTTGAAGAAAAACGGAAATCAGTATTTGAAAATACGTGGTGCATCTCTGACGTGGAAGGAATGTTATTGTTTTTCTGAAACGAAACATAGACGTTAAAATTCAAAATATGTAGTGCATTTATGAAGTGGAATGAATGTTTTTTGTTTTTAAATACCGATGTTATGTACAAAGTTTCGTTGGAATGTGGTGTAAAACGGCTAGCCTAGATCTAAACTGACCAAATAAAACGTGAGTATAGATCCAGGCTAGCTGGGTTTTTTTTTATTATTAAAACAAAAGTATATGATTATGTATATATAATAAAATAATCTGTAGATTTAAGTGGATTGAATGTAGGATGATCCCCGCAGAATCCTTTGCGGGATAAATCTGAGCAGAGAGTTCAATGTAAAGTACGGAGCAATATTGATCAGTGTATGGAAAAGAATCAACACTATTGTATTTTTTGGTAATACTAGCCTCCCTTAACATCTCTGAAAGATTGTTCCTCTTCTTTGTAAGACATAAAGCAGATGAAAAAGTTCCAAGAAAAACAGAATATATATAGCTGTCTCTACCAAGCATTGTTCATGATTATTTTTACTTCAATCAATAATTTTAAACTGAAATGTAAAAGATTTTGCATCCTTTAAAAAAAAAAAAAGTCAAAAGTAGACGAAAGCAAAATAACTCTGTATTCACCAAATCAGACTTACTTCCCTTTTAAAAAAAAAATTAAAATTAACCAAACAAAGCAAAGTAACTCTGCATTGATGAAAAGAGAGTAACTTACTCTTTTTCTTAAGATTACATCATTTTTAAAATTATTCCGTTTAAATAAAATAATTTCTCAAACGAATTACATCAAAGTACATTCTTTTTGTAAAGAACATGTACTAACATTGCATAAAAAATCCTGACAAGCCAGAATCAAACATTGATTTTGGAGGATGAAAGCCATTGATGACAAAAATCAGCAAACAGATTTAATATACTTTATTATATGTGAACAAATATGTTGTGTTGTAAATTCTGAATTAAGTGGAAAAATAGTCATCGCAATATTAGGCTTAGTAAAAAAAAAAAAATAGTTAGAATTGCTTTATGCAGTCCAGTTTAATGTAGGACAGTTTTCATTTTTTTTTTTAAGTTAGCCGATTTATTTATGCAAAATATTTTTTAAATGAAATTGTGAAAGTGAAATTTAATGAAATATGATGGAGCCAAATTGTTTTAAAACTATATTGCTTTAATTTTTCTAAAGTTAACAAATTCATTTTGTTTTCAATTAATTAAAAAATATAAAATAAGCTGAGCTGTTTATGAATAAATGAAAAATGCTTTTATATTCTAGGTAAACAATGTATTCATAGTAATCTTTTTCAAAAATGTTATTTATTTGTTTTTAATTATAAATTTAAATGTTAAATGTAATGTTTATAGTATGCAGGGGTTTTTTTCTAATGATTACACTTTCACAAGTTTGAGATTATCGATTTTTTTTTTTTTTTTTTTTTTTTTTGTTTGTTTAGAATTTCCCTAAAGTTAACAATAACCTCAGTGTTCAGCCTATGGGCTAGGATAAAAGTGTAGTGATTACATGCAATTTCTTTTTTATTATTATTCAAAATATGCAGCATTTGTTTCCAAAATATTTTTTTTGTTGCAAAAAAAATGGAAGTAACTATGTAAGCACAAATACATAGTCAATTCCCTTTTTTTATATGGCTGCCTTTTGAAATTAAATAGATCCGACCCAGTCCAAGTATTTACTGGAAGGAATTAAATCGAATTCCATATTTTTTTCTGAAGAACATGGCGGCACAATTCTTAAAAAGTACTGGCTATTTGGAATAAAATATTGATTTTTGCAGGAAGGAATGTATCGATGAGAAAAATCGAATCGGAGCAAGAATCAGAATAGAGTAATTATATAGAAGATATCGGTATAGATATATAAAAAAAATAAACTGTAAAAATAAGAAAATGAAAGAAATAATAGAAGGAATTAAACTTTAACCTTAAAATGGCCCAGTATAAAACAGGACGACTCTTACATTGACGCCATCTTTTCAAGTTCCGGATGTTTTCAATCATTTTCAAGAATGAAATTTTTGTAGTTGGTCTGAAAAAGCTGATGTGTGCAGTTGAAATAAATCATCATCAAAATCTATAATGGATTGATGAGTCTTTTCATACACTCTAATTTCTTTGTTTTTTTGCATAAAAAAAAAATAAGTGTCGAATTTGATTTCAATGTTATTTATTCCATTTTCTTTTTACATAGCCAGGAGTTCAGATATGAGGAGTTATGTCAAAAATGAGAAAAAATAACATCAAAATCAAAATTCTACATTTATTTCTTAATGTTTTTGCAGTAAACAAAATAAACTCATAATTTTAAGCCAATGATACATAAAGTAGCAAAATAAAATAATTTTAATTGCAATTCAATATTGCTAAGAAACAATTTATTTGATATGCTGTGATACTTTCGATATTTCAATTTAAATATGTATGCAATTCAAATGAATTCCATTCATGTTTTTAATCGCTCTTTTAAAATGATTCCTTCTCTTCTAATATAATTATTTTTCAGTGAGACAATCTTTCACCATCCATTATTGCAATCGTCATAAATGTTTGTCTTTTTCCAAAAGACTGACGACTTTTTAAAAGCTTCTTCTCATTCCAAGTTTCCTCGCTTCCTTCTGTTTCAATGTCACTGAATCCTATAATAAAAACCGATGTGTATTTATTTGTATATAAATAAATATATGTACTTCCAACCCGTCACACTAAAAATAGCAAGTCATCTCTGAAGGTATATGCAATGTATTGTATATGCCAGGCCAGGAGAAGCTAATGTAGTAGCGCTTAATATATCCAAAGCCTTTGACAAGGTCTGGCATGAAGGTCTTCTCATAAAAATTAATTCATATGGTATTACTGGACGAATATTTAATATAATTAGATCCTTCGTATCCAAAAGAAAGATCCAGGTTGTCCTCGATGGACGTTCATCCAAACAACATGACATAAATCCAGGGATCGATCCTTGGACCTTTATTGTTCCTTATTTTCATAAACAACCTCTCTGATGACATTCTGTCTGAGATGGGTATATTTGTTGACAGCACCAAGCTCTACTCTCGTCCTGTGGGTAAAATATCCGAGGCAATGGCTGAATCCTTAGAAAGTGACCTCCATTCTGTAGTGGAATGGGGTCATAAATGGATGGTAACATTTAATGCTGTTAAGACAAAGCTCCTTTCCTTCAACAACTACAAGAAACCTCTTCAACCACCGGCTATGATTGATAACACCCTACCTGAAAGGATAACGTTAAAAAAAACCTTGGCCTAATCTTCACAGGTAACATGAATTAGAACAAATACAAAGAAGACATTGCCATGGCTGCTGCAAAGAAAGTGGGCTCCCTCTTCCATGCTAGACAACTTCTCACACCTGACAGTATCCTATATCTCTACAAAGTCACCATCCGCCCATGCATGGAGTATTGTCGCCGCATCTGGGCTGGTGCACGATCCACTAGTCTCTCCCTCTTAGACAAGGTCCAAAAAAAAAATATCTAATCTAATAGGTCCCTCACTATAAACCAAGCTCCAGCTCCTGTCCCATCGCCGCAATGTTGCATCCTTGTGCTTGTTTTACAAGTACTTCAATGAAATGTGCTCCAATGAACTTGCTGCTTTGGTGTCCCCTCGACGTAAATACACTCGACCAACCTGACAATTAGCTAAATCCCATCCATTCACTGTGGAGATCCCCAGATGCCGGAGAGCCTTCTACTCCAATAGCTTCTTTCCTCGTGCTGCCGGCCTTTGGAACTCACGCCCTGCTCCCTGTTTCCCTGACTGTACCGACATGCAAAAATGTAAAACTAATATGAACAAGCATCTCGCTGCACAGCTCCCAATTTAGGACGAGCCCCTAAACTTTCACCCTAATTCTTAGTAGCCCCTTACGTCTACAGTGGCAACTTACTTTGTTTGGTGTGAACTAAGTTTTTAAAAAAAACATATACTGTTTGCTACCCCTCAGACAAAACCATTTTAAGTGGTGGGGGGGGGGGGGGGGGAGCAAATAGCAAGTCCGACAACCACTTACCACGTCGCCTGAATTCAGAAAGAAATCTTCCGTTTTATAATAAAAAATCAATGATGGATGTGTTGCATTACCCGTTCTTTCAGGGTACCCATTAAGATCCAACAAGAATGACAAAGAACAGAACTTTTATGAAAAAACTTTGGTTTTCTTTATTTGCCATTACCGGATGGTTTACGCCGGCTACGCACACATATTAAACAATCTTTTGACATACTTTTGTCTCATGAAAGTCTTTTTCTTGCTGAGGTTACAGACTTGGTTTACGCTAGAAACTCGTTCGTATATACATTCGATTGGAAAGCAATTTGCTCTGCATTGTCTATCCGAGCGTGAACTGAAGCAATTGTTCTACAAGCACTTTGATGAAGTACAAGTCAGGGGATTCCTTCATTCCGCATTTTTAGTCAGTGGACATAAAACTCGCATTCTTCCGGTACATCGATAGTCCGATCACCAAGCGTTTCGGCTCTTCGCGTTTTTGAAACTGTCGTTGTTCAAGTTCCTTTTGCACTGCCAAACCTTTTCCTTTTTAACAGTTATCAAGTCGCCTTTATTTCTTTCTCGACGTCTCACCCACAATGAACTCGTCCACGATTCATTTTTGCCACTCTTCATTATCTTACAGATGTTTTTGGTTGTTTTTATTTTTTTAGGTCATTAGAAATGATAATGATAATTATTATTGTAAAAATTAAATTACGAACGTAATTCTATGATTTTATGTGAATATTTTAGTAATAATATATCTAAGTAAATAGCTAGTGCAAACACTGAGAAGCATAGTTTTTTTTGCGTAATTTTGATGGAAGGTGTACACTTGTTTTAAGGAAGCAAGAAGGACCTTATTAATATAAATTAAGAGTCCGGATATGAGGATTTTTACTAATGTATATATACAAACTAGCAGGGCTACCTGGCATTGCCCATGTTCCTAACTTTCACAATTTACGAGGGGCGTTCAATAAGTAATGCCTCTGACCCATTTCCCAGAGCAGTAGATTAATGAAACTTGGCACAGTTATTAGTCTTTCTCTACATAGGAACAACCCAGAGTTATGCATTACTCCCATCGTTTGATGCAACTCTAGACACCGTTTTTGTAGAACACCCCAGGTTGGTTCTCCAACCATGTTGTAACTTCAGAAATCAAGGCTGTGTCATCTGGGAAACGCTTTCCTTTCAAAAACAACTTCATGGCTGGGAAGAGATGAAAGTCAGAGGGTGCAAGGTCAGGAGAGTAAGGGGGATTGGGGAGAATTTCATAGCCACACGCCCGTGCTTCTGATCTGGCGATATGCGAGTTGTGGACAGGAGCGTTGTCCTGCAGGAGGAGAATACATTTGCTGATCTTGCCCCGCCTCTTGATTTTGATAGCTTCTCTTAATTTCATCAAAAGTGAAGTGTAATAGGCTCCTGTAATTGCCAGGAAATCTGTCATCACTACTCCGTCCTGGTCCCAGAAGACTGTGCGCATGACCTTGCCAGTGGAGGGCTGCACCCTTGCCTTCTTTGGAGGTGGTGAGTCCAAGTGCTTCCACTGCATTGACTGGGCTTTGGTCTCTGGATCATAGTGATGGACCCAAGTTTCATCCTGTGTAATCAGTCTTTTGAAAAACTTTGACTCATCTTCTTGGCACATCTCCAAATTCATCCTCGATCACTCGACGCGTTCTTGCTTCTGGAAAGGCGTGACCAACCTAGGAATCCATCTGGCAGACACCTTATGCATATGGAAATGGTCATGAATGATAGTTTCCACAGACCCTGTACTAATCTTGGGCTATTTGGCGAATAGTAATGCGTCGATCTTCCAAAATGGTAGCCTCAACTTGACGGACAGATGCCTCATCAATGGCAGAAGAGGGACGACCGGGTCTGAGAGCTGTTTCCACAGACTTCCGGCCATGTTTGAATTCACGATGCCAGCGTTTTACAAGGTCATATGATGGGGCATCATCACCCTAAGTTTCTTTCATTTCATCAAAAGTCTCCTTTTGTGTGCGTCCTTTCAAATACAAAAACCGGATCACTATGCGACACTCAACTGGCTCCATTTCACACCTGACTCAGTTCAAACACCTGTAAATCAGAAACTACAATTAGTTCAGAGCTGTTTTTTGCAACATAACTCATACAGATATAAATCATTACACATGCAAAATGTCATCTAGATCAGACAACTGGAAGTGGGTCAGGAGCATTACTTATTGAACGCCCCTCGTATATAGATTATAGAAAAGAATAAAAGTAAACCTAAACAATCTGCTGAATATTGTAATTGAAAATGTCTAAATTCATTTTGGAACAAAATCAGAGTAAAAATAATTATGCCCTGAGTGCGATTCAAACTCACAAATTCTGTCTCTAAGTTAAGCATGCTAGCTGGGGTGACACTATGACATACATAAACCAGACTGTTTTTTTTTCTTTTCTCCTTCCCCATCCCCCCCCTCTCTCTCTCTCTTCGAATATCGGTCAGCCAAAGACAAAAAAAGAAAAGAGAGAAAGTGAAAAGGACAAATCAAGACTTCCTTTCCCTCGAATATAAAAAAATTGTTTTTATTAAATTAGTACAGCTGATTTTGGTAGCAGTATTAGAACTTCTGATTGTGAGGATGAGAACTCCTTTGCCTTCCTTTATTTATGACTAATAAAAAATGAAATATTGATAAGAATTAAATATTAAAATCGATGAAATTGATTGAAAATTACATTTTTGTCATAAATCACTGATGAAACAGATTTTTTATCTAACTTGTAGTAACAAAGCTATTAATTGCAAAATTATGGGGGGAAAATTGTCTTTACTTTATATATGACTAGTTGTCCCGACCCAGCGTTGCCTGGGTGGACGGATTAAATATAAATATATAAAATGTCACATCGTATTTCAAGATACCACATCTCAGATTATGTGTAGAATAATCACTATTATTAGCAATAGAAACTACATAAATAGCAATAAACTTTAATTGAATAGAATAATTGTGTAGAAATTTAATATAAATAGCACATCATTAAATAATGAATTAATAATAAAAATCTAATTAAAACATAAATTTCCTATTGCACCCCGGTATATAATACAAAACTATCTAGTAACCCTAAATATTTCAGAACTCACTAATCGCTAGTATAAATTATAAAATAAAAATTATTAATTTGGAGTTATCCTATTTTTAATTAATAAACAAGTACTGTAGCACACTAAGAGTAGTTAATTGATAGTGGTATTAATAATGAAAAGTCTTCATGTGTGGAGCAATTGATAAATTATATACTACATAAATATTATTATTAAAAAAAATAATCTCACATACATTAAATTTAAGAAGCATCTGAATAGTCTCCTTTTGACTAATAAAAATTGGATTTGTTCAATAAATATTTGAATCAACTAAATTATCGCCCTTGAAACATATCCAAGCCAAGGTATTTACATTTCAACATTCAATTATCTTACCTCGGTGCTTGTATAATAAAAGTACGAAAAAAAGTTTTTTGTCTTTTACTGTTTGAGAGGTAAATAAGGGGAAGGTAACTCTTACTTCGAATTTTAAGCAAGATTTTCTCTTAAATTGTGATCATGGATCTTAACTCATTCAAGCTTGAAGACTGTATTTTACATCAGACAGTGCGAAACAGATTGATATTTTGCAAGCACACAGACTTATTTCTGGTGCAGAAACCTGCAACTGTGGCCATGAGATGCGACTTGTGCCATCACTAGTAAAAACTGATGGCTTCAATTGGCGTTGCACATGGGGATACTGTGCAAGTAAAACGTCGATTAGACATAAAAGTATATTTGACAAATCAAAATTACCTATTTGGGAAATATTAAAATTTATTTATTTATGGGCGCGTGGAAAAGCTGATTTTGTTTACATAAAATCAGAGTGCACACTTACAAGTCACAACACAATCATCAAATGGAGGATGAAGATGCGGGAATTGTGCATTGAGTACTTTTTACGTCATCCACAAATTCTTGGAGGTGACGGATGTACCGTTGAAATAAACGAAAGTCTATATTCACGAAGGAAAAGCCACACCAGTCGTGTTACGAGACGGTTGTGGGTATTTGGTGGCTATGAGAAAGCCACAAGATCCGTTTTTTGGGTAACTGTGCCGTGAAGGGATGCGGCTACATTGGTTCCCATAATCAAACAATATATTAGACCAGGAACGACGATTGTGTCTGATTGTTGGCGAGCATATGATCGCCTAGGTGCTGAAGGATTCCATCATTTGCGTGTGAATCACAAGTACAATTTTGTGGATCCACAAACCGGGGCCACCACCAACCATGTTGAACGTATGTGGAATGAGGCCAAGAAAAGAAATAAAATTGAATGTGGCACCCACACGCAAATAGTGGATTCCTTTCCTGCAGAATTTATGTGGCGACAGAAATTCAGACATGAAAATGCATTTGCTCAACTTCTGGAACAAATTGCTGAATTTTATTCAGTAGTTGAACATTAGAATAAATTCACATATTTTCCTTTTTAAATTCAACTCAAGTTCAAAAGTTCAAACACAATAAATTATAATAAATTCTTAAATTTTCCATTGTTGTATACTTTGTTGTTCATTTATTACTAATTACATTTCTGTAAATTACATTATATGGAAAGAAAATAGTTGGTAAGAGTTACCTGCCCCTTATTTACCTTTCAAACAGTAAAAGACAAAAAAAACTTTTTTTCGTACTTTTATTATACAAGCACCCTTACCTCTATATTCCAAACAGGAGTGAAATCTGCACATTTCTAACAGAGCTTCTGGCGGTAACAATTTTTAAAAATCTTGAAAGAATGCAATTTATCATCGCTTGTCTTTTTATACTAACCTTCCAAGAATTTATCTAACATGGTAATTACTCTAAAATATTGTCCCCTTTTGTAAAAAATAAGTTTTGAAAACTTATAAAACTAAGGAATGAAACTGTCGGTCATTTTTTTTTCAGTTCGGACCAGTCCAGAGGTTGAGTTAAATTTAATTTTATTTTGCTTGTTTATTGAAAGAAAAATTCAACTTTTTTATTTTGAAAGTGGAATAACATGTTTTGTCTTGGACTCCTGTGCGAATCTATCTTGTTAAGAAGAAACTACCTTGGAAAATAATCTAAAATTATTTTTGCTTTTTCGCTCTTGACTTGGGAATGTATTTTAATGATTTTGAGCATATCCATATAATATTACTTGGGATTGTGATTGATAAATTTTAATATGCTGATGACGAAAATCCTTTACATTTTACAATTTTACTTAAATGTAATATTGCTAATAAAAGTGATTTTCAGAAACGAACATACATATAAATGGACATTGTTGAATATTTATTTCCGAAGCTTGATTTAAATATTTGGAATTATAATTAATGTTTTGAATTTTTAAAGTCTACCCTATTAATATATGAAAGCTCTGATTGATATAACCTATTAACTATGAGCTTATTTTAACTGCAGTATTGAAGCATATCCTGATTATGTAATAATATCTACTTTTTACTAAAAGTATATAAGGATTAATCTCAATCAAGGTAACTTATGAATTGTTTTAGTTAATTAAACTTTTCGTTTAATAGAAATATATACATTTTATTGGCTTTTTAAAATAATTTCATGCACTAACGTGTCACCGCTTATCAAGGTCCAAAGGCCACTTAAGGATAAAGGTTAATGTCAGGTGAATAACACTGTGATTGGTATGATGGTTGAAAGTAAACAGAATATGACTATTTAAAGAGATGGCTCAACAAGAACTTGTTAACATTGGACTTGAAAACTACCATGTTGTATTCAGCTGAAAGCAACCCCGTGGGATTGTGTTCCACAGACGGGTTATTCTTGATAAGAAACTTTGCTCATGGAAGTTCCATTTAGCTTTAGGTACAGAGGAAGAAACAAAACATTATTGGCAGTAGTTGTAGCTAGGCGAGCTTTTGTTGCGAATTTTTATGGAGGGGGGCATAGATTGGAGCTCAATACCATGAAAATAACGATAGAGTAGAGAAAGACTAATTAATCTTGATTGATCAAAGCTTGGAATCCTTTCAGTCTTGGTGGAATTTTTCTTCGGCATATCATGAATGCATAAAATAAATGCAAATTCAAAAGAAAAATTATTATTATAATAAAAAGTATATATTTTTTTTAACTGTTCTATTCCACACAAATAAAAAAATGCTTGTGTGCATCTTTTGTCTTTTTAAACAAGTTGATAACTGTAATCGAGTAGTGAAATTAAAGGAACGCCGACCGAGCAATCTCAATCTTCTCTCTTAGGTAGTTCAATTTTTGATAGCTGTTCTCCTCATATGCAAATGGATGCCCCTATATAAAAAAAAAAAATCTAACTACGAACGCAAGTTTTTTTTTCCACTGAAAATAGAGTGACCACCGTGCAAAACAGTCCACGCGCTTCAAAATTTTTACAGTAAGCAACATTTAATCCTCCTTTGTATTTTGAACCACAATAACATTAATCACAACAGGCCAAAGAGTTAAATCATATTGATGAGGAGGATTTGGGATGGTTGGACCTCCTCCCACCACTCTAACATTTTACTTACTAAATTCTCTTTTAAAGCTGATTACTATCGATTAATCACCAAGTTTTCATATCTCAAAATAAAAATTTTAAATACATTATTTAATAATTATATAGAGTATACATGTCATCATGTAAGTTTATCATAGAATGATTACCCGTGTCAGAACTTTCATCTACCTTTTAAATATTCTCTCAAATGTACATACTCTTAAAGGACTTTAAAATATTAGCGTTGGTTCTGTAATGACAGGTCATTTTCTTACATGGCAAAATAAACCGCCAAGTTAAATATTACATGAGTTTTTTTAAATGTATTTTTATATAATCTGAAAATCTGATTCCTAATCGATAGTAATCCAATGAACTTTTGTGAAAAAAGAATCAGCAAGTAAAATGTTTGAGGCGGCATGTGGAGGTTAACCAGCTGTCCAAAATCTATGATAAACTTAGATGGCAAAATGAACATGTAAATATTAAAATTATGATAATCTGAAAAATTTGGGTTTAATAAATAATAAATTAGATATTTGTAAAAAGAATTTAGTAAGAAATATTTTAGTTGGTTTTCAACTGACAAAGTCCATAAATAAACTCATATGGCGAAATGAACATCCATGTAATTATTAAATGAAATGTCTTTTTTTTTTCAAAAATATTTTTCTATAATCTGAAAATATGGTTCTTATTGATTATGTTGGGATCAGAGTTATTTCCCTTGGAGATAAATGGTTCTAGTGCTAGAGAGCACTATTTTCATCTGATTTGGTACTCTATACCTCATTACGTAGTTGTAAATTCAAAAACAAGACTCTCTCTCTCTCTCTCTCTCTCTCTCTCTCTCTCTCTCTCTCTCTCTCTCTCTCTCTCTCTCTCAATCTGGTGAGAGTTGTATGACTCTGCTTCTTAGCATGCTTTTAAAATCCTAACAGACTTTGCCTGTCCAGGTTATTTTTCTGATCAAGTCAAACGACTTTCAGACAATGATCAAGGAACCAAAGAACTTTGTTTTAATTTTTCTCTGAGTGGCGCATTGCCGCTGTTGAGACTATGTAAGTAACTTTATAATTCCGTTTATTTACACACTTTTATTTAGTCTCTCTAATAACTCGTGCAATTCATGTCTTGTCATGAGACATTGTATTTCTTGTTTAGGATCCATTTTTCTTAGTTGGTTTCTTTGTGTAGTCATGTATTTACATGTCTTTAACGATCCTTTAATGTCATCTATAAATAAAATTTGAATATTATATGTTAACCAACTGTTTTTCTAATCTTTTTTCGGACACATATGTTGTATTTGTCGATACTACAATAATACATAACAGTGGCTGCCAGGTGCGCAGTGAATAATATTTTCCCAACTAAAATGATGACTTTATTATCGTAATCCAATTGATTTTTGTTCAAAAAAATTGAGTAAGAAAAATTTTAAAAGGGTTGTTCAGTGGTGGTTCAAAGTCAATTAGTGTAACTAATTGCCTCTGAGAAAACTAATTTTCTTATGACAAATCAATATTGATTTCTATCAAGATCTACCTAATCAGGCGAATTAAATGAGAGCTTTTATTTACTCAATTTTTGTGACCTTCAAGGCAAAATCAGATTAAATAACTGAAACTGCACACAGATTAAAATCTTGTAAATGAACTGCCCACATCTGAGGTAAGTTCATGAATGTAAATCTGTTTAGTTAATCAAACTCTTGTGAAAATCTTATACAATAAATATATTATTTGTACGATTAGAGGATTTATCTTTGTTTTGTTTCGACGGGGCTGCCCAGGCAATTTTTAGTGGCTAAAGCGTTCACCTCTCGGGCGCTGGCTTTTCAAATCCCACTTTCCGACCTTGTGTCACATACTCCTATAGTGGGTAGGTGTTAAATATAGAGGACATTCCTATTCATGTTTTACCGCATGGTAGGAATCCGGTCATCTCCTACCACATTTAGTGGCGTTACTGTATTGCTATGAATAAATACATTGTATATTTTAACCTGTCACAATTTGTGGTTGTTATCTCTGTGACCCCTAGCACGGGTCTACAACATATATATATATATATATATATATATATATATATATATATATATATATATATATATATATATATATGTTATAATTCCTGTCTGTTCACAAACTTTTACTAAGATTTTGGAAGTTTTGGAGACTACATATGATACTTGGATAAGTATATTTCATTTTGATCAAAGAAGAAACAATAGTATCGTTTGCTCTGTATTCCTCTGTTTATTTAAAACACGTAAATTTTACCTCACCACTGCCCTATGTAAAATTTATAAAGAATTAATTTGCAACAGTTACAAGTAAATATCGTTTAACCTTCTGATAAGTTAAGCGGTGACTTTGGATTAAAATCTAAATGGTTAAAAAAAAAAGCATACAACTCTGCCAAACGATGGATAATACATAGAGTTTTTACAAAAAATAGTTTAAATTAGTTTTTTAACCTCTTTTGGGGCACAGTACATTTACTAAACCGCTTAAAAAGAAAATAAACCTTAAAACAATTGCAACAAAATTCAAGACTATTTGGAAAGTGTACAGAAAATTTAAAATTCTGATAAAAATTGCATATAAAATGAAGTGCATATCTAATACCCAATAAAAATACAAATTGCATTAAAATGCAATTTGTATTTTTGAGACATGATTATGGAACTGCATGACTCCTTTCTGGTGAATTAACCACTGAAACAAGATCAGTAAGAGGGCAGCACAAAAGATACAGAAACCACATCAACTGTTCTAGTCTAAAAAATATAACACCTCATCAGAAAGTGTGGAAGACATAGCCCACGATCATGTCAAAGAAGTTGGAAGTGCTAAGTGGATCGCTTTGTAGCAGTTGTTATCGTACCTACTACTGCTACAACCGCTGAGAAGCAATGTCTAAAGTCGTTCGATATTTGCTTGGTTTAAATGCTTGGTACTGATTGGATTAAATGCTAAATTTCGATTAGTTCCCTGTGTCGGGATTTGGCCAATCAGAAACAATCTCTCCTAGAGCCGAGCACCTGTTCATGATTCTTATTTGATGGAGCACATCAGTCAGATAACCAGTGAGAAGACCAAGTTGTCTGATGAATCTTTATCCCTGTAGAACAACTACCAACACTCCTACTTGGATAGCAAATGAATGCTATCTTTAGCCTCTGGCTATTGGCATTGGCATGTGGACTTAACTTCCTAAGATGGCGACATAACTGAACATGGACTTATTTCATAATAATAATACAAACTTTGTCAGTCTCACAACTAACACAATACTCCTACCTACATACGTCTAGTTAAAACAACATTGTCTTTTTATGGACTTATAATAACATTTTCCTTGTCAAGACTTATGGAATTATAATAACATTTTCTTCATCTTAACTCAAGGACTTTCAATATCACACTTTCTCCGTCAAGACACATGAACATTCAATAACTTAATAACTAATACACTTTATTCACTTGTTGAAAGAAAATGTGAAATAAAGTTGATAAATATATGTTTATGTTAGAATAAGTCTTTGCCATTTTATTTACCTTTTGACTCAAAAAATATCATATTTCTACAGCTTTTATGCTAGAACTGTGCCGTCTGTAGAGAATGTTGCATAGCGAGAATCTGGATGTATTATCTTTACTTATTTGTCTACGACATTGAGAAAGGTATCAGCCTCTCACTTCCTCGCAGTAATGAGTATAATAGCAGATACTTTTCAGTGAGCCAAGTCCGGTGAAGTGTAAGGACGTTATATAAAAATATTACTACTAGTTTATACCAACTCTTTGAGCTGTGTTTGTACAGTACCTAGGTATGTCAATTTCCATCTTTACCAAGCTTCTCCCGTTTTATAGATCGTAAGAACATGAGATTTGAACTCTGGTATTGACATCATAAAAACTACTGCCTTAATAATGTGTACTCTACCTATTCCTTTTTTGTCAACTAATCAGATGTTTCTGTTTACATACAAAGAGACAAACTCTAAAAAACACTGTAACTTTTTAATAGTATATAGATTATATTATCTTTTAAGCTTATTTGAGCAGAAATAAAACTGTTCACAGCATTCAGGTCTGTTAGCAAGATGATCATCCGTGGTTGCATAGATTCAAATGTTTGCAGTTTTTGAGAATCTAAGAAAATAACTTGCATTTTATAGTTTGAGTCAAAGTGGTGCTAGTCAATGTTTAATTTGGGCCTTGCAGTTTGCGTTACAACCTAGAATAGGATTCTAATAATAAAACTTTCACCTTTGCAAATACATGGACAAGGCAATACATTGATTCGACATTGTTATTAAGAAGATATGAACCTTCTTTGCTTAAAGAGACCAGCATGCACAACGAGACCAGCATGCACAACTATATCTGTCTCATGAGTTCCTCCAGCTCATCCAAGTGCATGGTAATTGCTTGCTTCAGTTCCCGGGCAAATAGACTGAAATAGCTTGAAAAATCGTTGCAAGTGGCCCAATGGTTACCAGCATGGATTATTGCAAGCCAAGTTCAAATCCAGTTAGATATATTAGATTCACTTATTTGAGAAAAATAAGAATCTCTACATTTCTTTTCAGCAACGGCGATAAAAGTAGATGTTTTTCAATGAATAGATGTTGTGCTTCAGTATTAAATTACTAAAAAGAAAAACTGAAAGACCAAACCAAATCAATTTGTTCTTATCCTAATTTCTATATTAATAAAATTGTGTGAGCTCTTCTTTTTGTCTGTCTCCATGTTTCATCTTCTATATGATTTACAGATTATTATTTTTAGTTACAATTAATCGATTACTATTAATTGTTTACTATTAATCGATTATTTATTGAAATCAAAAATCTAATAGCATAAACCAAACTAAAAATTTTTAAATCCTATTTAAAAAAATTATTTATGAAATTAAATATACCCGAATGCATTTCAGTTTCTTCATAAACAAGTGAGCCATTTTAATCTTTTGTTAATAATTGAACATAAAAAAGAATGAATTACTTTGTGACCCTTAGACATTTGAATGGAATTTGGAAGCATTTAAACTGTCGAATGGAAAATCATTTAAACTGACTTTAAAATATTTAGAAATCCTCATGTATTAAAAGATTGAAAGTTTTAGAAGCTATTTGCATCCAATAATTTTATTAATAGAGATTAAAACAACATTACCATCACAAAATTAATTCTAGTTTTATAACAATTTGGTTCAATTAATAATTAAATCAAACTTTTAAAATCCTATTTAAATAAAAATTACATTTTTTTTTTAAAAAGCAAAGCAAAATTGAAAGTAAAATGCCGGATAGGTACAGCTACTTATTATTATTATTATTATTATTATTATTATTATTATTATTGTTGTTATTGTTGTTGTTGTTGTTGTTGTTGTTGTTGTTGTTGTTGTTGTTGTTGTTGTTGTTGTTGTTGTTGTTGTTGTTGTTGTTGTTGTTGTTGTTGTTGTTGTTGTTGTTGTTGTTGTTGTTGTTGTTGTTGTAGTAGTAGTAGTAGTAGTAGTAGTAAAGCATTAATCTTGCATTCGTTTGAATCTAACAAATTGATATTTGATTCTGAATAGTCATTTTTTAATTTTTATCCTTGCACCATGTTCTTTACAAGAAAAAAGAAGGTATTTCGATTACATTTCTATCAAAAAGATACTTATTCTGACTAAGAATATTGTTAAAATGGAGACATTTTTCAAAAATAATTTAAACAGCAGCATCAGTTTATAACATTAGTAAAAATAAATTTCTATATTGCTATATCTATTTCAGTTTAAACGATTATATATGTTTAAAAAATTTTTTTTAATTATTTGTATATTTGTATATTTTGATTTTGAACAACTAATTGAAATATTGTTTCACTGAAATTATATAAGCGGTTTATTATTAATCCTGACGAATGGCTTTGCTATGATACAAGCAACTGCTTATTACCCCTGAGAAATGGATTACTTTTATTGTAAGTTTATTATTAGGTATTTAACTTATTCATTCCATAAAGATTAAGTTGCTAACTATGACAAAAACCATCTGAAAAATACCATAGAGTAAAGTGGACAAAATGCTGTGAACATAACAACCGAGACGAAGACAACAGTCCGAAATTTGTAAATAATATATCTTATATATATATATATATATATATATATATATATATATATATTAAAATATTTTCTTTGTCGTACAAAACTTTAAAATGGTATTGAAGAGACAATATTTATTACTCATAATGAATTAAGAAATTAAAAAGATGAAAGGGCAGCTGACCGGTTTCGTACCTTGCTTAACAGAGCCAAATATCGAGGTAATGTATAAAAGATATAAAAAGATACTATGAGAATTATAGCGAAGGAAAGGAGTAAAAAAAAAAAAGTTCAATCAAATAGAAACAACATTAAGACCGAGGAGATTTTCTCTTTGCAAGCAAAGAGAAGGTCTCAAGGACTTAATATAAATTGTTTCTAGGATCTTGAGATGATAAGGAAAGTGCGACTTACTAAGAATGGAGAATAAGTCGACACTGAATTTAGAGGCACAGGTGCGGTTATTTATGAGATGTTGACCTATCGACGAACCATAAGTATTATTTAAAACGTCAGTTGGTGAATAATTTGCATTGCAAATTTTTGTGGGCACGTATATATATATATATATATATATATCTTCTATATATATAAAAGTCAATGTTTGTTTGTGCGTTATAGAAATCGATATATTAACAGTTTGAACATTCAAATAATGTTCAATAAGGGTTAAATTGTTCACAGAATCTAAAGACACCATTGGAATTTTCCTTTGGTTCCATCTGGGGTCACTAGGGGAACTTATCGGTTAGATCCATGAAATAACTGAAATATATTAAAATGTAAAAAATCAAGATTCTTTTTTTGAAATAGATTTTTTTAATTTCATAAAACAAAAATAAAATTAAACAAAGAATATCTCAATGAAGAATGTATTTAAAAAAGGTTTAAATAATTATTTTTATTAGTGTTATGGTAATTTACCCATGCATGCATGAACTCTCCCAGCTATAAATAGCAGCAGGTACTGCTCTTAGGGGAAGTCAATATTCCAGCAGACAGCCCTGACAGTCGGACTGAACAGTTTCACTGGTAACCCTTAACAAGACCACAACAATTAGCATTTTTAAGATTTAAAATAATTAAAGAAAAAAAAGGAATTCGTTTTGATTCATTAAATCCATTTGCCGTTTTACAGCTGTCAAAAAGTATTTTTTTAAAGAAAACACCACCGCACTAACATTTTTTTACTACTTGACCACATATTGCAAATATTATTTTTAACTTTTCTTTCAAGGCAAAAATTGTAAAGAAGACTATATTTGAAATTATTTCCAACGCCACACTGGCAATGCCAGGTGAATTCCGTTAGTAAATAATAGAGAAAGTGGTTAAAATTTTTTGCAACACCGGAGATTGATCAGGTCGAAAAAGTATTATTGCCATTTCGTGCCTTACTTGTCTATACTTTTAACACTACTAAACATTCTTCTATAAAAGAAAAAAAAGAACATCAGCCGACAAAAGAATGGCCTTTACCTGTCTTGGAATTGCCCTTTTGAAGATGTGGCGGTCAACCATCAGTTGATTTAGCCACGTAGTAACGCATATAAAAGTCATGATTCAGAAGTCCACTTCTTCTTTTCTCTTTTTTGGTTTAATCACTGAAGAGACAACATTCGTTTGTCCACTGCCCCTATTTTGTCCACGTCTGGGACATGTGGTCAATCTCCTCACTCAGACAGACCGGTTCTGTCAACGTGTCCATAACAATCTTAGTAAGTCCACCTTTTCATATATCTACGTATTAGGAAGCTTTGACATGTGTGCATATTTGAATGTATTACTTGTAAGCACAAATAAATCCTGTTATATTTTTATAAGTAAGATTTTAGGGTTTTTTTTGTTTATCTCTTTTGTTCATATGTAAGAAAATTTAAGAAACAGATAATATTTATAAGTTGTGACTCTGACGTATTGTGGAAATAAATAAACATAAAATAAATAACAACCCAAACATATGCTTTCAAAACCATGTTTATAAACTCTTTTATATCAGCTAGAATGAAAATACAAAAGTTTTCCTCTTAACAGGCACAGTTAGCACAGCTATGATAGTCGTAATTGAACAAAAGATTGGTTCGATAAGAAAATCTATTTCATTTTGTTCAGCAAAATTAAGTAAGACACAAATTAAGTACATCACTTTCTATATATTAAGCCATTAAACAATCAGGCATATATTCGAGGCCAGGAATTTTGTGATATTAACAGATAATAGACCTCTCATAGATGCAATGAACAACAACTCAGATAAATACACCCTAAGGGAAATTAGATACCTAGACTTTATTTCACATTAGACAATAGATATTCATTAAATTAAGGGAGAGCAAAATGCATTGTCACGTACTGGCATAACAGCACCAATTTCTGACAAGTAAAAGTCTGACTTCACATACATATTTGATTAGCGTGTCTTTTCAACAATAGATGTGAATTACAAGTTGGCTATGGCAGTATGACGTGAACATCTCAATGAAATTCCTGTTATCATGGGAAAACTAAACGAAACAGTAATAATGAGAATTGAAACAGGGTTTTGCAGTTGGGTGCTCTTCCTAACACCAACCTGTTACTGATCAGGGGGTCTGTGTGTATTATCACAACGTAACCTCTGAGTTACAATAGCTTATCAGTTAAGTTTTCAGGTGCTTAACACTCGCCCAAGTTCATTCTTTTATAATAGGCATCTGGTGTATTTTTATGGAGACACATCTGACTATGATGAACCCTAACTCTAACCCTGCGAGTTGGTCAGGGAGAACTTATTGGTCATTCACAGCTGGCCATCTGAAGGTTGTTTCCCAATTTGTCACCTGTCTTTACAGGTGACTATTATGACACTACATTAACCAACCCTCAACCATATATTCGTCGCTTGATGAGGAAAATATTCCAGTATCTATATAATCTTTAACACCTTTAGAGAAAAAAAGTGGCCTTAACGAAAACCTTAAAATCAGTAGTACCAAACCTGTCGCATTCTGGTTTAGCAAAGGACACATTGTAGAAGACAAAATTTGCTATTTAGTACAGGCGGGAATAATAATAGGCTATTCTACACTGTGGTAGTAGGAGTTAAGGGGTAAGCTTATTTATGACTGGATCAACTAACAGAATAGGACAAAGTTTAATCAGAAAATGTTACGACCTTCTCCTGCTCCTTAAAATATCGACGATACCAATGAATCGAAACAGATGGAGGGGCGGTAGACAACAGATACACCCTGATTTCTGGTCACTACAGCTTCAGCAGCATTAGCGAACCCCTAAAATTTAACCCTAACCCTTCCTCACCGTCGTAGAAGCAATGGCAACGTAGCAGTGTCAGAGCTACCTCCTGATGAACATCCAGGAGGAGTCGACATCTGGATCTCTGGTCGTCCCTGCCATGAAGTGAGGATAAATGTTGTTTTTGCATATATGCAACTGTTATTTCTTTGTGTGCTCTGGGCAAAACCTTCCCCAACTTCGTATGCAACTACTGGACCTTGCTGCTCTGGGTGTCAAGGGTGAAAATCAGCAATCTGGCATGTATAATGAATAATTACAGCCAATGAGGAAGCCTTTATGCAGACCAGACAATCCTGATGCATTATCTTTGTAGGCTTTGCACAGACGTCCGATGCTTTCAACAGTAACAACAAAAACAACAGCAGAGGGAATGAAGCAGCTGACGAAAAAAGCGAAGGTGGGCTCTCAACAAGATCAGGCTTCTTCTTCTTTCGTTTGCTTCACAGCATCTCACTGTTAGATCACCAGCTCGGTTAAGAAAAGCCATGCTAATGTTTTTTTGTCTAGCGCAGCTATGCCGGCTTCGCTGTTGGGTGGTCGATATTTTAAGGCATGACTCGATGATGTGGTCTACTGTCTGTTCAGAGTGACCACAGTCGCAGACAGCCGAGTCCCTGAGTCCCCATCCTTTCATGGTCGCGGCGAAACGGCCGACACCTGTCCTGAGGCAGTTGAGCATTGTCCACTGCTGGCGAGGGAGGTCCATGCCTGGTAGGTTATCCGGGTCCTCCACAAATCTGTGCAACCTTGATTTATCTGCTGCCTGCCATTCCTCTGTCTAGCAACGTTTCAGCCAGATTCGTTTTGTGACGTTACCGGGTGTTGAAAGCAGGAGCTGGTGGGCATGCTCCGAGAATGGGCGTCGTGACTTCAGGTGAGCTCGTGGAGGAGTCTCTGTGGCGAGCTTGTAGAGAAGGTGGTCCTCATCGATACCACCTGGCATTGTGTGTGCCTGGTCGATTGGGGTGCCTTTTATGAACATCTGTAAAGGCTTCTACCTGAGTATAGCTTTTACCTTGCTGTTGAATCGTGTGGAACGACAACTGCTCAAATTTTCCATATATCTCATTCCTTGCACCTTGATTGGTATTAATTGAGTGGCCATACTTATTGCATTTAATTGAGTGGCCATACTTATTGCATTTAATTGAGTGGACATACTTATTGCATTTAATTGAGTGGACATACTTATTGCATTTAATTGAGTGGACATACTTATTGCATTTAATTGAGTGGACATACTTATTGCATTTAATTGAGTGGACATACTTATTGCATTTAATACTTTTCTGCCTGTTCTGGTGATCTTCCTGATATCTTAACTGCTTTTTCTTTCCTTCTTTGTCGTGTGAGCTGGTGATCGTTTGTCTTTTTTCTTTCCCCTTTGTGCTAAGGGTCACCTTTGTACAGTGGTTCTTTCTTCCACATGCTGAGCACATAGTACCCCATGTGGGGCATTTGTCTTTTGGGTGTAACTGGCTGCTGCTGCACCTTCTGTATTTGGTGTATTTTATAGCATCTATCTTGTAGTTTCTTCCCGTTGAATCTCTGGCAGTTACTTCATGTGACTTGGTGAAGTTTTATGCATTCTGTCTATGTTTAACAGTTAATGAAATGCCAGTCCTGCTCCCTTCGTTTGGAGCTACTTTTGCAAGACATCTTGGAAATTGCCCGTTTCTTGGACATCTCGGAAACGCATTTCTTGGCTTTTAGCCTGCACCTTGATAAAATACCACCGATACTTTCGGTACTTGCTTGTTTATATTAACATGGGTAAAAAAGTGCTCTATAGAAATTCGTCTGAGGCTTCTCAAATTTCTGCCAAATATCGTCCGGATTTTTCTTATCCACATCATTATGGAAAGTCTAACAGTTTAATCTTCTAAGATCCCCTTCTCCAGCTAGCAACAAAATATGGTCAGCTTGTGAGTTGGGATATTCCAGACTGAGAAATACAAGTCACAACATTGTTTGAAAAAGTTGAATGAATCACCCAAGTTTGTGGCTGTCCAGCACATAATAGGTTTGCACACGTTCAAAGCCATAGCGAATTATTCAATCTAACTGGGTAATAAATACACTTACTTGCGTAGCCATGTTTTATTTGATTTTTTTGTTGTTTTTTTTTTTTTAGCTTTTGTAAATCCTTTTTTTCTTTAAGATGGTTGTACTGTTGTCTTCACATGGCGACTAAAAGTCTAATTTCCATTTGATTTTTTCTTTCTTTTTCATTTTATGATTGGCAGCATTTTACAAAGATTATGTCCATTCACTGCTTCCATGTCATATCTCATGTGGAAGGAACAAATATATAAAGACATAATGACATTCAAGTGTAGTCACACGGATATCTTTATTCAAAATCTGTCTATAACTAAGATATATGGTTTTCTTTATTGATGAGTTACAATAGAGGAGATAACTTAAGTCATAGTATCACAGTTCCTGATCAGAACCATGTGATCGATTTTTGTTCTTTTTAGGACAAACATTACTATCTCTACTAACTCCAATAACCTTGCAATTTTTCTGTGCTTCCCAGGACAAACACTTTCCTTTTCAGATCAATCGTCTATTTTAGTTTGGCGAGCAGTTTAAACCTTTGTGCGATGCCCACACCTGACCAGCATCATTGTAGAAGTGACCAGACCTGCCGAGTTTTTTTCCAACTTTCAGTGTGACATTCATCTTTCGACCGTCAAGGTTGGAGAAACAATCTAACCATGTTAACCGTTCCTGTAATGCCGGCAGCTGAAACAAACCATTTCGATTCCTGTATCTTTATAGCATAATAAAACCATCTATTTGTTATTTACAAATGTAATTCTTGTGTTTGTCATCTCTCTTTACCATTGCTGTATTGCCTTCATGACTCTCAAAAGTTGTTGGGGATGGCCTCCACTGGCCACACCCCACAACAAGTACTTATTTCTGAAGTTAATTCTTTGTCTACTGTTTATGTATTACATGCATTGTAACCTCTTTTTATGTTCGTTTACACAAAATGTTTATGTTAATGAATCTAATTGTTTTTTCCTGTCGTGGCCTCTTTCACAGATCACTACTCCTTTTTAATAAAAAAACCTGTTGAATAGACAGGTGATTTTCATTTCGTTTGAACAGAAATGACTTTCACTTTTATTTCTGGTTGATTCCGTAATTCTAATTAACACTTCATTTCAAAATAAAATCAATACGCATTGAAGAAATTTTTTATGTACTAATGAGTCACACATTATCAAGGCTCAAAGGCCACTCGAGGATAAGCGTTAATGAGTTTGTTAGGTGGACGGTGAGACAACATCGTGAGGATTGGTAATGGTGGTTGAAACTGGGCAGAATTTGCTTATTTAATAACAAGAATTTAACATTGGACTTGAAAACGATCATGTTGTAGTCAGCTTGGAAGCAATCTCATGGTAGTGTGTTCCACAGACAGGTAATTCTTGGAAGTTCCATTTAGTTTTAAGTACACAGAGGAAGAAAGGAAAATTATGTACAATGGTTGTACCTAAAACCATCGCATCATATTAAATATGTCAGCTTACATTATCGTACTACAATGTTTTATTTTTAGTTGGCCCATCTTTACAGACCTATCTGATTTCAGATATAATCAGCCACCAGAATGAGGAAAATTAACCGCTGCCCCGTGGTTGTTTTTATACCAAGCCGAGGATCTGTCGTCGGTAATCAATCTGACAACCTAGAGACTGCCGTGGCAGCAATAGACTTTTCTTTGTCAGAATAAGGTATGACCCAGCTTAGTTCTAGGAGGTGTATCCTTCCAGTCATTATTTCCTCCTTGGGGAGGGTTGGTTTATTGCCGATCTCTTGAGGTGCGTCTACTGAGGAATGCTGACAGGACCATTCTCAGTAATTTTTGTACCCGACCAGAGTACTCCCTCGGTGAGCAGGTTTTCCTCACCTTTCAGCCTTCCCAGCAGTTTTCCAACCTCAGTGATGTCCATGTTCGACCAGCAACATTAGAGAACTGACCTCGATCGACCAAACCCATTAAAGACCAGAACATCTGAGTGATTCCTTCAACTTCAGTGACGTCCACATTCAACCACTAACGTTGAAGTCACACCTTCCTATGACATCAGCACACTGAATCAATCCTCTTTCATTACCTTCACCTTTACGGTTCAATAAACCAGTTAATTTGTTATTTACATGTTTAATTCCTGTGTTTGTCATTTTTCTTTGCCATTGCCACATTAGTCCTGTCTCTCTAAATAGTTGTAAATCGCATCATCATCATCATCATCATCATCATCATCATCATCGTCGGTCCCAGCAACATCTCCTTCTATCTTTCTCTTCTGACACTCGTGTGCGTTATCAATAATAACACCACATGAATAATGGCTATCACAAGTGAAGAATGTAGAAGCAGTAGAAGCAACTCCCCTAAAGTCTAGCACGTCCTCACCGTTGTAGGGGCAATATTAGGGTCACAATCCGCTTAACAGGGCTTTGGTAAAAATCCTAGAGGAGTCAGCATCAGCATCCATTATCCTCTGGTCGTCTCTGCCTCTGCGTGTAGCAAGCAAAGACGTGACAGGCTTGGAACTGCAAATCAATGGAGTGAGAGTTGTTTCTGCGCCATTTCTTTGTGTGTTCGGGGCTAAGCCTTCTCCAATTTCGTATGCAACCACTGAGCCTTGCTGTTTTCGATGTCAAGGGTAAAAACAAGGAGGACTTCATGCAGACCAGACAACTCTGAGGCACGATCTTTGTGAGCAGAAGTCAAAGTTGCTTAACAACAAGAAGAGCAGAAGCAAACAAACGGTGTTTAAAAATATCGACTTTCGATTGGATAAGATCTTAATATCAACATCCTTTTTTCAGCCAATCAGATGTATACGACTCTGGAATATTTATAAAAAAGAGACGTTAAAATATTTTGCACCTAGTGTTAGGAGCTGACCAATTTCATATAAAAACCAAATGCATCAACTTCCAGCCTCACTCTCAGTTTTCTTTCAGACCTGCTGCATGGGATTACATCATTAAAACTCTCCCAGGCGACAGCGGGTGGGACAGCACATGTAATAAGAGACTATCACAAACTCGTGAACACACAAACTTGTGACACATTGACTACAGACAAACATATCTACACTACTTGTTCTTAAATAGACTAAAATAATCCTTCTAACGCAACACTGAACTCTCAATTACTAACTTCACAGGCAAGCCTTATCAAATTCAGCCAACAAGAGAAAAGAATTTGTTGAAGATAGGACATTATCAAAAGAAAGAATGACAGAGTCTATCCATACGAAATAATTAATTTTTATTGACAAGTTGTTAAGACAATGCAAAATAAAATGTTGGCGTTCAAAAAGCCCAAGAACGTTCTGGTGAAAGAAAAGTGTTTTTCTGTAAGGAAAAATTGAGTACACATGTTCATTTCAGCTAGCACTGTGCTAGTTTGTGTATTACAGCGTGTTTAAATAGAATAGGCACGTAGATGTGTGTGTGTGTGTTAGCGTGCCTGTTTTGCCAGTGAGAGGGTGTATGTATGCACTTGTGTGCGAGAGAGTTTGGTTATATTATTATATGCTGGCGTTGTGTTTAGTAGTACGTGAAAGTCTTATATGTCTGCCGGGGCCTTTTGGCTAGGGACTGAGATTAGCTTTTAAGGGCGTACCAACGTACGCTGTTTGTGGAAACATAAATACCAGAAAAGAGAAAGAAAAATACTGTGTTTGGGTTTTTATGTTACGCGCGAGATTTAGAAGTAAATATCCTTGATTCTCTGGTTGGCTGAAAGAAACTGTTGATTGGAGATTTTGTCCAATCGAGAAGCGATACATAACAACAACATTCACTGCCGCTGCTGCTTCTAACAAATTGGGTATTTTGGTTATTTTAATAAGCTGTTAGTTTGGTGTCAATAAAACTTAATATATTTGTGCAAGGATTGACTTTGCCATTCGTTTTGATAATTACCTTTTCTTCTACGAGCGAACACGTGGTCAGCTAAACTGGATAAATAGGAATATCAAATATCGATATATTACAAACTGATCCCAATTGTGACTGAGCAAGGAGTGTCTCTATGCTAAGAAGTGTGGCACTTCCTAGCCCGAAAACATTTAAAACTTTGTCCTCTGATTCTGGTAAAACTGGTCCAGGAATTTTACATGTCTGCTATAACTTAGCTGACTTGACAACAAAGAGATCAGCTGTTTGACACACAAATACACAATGTACGCTACTGTTCACTTAAAGGCATACATCACACACAAACCTGATTTTCATTAAAATCTCCAAATAAAAATAAGATCGATTAATAAAAAAACATTATCCAGAAAATAAAAACATTAAAAAAATAGAAATGTATTTAATTCGAGAGAAATACCAATAAAAGCCGGCCATGTTCCACTGTTTCGTATTTATTAAAATAAAAAAAAATGAATAAAAGAAATAAAATGAATTAACAATATACAATAAAATATATGTATTTTCGAATTATTATTACAATAAAGAATTTACAATATTTTAATGAAATCTAAGGAAATCATTTAGAGGGAAAAAATAAAAACGTGGTTTAACAACTTTTAGTAGATTAAACCTCGTTTTGATCGAAGCCCATGTGAAAAAAGACGCTGTTTCAGTTTCTCGTTGTATCGAAGTACAAGTCACATTAATGAATTCCTTCCTCATGTTCGAGGTCTTCTACGAAATACCGCAATTAATTGCGCTCTAATACCAACACTTGTCGACGGCAGAGTCCACAATATAAGTGGTTCTGTATCGGAAAATACCTGGAACTTTTTTTATATACCAAACGTGAAAAAAAAAAATCATTATTAACTACACCACCGATAGAGAGAGAAAGTGCTATTAACAATTTAAACATTTTTTCTGGTTTTCTTTCATCTCTGTCACCATGTTTGACGAAGCTGGTGAATTTTTCGAAATGTTTCGGAATAATTTCCCGATGACTTTTATCTGTTTTGTTCCGTTGTTGATCCTGGTGTCGCCCGTAATTCCAGTCCGAGCTGCACATGAGTTTGCGGTCTACAGAATGCATCAATATGATCTCCATGGAACAGCATACGGTTAGTTCATGCGGTTTTGTTTGGTTCATTTTTATTTTTTGATTTTGAAAATAAATCTAAATTGCTAAAATTAAATAAATCACCATTTTTTTTCTTTTTTTTTTTCAAACGCAAAAACACTTTTTAATCTCAACGTAGATCTAGGTTAAAAAATGATACCTACTTTCGAAAAACATAATTTGTACGCATTTAAAAATGAAATATTTAAAAACACCATCAGATAACTGTTACATATTATTTAGGATATTTCTCTTCATGAAATGAATTTTTAATCCTTTAAAACCATTAAACAACGAGGTGTTGTGAATTTTTGTTCGCATTTTCCAAGCATTAGTTTCAATTACTGCTTTCTTTATACTCCTTGTTGAACTCTTTTTTTTTTCTGTTGGATTTTATCATTTCCTTCAATTTGAGAGAAAAAAATTACTTTAAGAATAAGATTTTGAAGAGGCGGGGGCTTAAATGATTTTATAGAATCACTCCCGTCTCCAATCGGGTGTTTTTGCGGGGGGTGTATATTTGGTGGTGGTCTTGAGTGAAAACGATTTTTAACCCTATAAATAAGAAAACTGAACGATTGGAGACTGAAGTGGTTCTATAAAATGACCGAAACTTGTTCAATAAATGTTTGGTTCATTAAACAAAATAACACAAACAAAATACTAATTTTGTTGAAATCCTATCGAGGTGTGCCTTCTATTTTTACAGGAACTTGGTTTATAAAAACTGTAAAATGTTTTCCTCAACCGGAATAATTTAAAAATTAAATATTTTGAACCGGACAAAACCCAACTAGGTTAGGTTATGGTTAGTTTAGGGTTAAAAAAAATAGTTCGTTTTTTGTCCGGTTCAAAAGTAAGCCTTCCCCCTCCCTGGGGCACAGTGGGTCAATTTTAAGACATTTTTTTCATGAATTTTAGTATAAATTTCCCAATAGCGACTTTCTGCAAAATACAATGAGAAATTTGGGATGTCACCTCAAAGGGTTAGAAAGAATTAGGCCCAGGTAATCCATATGATAAGGAGTTTAGGGCTGTCAACCAACGGCATCCAAAGTAAATTTAATCAAGGTGATTCCGGGGCACCATGGGTAAGCTTCGTTTTAACCTTATTTAAATCCCAATACTTTGCCAAAATGAATTCTATTGATGATGTATTTATATATTTGATCTGCATGATATCTCTTGCACATGAAATTCAGCGATTTTAAGAGACTGCAGGTTTCTGTTCACCAGATGCACAAAAATAAACTGCAGAAAATTGCACAACAGGTGCCATATTAAAAGGTTTAATTAGTAACCTACCATCAAATGGGGGGGGGGCACTGGTCATGACCAGTGTTGCCCCATTAATTAGTAGATAATGTGGCTTTATCTAGGTCTGCATATTTACAAACTCATCGTGACCCGGTTGTAATGCAGGCTGTGAAAATGCTTTTTTTGGGGGGGGGGGCATTAGTTTAGTTGATTACAAAAACACCTTTGATTCGGAAAGTGTATAAAGTTTCATTAAAATAATGGGCACAGCGCTAATCACATTTTGAGCGGGGCAGACAAACGAAGTTGAAAATGAGAAAAAGAAATTCTTGAACAGTTCTCATTATGAACTTTTTCACTAACGGCACCAAAAAGAATGATCAAGTGGAATAGTGTCCACTGTCCAGTAAGAGTACTAAGGGTGATTTAATTAGAAAGGGCAGCAGCAATTGTATCACTGTAACATGTTGCGAGAAAATAGAGTAAATCATAAAAAACCCAAACATTGTGCTTCGGAGGACCCTACCCTTTTTGTAGACATACCGAAACCCTCGCATAATTTTATCAATACGTGTTCACATTGTATTTGAACTTTCACCTGGCAAAGAAATGGAGGGGGGGGGGGGGCATTAATTCTTCCTGGCATCTAAAGAAAAACATTTTTAATACAGTAAAAGTCTCCTGGGCAAAGTAATTTATGTTATTATTAATGTTAAAGAATGATTTTCGAGATAACTTAATTTCAATTTCCTATTTTTAAGAATCGGTGCTTCTAACAGAATTTGAATTGAACCAAACCGACTTTTGCCGAACTAAATTTAAAACTTAGGTTTAGGGTAGAAAAAAAAACAGTTCGGTTCAAATTCTGTAGACGTACCTAAAAATCAAATAAAATCTTGATAAATTTCTACCAAACTTAAAGCGAGAAAATCCTTTTAAGTCATTTTATCAAATAAAATATTTTTTTCTTGCACAATAATTACATTTTTTTTATTATTTTTTGTTGTTTTAAGTATTTTAAGATACTTTTTTCTATTTTGATAAGAAGTCGATTAGAGTTCATTCAGTTAACATAGGTTATTGGGAGGGGGGGGGGTGCATCTTCAGTAAAAAAAAAAAAAAAAAAAATATTTATGTACCTTAGCCGGTGTTGCCTAGGCATCATTTTACTTTCGTTTTTCCTTTTTTAAAATAGGATTTTGAAATGTAACTATGATTAGTACGACGTCGGTTGCTTATTAAATTAATTGCATCAAATTGTTAAAGCTATAACTAATTTGAAGGTAATGTTTTAATTAAATATTTTAGCTTACAAAACTTTCAATCTTCTAATACATTTTTAAAGACAGAAGACTTTCTATTTGACAGTTTAAATACTTTCAAATCCCTTTCAAATTTCGAAGGGTCACGAAGTAATTCTTTTTTTTTCAATTATTAACAAAGTTGATTTGTTTATGAAGAAACCGACATGCATTCTGATGGTTTTCAAAAAAAGTTTTAAAAATAGGATTTAAAAAAAACAAAACTATTTTACGCGATTTAAATATAAAAAAAATGTAAGTCGCTCTACGTGAGTTATCGCGAAATGGTCACATTTTATTAATATAGAGATGTGTCTTTCAAATTACGGCGAAATAGAAACAATGGGCAAGACAATACCTATGCCCAAAATGTGCTTGCAAGCCAAAAAAGTGACTTCTACGGAGCAGCTAAACTCTAATTGAACTGATTATTTTCTGGTTTTATTGACGAAAGATAATAATTGAAGACAAATCCTACATGATTTGTCTTCCATTATATAATCATTTGTATTTCTTATGAGACGCTTCGTACCACATCCTGTAATTGTTCAATAATAAATGGTTCGTTAATTTATTTAACATTTGTAGATTAACACCCTCCGCTAAATCCCCCCTCCCAATAATTCACGCTGAAAAGTTAGCAAAAATCCTCCTATAATCCTGAGTGGAAATCCCCCCACCGCAAACAAAACCCCCGAAAAACAATACATAAATCGTCTCGAGTATGGTAAAACGCTAGAATGGCCCGGAAATGGATCATTTTACGTTTAATTTATATGGGAAATGGTCCCCCCTCTAATTTTTTTCTTCTTTCCGCTAAGTTTTTCAGGGTGTTAACACTTAATCGCCTAAAAAAAGTAGAATCTCAGAACGGTAACGGGTGTTAACCTATATTAATACCGTTTATTTTATAGATTAACATTTCTTAGAACCGTTAAATTAAACTTTACAAGTTGCAATTATTTGTTTCATGTGTCTCGTGTACTCTTTAAGATTTTTGATTTTATTTCGGCATAGAGAAGAAATTACGAAAGGAGTGTATTATTTATAAACCTTGTTCATCCAAAAATTGTAAATCCCACCGTAGTGTCTTGAGGAACTTCGCTTCAAACTGCTGCAAATGTTGGACAATTGCGAGAATATAACCCGATTAAATCGCTTTTTGTAGGCACATCGGTTTAGACAAAAATTTCAACTATTTGTGATTTTATTCATCTAACGTGTAACTCTACTGATCCATTTCTAATCCTACCCATTATTGCTAAATATAATATGGTTTGCAATAATGCAAGAAATGAAAATCTATAAGAAAGAAAAACAACACTTCGTTTTGTTTTTCTATAAAGATAGCTTTCAGGTTTCTAGATTGTGAGACCCACATTCTTGTTGATCTATGTAGAACGGGGGGGGGGGGCTATTATATTGTCGTTCACATGCAACACATATTATCTACCTAATGTCTTCAAACTGGGATAGGGTGTGTGTGAGAGAGAGAGAGCTATAAATCCAGTGGAAACTTGATACTCTTATCACCGGCTTCTTCTCCTCTCAAGAGAAAAAGCCTTATTTGCTGAATGTTGCATCACTTAAAATATTTACTTCTACCTTTTCACTTTTAGGAGTTTATATATAAGCAGATTATTGCTTATTTTTACTAGAATTAATCCGATTAAAAAGTTATTTACCATCGATTTAGCCACCCTCTCTCCACCCTTTTAGCCTGTAGTTTATTGTTGCCCTTGACCTTAGGTCACTCATCCCTGCACTCTGATCCCCTTTGCGCGAAGTCGTGGTGGAATGTTTGAATGCTTAAAATATTTTCATTTTCTAGATGAATACTTTTAAGTACTTCGAATATTCCTTGTTTTCTACCTTTTATTGCAACCCCCGCCCCCGGCCCCCCGTTAGTAACAGTGAATAATCCATAATCTAATCACCACACGTGACAGGTTTCATTTCATCGATTATTTAACATGTGCGTTTTCAAATATGTTTTAATCAATTATTTGTTCGTTAATTTTTGGTTAAAAGGTTAATAAAATAATTAACTCTAATGTAAATTTAATTCTATTTTATGAACCTGAAAGAAAAAAAAGACGAAAATGTTCTTATTTGTTTGTGTCTCTCTAACGACCATTACGACGGCGGCGGCCGTGGTCTCTCCCTGTCCGATCTTTCATAAATTGACGCATGCGTCTCTAGGTTTTGCGCAACGAAGCATTAACAAAACATCACTCTTCTCGCCTTTCTGTCTTTTATTCAATATTGTAATTATGGAGTTAAAAAAAAATAATCTGAATATTGAAATCAGGTTTTAAATAAGTCTAAGCCAGTCTACATTTTGTGGTTGTTTCATATTTATTTTCTTAAGTTACATTTTTATAAGTTTTTAAAATTTATTTTTTTTACATAATCTAGGGAAATGGTTGACCCCACCCATTTTTTTGTTTTTAAATCAACTGATGAGTAGTAACGCACTTCTCTAAATTGTGTTTTTAAATCATTATTTTTGAGATGTGGAATTGTCTTTGTTGTGATTCGGTCTCTATTTTGCCTTCCCATGAGGGCAGAGTTAACACAAGGTCGGTTTTTAATGTGAAGGAAATCCAGCTTCTAAAAAGGGACACTGGATTGGGACAAAAATTTAAATTGTCTCAGTCCAGAAGGATTTCTTCTTCACTGACCGAGGACAGAAAAGATGAAGTGTAGTATCAGAACAGATACTACACTGTGCTCTTCCGTAATTCAGTCCTATCGCATCTATGCTGGTAATTAATGCACTGATATCATTCGGGCAAAGTATTATTAACATTGTTTCCCCCTAAAATATAAACTTGTCTTCAATCAACCATATACAATTAACTGTCGTCAATATTTATCATGAACTTATTGTTTCGGCGTTAAATGATAAAAGTTGATCTACCGTAATGTTTTACGGTAGATCTTTGGTATTTGTCATTTGTGGCTTAAACACCAGAAAAATCAGACCTCCCTCTTAGAGGGTTACCCCACCCCACCCCACCCCACCCCACCCCACCCCACCCCACCCCAGGACCTCCCTCTTAAAGGGTTACCCCCCACCCACCTCAGGACCTCCCTCTTAGAGGGTTACCCCCCACCCCACCTCAGGACCTCCCTCTTAGAGGGTTACCCCCCACCCCACCTCAGGACCTCCCTCTTAGAGGGTTCCCCCCCCCACCCCATGACCTCCCTCTTAGAGGGTTACCTTCCCTTTTGACAGCATTTTCATCATTGCATCAAAGAGGCTCTGGTGGTGGAGGGTCGATAATTTGCACATGTGGGCCAATGCCAAGAGATGTGCTTTTGTGTCTGCTTTCCCCTGTTCATTGCTAGGTGCTTAAAAAAAAACAACCTTATGTCCCGGCGGGGGGGGGGGGGGGGTGTAAAGCCACTTCGTATAGCTAAACAGTTTTAAATATATATTTGACAAATTGCATCTCGTGAATTACACCACAGTAAGAGAATGGATTATCTCAACCATCTCTGTAACAGGATGCTAGTCTGTCACCAGTTATACTCCCAGCAATTTATTTATACATCTGAATGGAGTGTTTGCTTACCGCACCTGGTGTATCCAAATGGTCACCCATCTAACTACTGAATCGGTTTGATGTTGCTTAACTTTGGTGGTCTAGCAGAAAGCAGTCTGTCAACATGATTTATCCATAATAAAAATAAAAAGTACCGTTTATGTCGGATGAGGTTATAATTATAATCTTGAAATTACATCCCTTATTTCTATTCATATAAAGTTGGGTATGTGTATATTGTACAGGATTCCCTCCTAAACTAAGTGATCATTATGCATTTTGGAACACAGCTACTAGGCGTAAAAAAAGGAGATGGGAGCCCTTTTGAGAAAATTCAGATACTTCCAATTTTTGTGAAAGTGTAACAATAGGTATACGACATCAATTAATAAATATTCCTCAAATTTCAGTTTCTTTTTGAGTATTTTAAAGGGGTTTTAGGGGTAATAATATGGGCGCAATCTCCCATTTGAAAATTCAAATATCAGATTTCCATTGAATTTGAGCCATACTCATTAAACAAGATTCTTAGAATTTTAATTTCTTAAGACTTTAAGGCTTTAAATTAGACATTTTCTAGATCAAAATTGGAATAAGGATTCTAGATATAAGGTTTAGTATCATTATGTTGATTTTAATATTCTTAAGGTGATATAAAATTGGTGCAAAACTGTTCTGTTCGGGGAATTAATCTTACCTGTCCTGGAACGAGTATTCTATTTTTTTCTCTAGCTTACTTTACTAAACCGAATATTAAGTATTTCTTAATAGAATGAAACTAGTTACCGGAACAGTATACTAATAGTCTTTAGATTTAACAAGCTATTTAAATTGAGATTGCTAGTTCTAGTGTCACGTGATTCGTGCTTTTATTTAAATTGAGATTGCTAGTTCTAGTGTCACGTGATTCGTGCTTTTATTTAAATTGAGATTGCTAGTTCTAGTGTCACGTGATTCGTGCTTTTATTTAAATTGAGATTGCTAGTTCTAGTGTCACGTGATTCGTGCTTTTATTTAAATTGAGATTGCTAGTTCTAGTGTCACGTGATTCGTGCTTTTATTTAAATTGAGATTGCTAGTTCTAGTGTCACGTGATTCGTGCTTTTATTTAAATTGAGATTGCTAGTTCTAGTGTCACGTGATTCGTGCTTTTATTTAAATTGAGATTGCTAGTTCTAGTGTCACGTGATTCGTGCTTTTAGAACCACTAGAACCGAAGATACAAATAATCAAATTAACTAAGAATATTTCGATATTGATAAGATATATTGACGTACATCATTAAGTTTCATGTAGATGATAGTTTCAGAATTATTTTTATGTATAATATGTAAATATTTGATTTTTAATGGTGCGGTATGTTTTGTCTAATTCAACAAGTCACTAGCGGAATAGTAAATGTTTACTTAATTTCGTTATAGCCGCATAGCAAGTTCGCATTCTCTTCCCCAAAATAGAAAATGCTTTCATATTAGTAATTATTTTGTGTGTGTGCTTTCATTTAGTTAGATTACTCTTTTACTCTGAGTTTGACAATTTAAAAGATAATTTTTGTTCAAGTTTTTTCAAAGTTTATTGTAAAAAAAAAAAATAATGGATGATGAACTGGATTTCTCATTAAAAACAGAATCCCTATTTACTTGCCTCGTCATGAGGCAGTTAGACACAAGGTCGGTTTTTAATGTGGAGAGCACAACTAAACTCAATTGCTTAAAATTAAAATAAAAAAGGGACGTACAGTTAAAATATAAGATTTAAAAAATAAAATATGGCTAAATTTGCAGATTAACACACTCTGCTACCCCTCCCCCAAATAAATATATTCTGCTTTTTTCGGCGATTACGTGTGAACACTGTGGAAAATAGAAAGAATGAAAACTTATTTTAGAATTTAGAGTGATGGATCAGTTTCATATATATTTAACGTAAATTGTGCGTTATTTTTTAAGGGGGGGGGGGGTCCACTCTTTTAGGCGATTACATGCCAGTCGGACTAAGGGTTAGTGTTACAAATATATTAGTAAACTATACCCTTCCTCAATTAATTGCTGCCGGAAGGGCGGGTAGGCTTTGCTAATATATATATATATATATATATATATATATATGAAAAAAATTGAGGAGAAAGGTATGGAGCATGCATGAGCAACGTTTGTTCATGTGTGGGCCAGATGAAGTTTTCTTAGTCTGAACACTGGCCAGAACCCTAATCATAGACTGTGCATATGTACTTACACATTCATATATGCTATAGACATATTCTAAAACTATTGGTTTTTATTCATGCATGAATCTGGTTATCAATATAAAATTCTTTATCAAAAGGATATTCAAAAAGCAATTGTAAGAACAAAAAACAATTTATTGACTAACATAATTAAATTTCTTTAAAATTAATAAATTAACAAGGAGCCTACTGATGATACCCTTCAAATCCTTAAATCAATACAAAGGTGACTTATTTTGAAAACCTTTTATAGTTTTCATTAAAACTTTATTTCACACCAAACGAGGCATATTGTCACTGATTAGGGGCCCGATTTATAAGGGGCATCCTAAGTGGGGAGTTGTGCAGCAATATGTTTGTTCATATTACATTTAAATTTTTGCATGTTGATACAATTGTGGAAACAAGGAACAGGAGGGAATTCCAGAAGCAAGCAGTCTGACGAAAGAAGCTATTTGAATAGTTTTTCGGCATCTTGGGATCTCTACGGTGATGGGATGGGATTTTGCTGTTAGTTGGGGGTATTTATGTAGAGGGAGGTTGGAGTGCAGTTAGTTCATCAGAGCTTATATTGTTGGTGAAAATGAACAGATTTTTTTCAGTCAAATTTTGTTGGTGTGCTTTTCTTATAGATTTCGAAACAACTTTCTGGACAGATATTTATGATAATTACATGAAAAACTTTTCGAAACCTGTTTCACCGATTTAAATGTTCAAAATTTATTTTAGTGAAAACTTGCTGAACCCCAGCGGTTGAACTTTGATAACCGCTTATGTTCAAACTATTTGACTAATCAGATTTGAACATAACAAGGTAGCCTTTCCTTGATTTTTAAAGCCAAATTTGACCAAATTCCGACCACTGTGTGCTTTCAAATTGAGTTAAACATTCAACTACCCTTTTACGCTCTACCAAAATCGAAAAAAAAATGGTTTTACAATATTCATTTTTTTTTTTTTATCTCACTGCTAAAAAGTTATAAAAACAAAATACACATGAATAATATTGATAAACTTATAGATAAATCAATTTCCTTTTGTTTGTATGATTTGACAGAATTTTATGAGTTTTTCCAATGGCGCTCCACCCCCCCAAAATGCTGTTTTAGTGACATTTTACAAGTAATGAGCATTGCTAGTAGAATAAAGCTACTTTGCCACCAGCTATGGATATAATAGCAAATAATCTGAAATGATTTCTTTATAACATCTAAACGAGCTAGTAATAATTAAAACTACTTTTAAAGATATACAAAAGGTGATTTTAAAAATATTTGCCCCTTTGGTCAAGCTCTGCTTATAGATCGTCATCAAACCTAAATTCATGTATTTTCCATCGGTCACCTTTGAAACTGAAAGGTGGTGGGGGTCTGAGGGGGACTTAACAAGGTGATGATGCAACATTTGCAAAGCACACGCAACAAAAATCAACAAAGCAAACAAAGGGTTTTTAAGTTTCACTATGATTTATTATCTACGTTCAACCAACTGGTGGTGATTCGTGTGGATATGTTAGCTAGTATGTCCAGCTTGTCTGTCATCCGTTTCTCCTTTCAGATCCACTCGTTTGTTCACAACGACTACCGATTCTAACACCGAGGTGATCCAACTCACAAAATGGGTGCCCTATAATTATATGATAAAAGATGGAAATAATATTCCAACGTAATGAAAATAGGAAAACCAATATTATTTATGTATTCATCAATGTTTCGTCTTTATTTCAACACTTCCTCGGGATGATTGATTTCACAAAATAACACACAAGTACAAATATTTGAAAAAGTTTGGTTCGTTTGTGACGTGAAAAGAATGTTAGAATTTAATGTGTACTGTGTTTATGAAATAGAATTAGTTTTTTTTTTTTTTCCAAACGAAAACATAGTCGTTAGAATTCAGAAAATGTGGTGCGACTATGACTTGAAAGGAATGGTTTTGTTCTTATTCAAACAAAACGTAGTCGTTAATTTAAAATGTGCGATATGTTTATGAAATAGATGTTTTTATTGTTTCATTTTTTATTTTTTATTATCAATATCTAATGTGAAAATTTTTGTTGAAAATGTAGTGTAAAATAGCTAGTCTAGATCTAAATTCAAGTTCTGTTTGGATAGAACAAGTTTGCTGATTAAAGATAAATTGTAGAAACCATTACATTGTTTAATTGTAGTTTATGCTGAGTGCTGATTCAAAATTTTTTTGCCAAGATTTATTTAATATATATATAATATTATTAAATTATATTTTTTTAAATATTTTACCTACATACCACGTTGTTTCAAACTTTTGACTCATCAGCGCAGGGAAATGATAATCTTAGACGGTCACAGTGTATGAACCCGGTTTAGAGACACCTTGAATCTGTAAGCGTTCGCTAAATCCCTTAAGCCACAGGAAGTTGTCACATTATAATGGAGAAATTAAGTTATATTTACACTGAAAGCGGCGAGTGTAAACATCAAGACATCAGATAGAACTCAACGACAGTTGGAGTATTGCACTGAAGCTTCAGGTGAATGTCTATTTTTAATTTTTCGAACAGTGCTCGACTTCAATTTTACTTAAAGGGGCTAATAATAATAGCATATATATATATATATATATATATAACTACATCAAATGTAGGGCACAAATTCACCAAAAAATCAGTTTTTATCCACATACAATTGTTTCCACCTTTCATCAAGATATGTATGAGTCATTTATTTTTTCTTGAAGTGGATTATCATCAGTGCTCATAAAAAAGAAGGTAACCCTTCAGACAGAAAAAAATGTATTGTATTCTGCATTTATTTACTTTTTATATTTTGTTTCACCATATATTATTTTGATAAAATATTTTGTTTTTCATTTATTCTTCAGATCATATTGTTCAATGGGGTAGTTTATACGTACATACGAATCGTGGTAGCTTCATGCCATGTGCGTTATCCTTCAATCGTTTGCCATCGATATAGATTTTCACTTAAACTACAGTCAAATATGAGATGAATGTTTTGACTAACCGGAATTTTGTTGGTCTTAACCTTTATTTATTTCTTCTAGGCCTTGATCTTCTCTTTTTGAGTTGGTTTTTATGCTTCTCTTTCAAAGTTCATATTTACCTTGTTTTATAGTAGTCTCGTACACGTGTGTGTGTGTATATATATATATATATATATATATATGTGGCTGATTTCCTGCGGGAATTAAACGCAATCGTTTCTGTGTAACTTGCCATAGATATATTTCCATACTACTACTAAGCTCTATTCACATATTGATCACTGTTTAAGTAAATACTGAATATATATTATATCACCTTTATGATCTGTTTGTATATACATGAAATAGTTATATATATTAGCAGGGAAACCCGGTGATACCCAGGAATGAATAAGGATCCTTATGTATTCATATTGTCTTTGCTTTTTTTTGATTTCTGGCACAAATCCATATTCCAGGATATTGTAAAAAAAAAAAAAAAAAAAAAAAAAAAAAAACCATTAATTTTCAAGTTATAAATAAAATGAGGCAATTTTTTATTTTTTCCTAAGCGTGCCGTTTTGGGAAGTTGGATTTTCCCAACGTTAAAAACCGACCTCTTATCAAATTTGCCCTCATCGGCAGACAAATCTATATATTAATACGCTAAGGTGTACGTACGTGTGTCACGCTCCTAAAGAAATTCAATAAATAAATAAACAACAAATAAATTGGACGGAGAGACTTGGAAACGAATATTGTGCAGATGAACAGGAGGGGGAATCAGTAAGAGCGATTTTAGTAGTGCTCTGGATGCCTCCTTGATTTTCAAAGTACTTGGCGTTGTCTGGGAGAAAAGTTCTCAATATCCTAGATAGAGCTGCTGTAGTGATAGACTTGTATAATATTTTAACACCATTTATGCTTCTTTTCGGAATATTGTGCAGATGAAAAGGAGGAATCAGTAAGAGTTATTTTAGTAGTGCTCTGGATGCCTCCTTGATTTTCTTAGTACTCGGCGTTGTCCGGAGAAAAGTGCTCAATATCCTAGATAGAGCTACTGTGCAGATGAAAAAAAGGGGGATCAGTAATGGGGTGCTTCTGGTGCTTCTACAATATAAGACCCGGAGGCTTCTGCAGTATAGGGGTAATGGGTGCTTATGCAGTATACAGACCAGGGGTGCTTCTACAGTATATGACTCAGCACCGGGGGTGCTTCTACAATATAGGACCCGGAGGCGTCTGCAGTATAGTGACCGGGGGTGCTTCTACATTATAGGCACTGGGGGTACTTCTACAATATAGGAACAGAGGCTTCTGCAGAATATGGACCATGTATGCTTCTGCACTATAGGGCCTGGGGGGGGGGCTTCTACAGTATAGGACCCAGCAACGGGGGTGCTTTTACAATATAGGACCCGGAGGCTTCAGCAGTATAGGGGCCGCACAGTGCGTCCAGCAGTTGAAAAAATAAATTTTTGACTATGCTCAGATGGCCGTGAAAATGTTTTAAAGTGAAACTAGAAAGCAAATGTGAATCAACAAAAAAAAAATTCGCTCAAAAGGTCCACTTTTGGACTTTTTACAGCAAATTGAAGTTGGTTGGTTTGCGGGTTGTTCAAAATCATCATTATTTTTTCTGCAAAAAAAGCTCGACAAACAAAAAAGGCATATTTTGGGATGGAATATCCTTAATATGGTACATTTTACAATCTTAAGTGTGACTTTTTCATAAAACACATACAATAATGTCTTAAATAAGCCACATATATATGTATATAAATGAAATTTAGAATTTCTGATACCAAAAATGTTATTGCACCATTAGAGAGTGGCCGCACAGTGTGAATTTTGCCTTTTTTTGTGAAAATTAAAAAATTTTGATGTCAGAAGTTTTTTGCAAGGAGATGCAGGCCTGGGGTTTTCAGATGTTTAAAATACACCATCTTGGCTAACAGATGCACATAGCTTTCTACCTGCCCCAACCTGCCACAAAAGTTTTATGGACAGATCAAAATTTTCATTATTATGCAAAAATCTGGCAAAATGGGCTAAAATCAGCTGAACTCTACGAAAACAGTCGATCTGTTGTAAATCTGGTAAATCATACGTTTATGTAATTACCAATGATGTGGAACTAAAAATAAGGCTGGAAATTAATGGAATGATGTTATTTAATGGAGATCAGTTCAATAAATGGTAATGGTTGATCATTATTTGTCAAAATGGCCAACACGGTGTGAATTTTGGCTTTTTTTTGTAAAGCTAAAAAATTTTGAGGTCAACTTGTTTTGCCAGGAGATGCAGACATGGGGTTTTCAGATGTTAAAAATACACCATTTTGGCAACAGATTTCTGTTGCCTAAACCTGCCTTTCCGAAGGTATGCAAAATTCTAGTAAAATGGACCAACATCAGCAGAAATCGATGAAAATCACCAATCTGAAGTAAATATGGTAAATCGAACCTTAGTGCAATTACCAATATGGAACTATAAAATGATGTTGAAAATTGATCGAATAATGTCATATAAAGTAAATGACTTTGACATTGAAAGAAGTTTTAGGTATTCAACACAGCCACGTCCACACGATCATCACTTACAATATTATAGCATGACTCAATGAAACTTCGTTCAAGGTCCAACACAGACGCCACATTCATTGGGCATGACCGAACAGTATGTCCATGTTTGTCGCACTGTTTGCATCGTGGAATGAGGGGATGGGATTGGACAAGCATTCTTGTGAAGATATCCCTAGTGTTCAGTTTGATAGACCATTGTCGTGCTCGGGAAGCTGGACCGGACTTGTAGGCCCGGATATGCTTATTCCAGGCCTCGCTGGACTGTTCAGCATACACCGCAATAGGTTTTCCATCATTCATGGCGAACAACTCCCAGGAATGGCCAGCCATCTAGTGGACACTAGGTGAAATGATTGCCCACGGAAAGGATCGTTTGTAGTGGATCATTAGGTCTTTACCGAGAGCATTCACCTTCTCGACATCAACAACTTTGGATACATCGCAGCTTTGTGTGATACTTAGCATCTTGTTGAAGTACGAGAGAAGTTTGCTGTATGCAGATTTGTCTGATGACTTGTTGATCACAAATGCTATTCCGATTCTCGGGAGCAAAGAATCGTTCGGCTACTGGACCTGTGTTGGTGTTCCCTCCAATAGTTGGAGAATTGACAATAATTTTATCACAGTCTGCCATAATTTTAGGTTTTCACCGGAAGCGCCTTGTTAATACGCTTCCAACTAGCTATCAGCCACTTTCTAATTTCGAGTTATGGCGAAGTTATGCTCAAAAAGGATGTTTATGAGAAAATGCCCAAATATGGTAATTAGGGTCCAGTCCTCCCAATTTCAGTTTTCTAAAAGAAATTGTTATTGCATCTGAAACGCCTTGTTAATACGCTTCCAATGAGGTATTAACCACTTTCTGATTGTGAATTATGGCGAAGTTATGCCCAAAATTGGCGTTTTTTGTTTTTTGTTTTTTTTTGAGAAAATGCCCAAATATGGTAATAGGAGCCCAGTCCCCCAAATATTAGGTTTGTGATGAAATTGATATTGCATCTGAAACGCCTTGTTAATACGCTTCCAACGAGGTATCAGCCATTTTCTGATTTCGAGTTTTGGTGAAGTTATTAATTTTTTCCACTTTTTGGCTTTCTGGGTGCACTGTGGACCGGGGGGGGGGGGTGCTTCTGCAGTATAGGGACCGGGGGGGGGGGTGCTTATATATTTTATATATGTGGAGGGTAAAAAAAAATATTGGGGGTGTCAAATGTTTTTATTTTTTCTTATTTCCTTTTTATTAAAAAAGCTTCTATGTATGGAGGAGGATACAAAAAAATTGGGGGGAGGGGGCAAAAAAAATTCTTTATTTCGTTTTTTAACTACAAATATTTCCGTTTATGATAGTGACAATACATGAATGAAAACTATTTTGTTTTTCTGACACAACAGGGGAGCATTAATATGAGTTCTTAGGTATGCGAACTGGGCTGGAGATAGGTACATATATAGTATGTGCACCTTTGCAGAGATAGGTAAGTATATAGTATGCGCACCAGGGCGGAGATCAGTATGTATATATTAGAGGGGAGTCGCGACCGATGGTGACTGCTAAAGAGACAGCTTTTGCCCAGAGTAATATAAATAAATATATATACTTCTATCCCGTCACGCAAAATTTTGGTGAGTAAAATATGTGCATATTTCTAGCCACCGAATAATATTATTAACAGTAAATTATACAGATTGATGTAGAAAACACTGGAATTTCCACAGGGTCCCACTAGTAAATATGAATACACAAATATAGAGATGTTTGTAATGGAGGGGAGATAACTCCGTTTTAAAATCTGAATGATTATCAAACCTTTTAATTTCTAAAATCTATTATCGTTTTATCTTTAAATTGAACCAAATTTTTATCAAACTATATTACTGATTATGTTATGGCAATGTTATTTGAATCTCTATTTATAAAATTATTGGATGTAAACGATTTAATATGAGGATTAGCTAAGAATTTTGAAGCCAGAAATGACTTTCTATTTGACCAAAATCCGAATCCATCATACATTAAACAAAGACATAACGAAACTTACCCATACTCATACTGTGATTCGATTTGTTAATACAATCAGAGAGCCCCTTGGCTCGTCTGCTGTTTAAATTTAGCCATTTTTGATAAGAGATTGTTTCTTTTGTATTCAAATTTATAAAAAAAAACTTTAAACTATTTGAGTTAATAGGGAATTTTTGCACAATTTAGAAGATATTGGTTCTCATTGAATATCATAATTATTGTTCAAATTGAAATTTCTTTCTATTGAATAGAAATTATATTATTTAAAATGTTTTATTTTTTATTTTTACAAAGTTAAAATTAATCAAAAAAATATTTTTGAAAATTAGATTTTCTGCAGAAATCAAAGATTGACTTACTTCAAAAAATATTTCTGATTTGTCAGTAGAATGCACAGTACATATTTGTGTAGGAAAATATTAATTCCTAACTCTTTAAAATCACTAAGCAAAAATAGAATATCTATCAGATTAAGTATGTTTTCAATAAAATTGATTTGAAATAGATTTGTAAGAACATGGTCTAATATTTGCCATAAATAACTGGCGAAATAAAAGTAAATATTGATCTTGTCTGAGAAATGCTGTTTAAAGTTTACATATGACCACACACACACACAGTGTGCAGAGTTGAATGGTTTCAATGGGAATCCGAGTAAAAGAGCTCAATGTACTTATTAACAGAGCAGAATAAATTTAAAGGAAATAAACTAAAAACACATTAAGGCTGTCCGCATTATAAATTATTTCGACCTAGATGGATCTCATCAGACGCGTAAACAACCACATTTCGGAACTGAATGATCTCATTCAGTTCCGAAATGTGGCTGTTTACGCGTCTGATGAGATCCATCTAGGTCGAAATAATTTATAATGCCTTAATGTGTTTTTAGTTTATTTCCTTTAAATTTATATATATCTATATATATCTCTCTCTCTCTCTATATATATATATCAATCCTTTAGAATCATATTTAATATTTGAGAAAGTTTTGATCATTTCTTGGTCCTTTCAGAAAAAAGGCCATCTTTCATGCCATTGGTCAGTTGACTACAATGACTTACACTTTTAGCACCTAAACATGACCTCAACAGCTCAGAATTTGGAACCAATCCCTTTCCCTATCTTGTCACACAAAGAAACAAATTACACGTTAGCAATCCATCAGGGTTTTTTGATCACTCCTGAAGGAGGAACCCCTCCCTGGTTTCTGTTCACCTTATTGGTGACTGTCATTCAGGTTTTTTTGCCATGGTCGCCACGTTAGGCACTGGGTTGGCAACGCTATTTACCCATAGGTAGGTGTCCACATACAGCGCCTGGTATTCCCAAATGGTCACTCATCTGGTACTGACCAGGTTCAACATCGCTTAACTTCGGTGATCTAACGAGAACCGGTGTGTCAACGAGATCATGCTGTATATGTTAGCAATACCTATCAGCAAATATGTCTTGTGTGTTTTGGCATTAAACAATAAAATATTACATATGCTATGAAATTAAAAAAAAAAAAAAAAAAATTGATCCCAATTCTGTTTGTATATGTCATTTGCTTTTAAATTTAATTTTTTTTATATATAATTTTTTTCTAGGGTGCCGGAGTTCCTTTGTCAACATGGAGGCTCGTTCAGTGGATGCTAAAATGTTGACTCGTCGTTGCATTGTAGTACGATTGCGAGAGATCACAGTGCCGAAATACCGTGATCTAATGAGTCAGAATGTTGGAGCACTTTTGATCCTTCTTCCTGACAATTTTAAGAACATCTCCATAGATGACCGTGAGGTTTGTATCAAATTCAATTTTTATCTACCATTCCGTCATCTTCTGCAGACATGTTCTCTTTAATTCACTATTAATTAGTGCATAGTTTCAGGCTGTAAAATTTTTAGTTTAATAATAAAAAAAGAATTAAAAAATAAATCAACTAAAAATGTATGTCTTATGTTTTTAAAATAGGTGACCCATAACAATTCCATATGAATTTCAAAACCTAATACAACTCAAGTTTATGGAAGTCTGATGCCAACCCAATGAGGTGATGAGGACTAGTGTTTTTATCGAGACACCATCTCTAGGTGATTGCCTATATCCTGTAAAAAATCTATGACTGTTAAATGTACCACAATTTTAAGTAACAAAACATAAGTTACACTTTATGCATCACCATATTTTTCTCAATTTCAACAGATTTAACAGAAATCAGCAATAAATTGACAGTTGAATGGATTGAAATGTAAATTGAGTCCTGTTGCATGAAACTGATCAGTTGGGAAAAATACTTTAAATATACTTAATAGGGTTTGAATGTCTATCCAGTATATGCCACCTTGTTGTCAGATTTTGTTTCAGTCGTTTATGAAATCAAATTAAAGAGCACAATATCTGTCATGTATGTTTTTTTGTTGTACAGCATCTGTACAGCCTGGAGAGAGAATTGTTAATGGAGGAAACCACCGTGCCTGTGTACTTTGCTTATGAGACCGAGTACCTCACCAACATCTACAGAGATGTCAAACATCTCTCCACCGGGGACCAAGCACCGAGTGCATTGGAAGGTAAAAACGCTACAATAATTTTTATTTCATTGTTTTATTTATTTAGATGTCAACTTTTTTAAAGGATTGCATTGTTATATCGATTGGAAATAGATCACCCAAGAAAGTTTCATATCTATTTCAACTGTTCATAATACTTATTTTAATCTTAATATTGTCTCACACAATCTATGTAACGATTTCAGTTAATTTCATTATTGTTTTTACATTTCAATAAACCTACATGTAAAGTGCACAAGTTTCAATATTAATTTTTCTTTTATGAACTTTAATTATAAGCATTTGTGTAACGTTAGTAGTAGCGAATTATTTTGAGCCAAACCGACTGCTAGTCGTTGTGATTTTAGTTTTATCTTGTAGGTAGTCAGCTCAATTAGTTGTGACGTTTCTGGTAGTTGCAGTAGTAATCATTATAGTGGTGATATAACGGCAGAAATAGCCGTTCGCTCTTTTTTTTCTCTTGTGATAACGCTGTCTTTTACTTTCCTTTGGTTCTGTAAGTGTTGGTGTAAGAATGTAACAATAAAAAATGTCAAAAACATTCTTGGCAGCAAATAATTTTGGTGCTTTATATTTATACAGCATACAATGTAGTTAAATAAGTATTACATAATCTTCTCATCCATTGTCCCTGGGGGTTGGACAGAGATAAAAAGACATCTGAATAAAATCAGCAGGTCAGCCAAAGAAAAAGATTTTACTATTTTTACTATGTGTCACTCGGGACTTCCTGTCTATGACGTCATGTTCTGTCACATATTAACTCTAATTCTAATCTTTAACTTCTAATTGAAAATTTTTTTTTTCTTTGTTTTTTACTTAATCTAACTTTACTTGGAAAATTCTGTTGTTAATGCACCCACGACCAAATAGTGCTATATTAATTGCCACATAACTACCACAATTACAATATTGTTATGACAACATTACTATTGCCACTGATTATATTATGGCTGCATTACTGTTATAATGCTAAAATTGTTTGTTCTCATTGTACTTTATCAGATGATTGTCACAAGATTGTAAATTGGAATTCATGTGTGAGAAATGAACTTAGACTCTGACTTTGTTAGAAGTATCCATCTTTGATTCCTTTAATGAATGCAAGATTGGACACCAAAATACTTCAAAAACTCTCATAGATGTTACATGTCTTATGTTATTGGTTTTGAACATTATTGAACATCGTAAAATTATTGCAATTTACTAAAATTTTAGATTCACATATACTTTAATGACTATTAGCATTTAAATCTTGATAAAAATCAAGAAAAAATTTTTTAGCAGTGGTTTCTTTTAAGACAAAATAGATATGACCCCCTCTCCTCCTTAAAATGATATGCAGAGATTATTACAGTTAGTGCACACACACACACACACACACACACACACATTTTTCTCCCACATATTATATTTCAACCACACTTATAATTTTGCTTGGGCCACATTAATAAAAGCAATCCATAATAAAAAAAATAATTAAAAAAAAAAAAATCTTCAACTCATTTTCCAATCTAACCACATTAAGCAACAGATATGTTTCTACCACATCACATCTAATTTAGCTAAAATTAAAACTGAAAAAATAACATTAAGATAATGGATAAAAACATGTTTATTTTCACCTCACATTACGATACTTCAATAATTTCAAATATAATTGTATTTTTATTCCACTTGTTCTCTTCTCTTCTCCCCTCTGATGCCCACAAGTGTCAAGAAGTTAACACATTGCCATAACATTCTTTTTTTTTCCTGTCTCTTTCACATATTTTTAGTTTTACATAATTTTCTACACATGTGATATCTAGACATTTTGTTTAATACAATGCTCTTCTTCAACCTCTTTTCTTCAATTCTATTTTTGTTTCTGTCTGCCTTTCTTACTTTCTACCCCCACCCCCACACACACACTTTTTAGCTTATGTCTTGTTTTTTTTTTTAATGTACTTATTTCACTATCTTATGACAACCGTTTCATGCCTTCTCGTAATCTTCATGTGAAAGTGGGGTAGCTTGTTACTTTTAAGGATTTTTTTTCTCACCATAAGATTATAGAAATGTAATAAAATGGTAGCCATGAGATGTATGTATTATATATGACCTCTAGAAAAACTATATTGAATACTCTAAAAAAAAATATAAGAAAAGCAGTGTTTGTTTTGTTTATAACTCTTATAATGTACCTGTATATTACAGCAGTTTTAAAATTTTGTACCACTACAAACACCACTTTTATAACATTGCATTTTACTAATCCAAATCTTAAATTTCTAGCCTTATTCAGTGCTGCTTCAGCCAATGGTTTCCAAATGGTAGTTACGGGTCCACAGTCGAAACCTCTACCAGATTTCCAGATTACAAACATTCAGGTGAGAGAATTTTTGAATCACTATTTCGAAAATCATATAAAAAAATAACAAGAATGTTGTTTCCACTGGTCATGGTACTAACTAATAAGTTGAAGTCCATTGCAAACTGGTGACCTGTGTGGACTTGTGAATTGTCAAGTTGCTTTCTACTTACTTGCCTCCCCACAAGGACAGTTAGACCTAAGATCAGTTTATACTGTGAGGAAATCCAGCTGCCAAAAAAGGGGTACTCTGGATAGGGACAAAAAGTAAAAGAACTGCCACTACTACTACACCTTTTCTGTGGGAGTTTTACTCCTACTACTTAGTTACTCCTACTACTTAGTAACTAAATTATAAACCTTGTTAGACTTCTTCTCAAGCTAATTATGACCTTTACTTTCAAACACAAATGGTTTGCTTTGGTCCAGTTGATGAGTATTTACCCAAATAGGCCAGGTGTACTGATTAGGCTTAAATTTACTAGAGTATATAATTATACCTATTAAATGTAAGGAATAGTCTTATTTATCTTATTTACTTCAGAATCATTTAGCTAATGACTACTTAAAAAGTTCAACGTGGCAATCTTTATTTTCACCTTCAAGTAACTAATGGACAAACGGTTTACCACAATCAATCAGCATAAATGTAATATGGATTACATTTCTTTCTTTCTTTTGAGAATGTTAATTACAATCTTATATATATAAATTACTAATGGAGATTTGGTATATGTCCGAAACTGAACCTATACTATTATTTCTTCAGTTAACTCTTAGAAGTCAAGGGGTCCCTTCCTGGGGCTAACACTTGATTTCTATTAATCTACTGTTGTCCTATCTTTCAATGCTTAATTAGGGGGGGGGGGGGAGTAATGTAATATTTGTTCTGTTGTCATAATACCATCCTTCCCAGGCTTTACCATCTCTTTTAAGGGATAGTGTAGTATCTTAGAGAATAAGAGTATATGAGATGGATAGATTGACAGTTGAATGATGACAAATACTACCACCCACTCAAGACAACATCCTATCCCAAGAATAGCAATTCTTCTCCCTTTGTCAGAACAAGGTAAGTATAGGGTAGAATTTTGGGGATAGTTGGGGGGGGGGGCGGTCAGGACCCATAACATTTTTTGAGAACCCATTAAAATCAAATCTGTAGGTCCCAAAACTCACTAAATCTAAAAAAAAAAAAAGTCAGCATCACTAATATATATATATATATATATATAAGAAAAAATGTGACCTTTTTGCTAACTCATTGGGCTCTGGTTAGATTGTTTGAATGGGGGTGGGGGGAGTTTGCAATGCCCGTTAATTTTTTAAAATAAAAAAAAATCCAAAATTAGTCTCTCTCTCTTTCACTGGGTTAAATAATATTACTACTTGTAGTGATATTTCCTTTTGTTTACAATGAACTATTTTGAATTTTATAGTTAGTTTTATTACCTTTGTCTTTTAATAAACAGTGTTAGACAGCTTATAAAAAATAAGAGCAGGAGGTCAAACAAGAAAATACAGAAATTTAGAGACAGGTAACTGATGAGTTAATTGCAAATTATGGCTAAATGGTTAATTAAAATGGAAATTTTTTTTTCCTAAACATAACTCAATCCGAAAATAAGGAATATTTTAGCACGTATTTTGTGTGATTAAAATATATAAGAAAAAAAATCTTGAAACAAATATTAAGTTGGCTTTGGTATAATAAGAAAAAAAAACTACCCACCATCCGGCGGCTACTAATATAGCTCTAAGTAATTTTTTTAAATGTATAACTTATATTACATATCTTTAATATAAATCTATTGTAATTTTAAAAATTAAGTTATTTAAATCACCTCTCTTGAGAATTAATGAACATAATATTTTAAAGGTTTTGGTAATTTATCCTTTTTATTAAATCATTTTAATTACTATTAATATCAGCAGCACTATTACACACACACACACACACACACACACACACACACACACACATATATATAAATAAGACAATAAAATAACAAATAAATAGCACCAAAAATTAATTGATTATAGACTTTAAAAAAAAAAATAATAATTATGAAAAGTAGGCATACAGATAGCTGTTTTTGAGTCTTTGCTTTCTACATATATACAGTATTTCAAAAGACTTGTATTATTGATTTAAATAACTGAGTCGTTTTGATGTTTATATGGGTGAGATAAATGAAAAAAAAAACTTTTGCATTTATTCATTTAGAAAATATGAGATAAAATGCAAATCTGAACCCTTCCGTAACGTCCTAATGACATAATTAGAATTTTATTCTTCTTTTGAATGTGTTTAATTTTTTTTTTAATTAAAATAAAACAATGTTGATTAATGGAAAAAAAAAAGATAAATGAAAGAAAAAAAAATTCAATTCCTGTTTTATTTTTGTTTTTTCTAGGGACGCCTGGCAGGTTATGGCATCGAAGAACAACTTCCCAATGTCGTCATTGTGGCCCACTATGATTCCTTTGGAATTGCACCTGTATGTAAAACAATTTTTTTTTTTTTTTACATTTATAAAACTTTTTAGAGTCATTCTTTTTACATTTGCCATTTCAGAAGTTATTTATGAACATAAAACATTTATCAAATAAAACTGAATACTTCTGGTCTAAAACTGAAATGGAAAAAATACCGTAGCAAAAAGAGATAACAAAGCCTAAATTTAAATAATGTTATATTTAATATGCTTTCATTTATTGTATGATTTTATTGTTGTACTTGTGTAATAAGACTTTTTCTCTGATTAAATTTATAAAACATAAATTATTTCTCAAACGATTAATTTAAGTAAAGGGTCTTATTGTACAGGGTGGTGTGAAAATCTTATTATCCCTACCAAAAAATAACAATGGAGTAAACAAGTAATACAACAATACAAAACGTGTTCTGGATTCAATTTATTCACTTTAAAAAGATAAAACAAAATACAGACACTAGAACACTTAACCTTTAAATGCTGTATTTTCTATATAAAGTAAAGACGTTTTTCCCCTCAACTTTGACTATAGTAAGAAAATAACCACATGCATCAGCACTCAAGAAATTTATTATTTTTACCATCTAATAATAAATGTTACTTTTAGACAGCCATCACAAACTCTCACAAAAACATACTCCATACAGATAATAGCAAAAACTTTTCCCTTTAATATTTTCCTACTTACACTCTCCCTTTTATCACCGGGAAGTAATATACAGCTGATACTTAAGAAAAAAACAACTGTAATTAGAATGAAAAGTTCACACATGGAAGCGTTGATGAAATGGCGATAATAAGAATATTTTGAAAAGAATATTTAGAAAAACCTGGGCAAGGCATTTTTTTATGTTTTTTAAAATAAATTATTTATTTATCTTAAAAACTTGAGCACTTTCAGTAATATACACCCTTGTCAGAAGTATAAGCATTTTCTTCTCTCTTTTTTTCGTTTAATCCTTCTCGATTGAAACATATTTATCGCAGTCAAGTTGAAATTTGCCTTGATATCAACGATTAATGTTGATATGCCAGTGTGTGTAGCACGCGGTTACGTGAATAGGGTAGAATGAAAAGTTCACACATGGAAGCGTTGATGAAGTGGCGATAATAAGAATATTTTGAAAAAAATATTTAGAAATTTTCTATTCAGCTTCCATTAATTTAATACATAATGCACTACAATTTGCACAAAATTAATAGATGCTCCCTCATATTCTACTGATTTTCTAGAATATTGGATTACATATCGGATACGAGGTCATGTTATTTCTAACTATTACGCATAGACTTCATCTCATTCCAGAATTTACGGAATACAATAAACAAACTTAATCACTTCTAATGTACATTGATTCAAAATGGCGGCAACAATCAATTAATCAAATCGACTTTTCCCATAGCGATCTTCGATTGCTTCAGATATCGTTTCATTTTTTTAACTTAAGCACTTAGACAATTTAATACATAACACTTTTAAGGCTTAAAAATCATTTTAAAAATACTAACAGCGTAAAACGAACTGCAGTGTTAAGTTCGAAAACATTCAATTGTTGATAAAAATTTGATGGAAGCCCATAATATCAGTTTTTCTGTGAAGCTTCCACTAATAATTAACACACAAGTACATTGTTTCAGTTTTGACCATCCATACATATCTAACATTAATCCAACATTTCGTTTTTTCAGTGTCATGTTAGGTAATCTTTTTGTTTTTCTTAACAAATATTGCAACACACAATTTTGGGGGGATTTTTATTTTATGTAAGACATTTTTGATTTAACATACAATTTCTTTTCTAGATTTACCTATTCTAACCATCCGTTTCCTCTCTCTCCCCCCCCCCTCTTTCTATTCATTTGCAACAATTTTAACAAAACCGTGTTTACGTTTTCAACGACTTAAAACTTAGCAGCACGCAACACCACCCTGAAAACAATGCACATAAACAGATACGTACATCCAAAACACAGAAATCGATTTTGTTTGATTCAAAACATGGATAAATCCTATTTTAATCCTATAAATTACTTACAGGGTTCTTTTCAACTTCTTTTTTATGAATTAATACTCTAATACCTATATTTTTTTTTTAAATGTATCTATCCCAGGCAACGCCGGTCACAGTCCTGCTATTTTTATTTATATTGGTTTGAAAAAATTTTATCAAGTGAAAAAACGTTTCATAGGATAATATAAAGTAGTATAAATGATTTTTGGAAAAAAAATATAATTATTGAACAAAAATAAATGTTTGCAACAAATGACATAAAATCTTACACGTATAACAAAACACTACAATATATGCATCTAAATAATCATAATACACTAGAAAATCATAAAATAATTTTTGCCTACCATTATCAAAAGTTTAGGCAGATGACGCTCTCCTGTGACATCGAAGATACTGATTACCTATTTAGCGAGTGTACTGATGCAACATCATACTAATACTTACTCACACTTGCCAACAGACTCGTTGCAGATGTGAAACAAGTTGCAGTTTGACGCATTTTCGTTGAATATTATATTAAATAGGCATTTTGTTGGAATGTGTCATATTTGAAACAAAAAGCATTTAAGGGTTAAGACAGTAATAGAAAAGAGCATGTAATGGATTTATTTCATTCATTCATTTTGTGCCACAAAACGATGTGGATCCGTGACCTGCGTAATATTTTACACAGCTGTGCTTTGGTGTCTATTTCTTTATCGTTACTTTTTAGGAGTAACAAGACTTTTGGACCACCCTATGTCAAGTCTCTTAGTCTTCTTGAATCATACCTAATAGCATTTATGAACATAAAACACCAATTGTTATTTGACATGTCAAATCTTCTCTAAGTAAAAGTTAATACTTTGAGGGGGAAAACTGTAATTGTAAAAATAGTTGACAAAAAGGGGGGGGGGTATTCATCAAAGACAAAATTATAATTATGAGCAAAAAATGCTACATCCGGTTGCATAATTTTGCTAGTAAATTTAAAGTTTACATTAAATCTAAATAAAATGAATTGAAAAAAAAACATTTACATTCTTAAAATGAGAAAACAATATCTTGAGAATATTTTATTTTATTTCTATGTAAACACTTACCGGACTTGTCCTTTTTATTGTTTGTGAATTTTGCATGTGTCACAATATTCAATTTATATTCTAATTCAGTAAAAGTATTTTAATTGTAAAAAAAAAAACGCAGGTTCAGACATTCCAAAAAACATAGGCGAAGTTTAAAATTCAGTCGTCATAATCACTGGTGTCAATCCCTTCATTGTCTTGTTGGTTTTGCCCTGGAGTGAACATCTGACTGCTTTTATGGCATTTGGCATAGTCACTAAGCAAATTACCTTTCCCCACATATTTATCGTGACTATTGAGGTCATCAGGCATAGCACAAGCAATTCTATGCTGCTTACGATGAGTGGATAGGCTCTGCTCATTAAATAAATTGAATGAATAAATAAAAATGCACTTGTCAATTTTGTTTTCAAAAACCTAGTTAAATAAAAACTGTTTTTATTTCTTTATATAGAAGGATCAAAACGTTGCATCAGATTTATTTAAAAACAATTTAAAAAAAATTATTTCTGTAGCACAGTTGGTTAGGACATTTCGTTTGGAAGCAATAGTTTTATGACTTAATCCCGACACTGTAAGCATGGGCAGACCCACAAATTTTAAATATATAATAGATTTTATAAATTTGATTATGCATTCATTTTAAAGTCTGTTTTATGTATGTTCTATTAGTAAAATACTTTTACCTTTTCTTTTTAGGGTCTCTCTGAAGGAGCTGATTCCAATGGCAGTGGGGTTATCGCTTTATTAGAACTGGCCCGATTATTTGCTAAACTTTACACTAACTCTAGAACACATGCAAAGTATCCTTTGTCAACATCTTTGGTAATTTTTGTTTTTATTTGTTAATTGCATACATTTTAAATATTTTTCATGATTTGTAATTGAAAATAACACATTAAAAGACGGTTCTAAAATCGTAACATGTCATATCAATTGCATTCATTATCCTACAATAAATTGGATGGTTTAGTAAGAGAGATAAAGAATTACAAATCCTATCGTAATCTGCTTAGAGGATAACCGGTAAGATATGTGGATGTTAAGTGTAATATAATTTGCAGCCACATACAAACATTTTCTCTATAACACATAGTGCATGGTTCTAGTATCAGATACCCAGCTGCAATACAGAAACCTTCCAAAGCATATATTTTTTTCATAAGAACAAGTTATTTGTTTCAAAACCATATCATAACGAATATCAAATATACCAATAATGTGTAAAGCAGATTTAGAATATTTGTTTATTACTATTTTCAAGCTGAATTTTGAAATGTTTTAAAAATTATTGCCTTCTTACTCCAAAATTGTGGTCAAGCTAGTGTCTATCTATAGATATAGTAAGGTTAAACAAGAACATTCAATCTGTGTTTAGCGATGAAAATTCTATTTCAAACTTAAGCGTGATCAAATGATAAAGCCTCTTAAACAGATGTGTGGACGCATCTAAAAAAAAATTACTCGATATCCTCTACTGCAGTTTCATATTTAAACCTTCAGTAACTGATGATGATGATCATCATCTGGTTTTGGTATTCAAGGTGTCCTGGATTTCGGAGTGGGCAACACCAGGCAGCATCTCACGCCTGCTCTCCATGCGATCCGGTCCAAAGGGTTGATATCAATCATGTTGCATCAGTCACTCAAGCCAGGTCTTTTTCGGTCTACCAGGCTCCTTAGTGTCTGCGATATCCAGGCGTGTTATGAAGTTGATACAAGAGGTGGCATGCTGTAAATGGCCAAACCACTTGAGATGTAAGCGATATTGACTATTAATTAAAATGTAACTTAGGTTTAATTTTTAGATGCATGAATGTTTGAATGCTAGCTATGATGGAAACCATTAAAATGTTATAAATGATTTTGATTTATTTCAAGGTTTCTGCAAACTCTTAAACTTTGTCCGTATCATTTATGTTGTTGTTACTATAACATTATTGTCTGTGTTGAACCCCCCCCCTCCTCCAAAATAATATAGCTAATTCAGTGATTTCTTCCCCAATCCTATATATACACAAACTGTTGATAACACTTCATTTTAATTTTTCAGACTAAAATGTTTTAAAACAATAATGACAGCCAGACTTTAACAAAGGAAATCTATCCAAAAATCAACTGGAAAATGTAGTTCAAGTTAAGGAAAGAGTTTCAAACAGATCCATCTACATATCTCACGTGAATTTGAGATATTAGTAGTAGTATGTTTAAGAAGGGCAATGCAGAGTGCCGGGTAGGTTGTTAGTTGGAAGGAACAAAAATAATAAATTGAAGTGGGGCTTACTATTTATTTTTTCTTAAAATCTTACATAACAGCAAGTGTGCTGTTGGCTGTTTGTGTGTTGTCCGAATCATCATCCAAACAGCCAACACTACTACTATTCCCAGCAATGCTTCAAGCAAACTACCATTATGTATTAGAGATATTAGGTTTGAAACAGATAGAACTCTTCAGAATGTAACAAGCAGACATTGATGGAAGTGATAGACATCTCCAGTCATATAAACAAATCTATTTGAAACTCTTTGCACTTCAACTACATTTTTAGACTTCCAGATAATTGAATTATCAACTATTGAAGAATGACAACATCCTCAGCGAAGTTGCTGCGCACAGCAATGCAACGTGGTTCAAATGACGCAACATCACTGGCATCCTCTGTAACATCAAGATCAGTGACAGTCTAAATTCTAAGATCTACCGCACTGTTGTTGACCCTTTCTTTGTACAGCTTCGGGTGCTTACCAACAAGGAGGAAGGCGGCGAAGCGAAGATTCGATGTTATGGAAACCAAAATGCTTAGCTGGATGTCTAGAATTACATTGCTCGACCACGTCTGCAATGAGGATATTCGAAGGCACCAATTGAGGGAATGGTGGCTCAGATGGTTTGGACATGTGCCAATCACGACATCATCACAAAACTTGTCTTTGAAGTTGCCCGGAAGTAACCAAGAGGAAGGGCGATGATGAGATGGGTAGGCACCCTGCACAAAGATCTCTGTAAAACCGGCCTTCAGCCAGTCCAAGCCTGTGATCGTGTCAAGTGGAGACAAAAAAACAATAATTACTGACCCTGCTGTAGCTTGCGATTAACGCATAAGAAAAAGAACTATTAAATAATCTAGGGGGTCGAGTCTGTTGGTATTTTTATCATTGTAATTAAAATCATAATCTTTTCCACCATAATAAACACCAAATTCTGTTTTTTTTTTTTAAATTTTTTTCTTTTAATCTTTCTCTTGTACTTCGACACTTATACTTGCTGTATATGTTAGCACCTGATGATGTTTCTGAGATGTTGTTGCTATGTTAATTATTTACATCTGTTGGCCATTAGCTACCTTAATCGTGATTCTGTTCAAAATCATTTCTGCCACTGTACTTTCTTCGAGATTTTTGACTTGCTCTAAAACATCCGACATTCAGACAAGCCTAATTTGGCCCACAGCCATTCAATAGTTCACATTCACTACCAGAAGTTAAATCTAACTTGTCCTCCAAAGATGCATGTCCAAAAAAGATATTCTAATAAATTTTACCTGGAGGTCATAATATTATTATCGTTTCAAATACAAAAACTGACAAAATCCTATAAAACATGTATGAAAAGCAAATTTTTCCTTTTTAAATGATCAGAAAAACCTAATAACCCATCATCTTGTATGTTTCTTCCGCTCTCCTAAACACTAGCCCAGTCTAATATTACACCAGCAGTAGTATATGTGAATATTTTTATTTGTTCCTTTTCACTGTTTTTCTCTTCACTTGTTGCATTTCTTAACCTTTTTCAAGATACAATTTAGTGTTTTTGCTGACTGGGGGAGGAAAATTAAATTACCAAGGAACAAAACGATGGATTGAAGACACTTTAGAATCAGCAGGTAAGTTTTATTCATTTTTATTCCTAACTTACTCTTGGGTTGAAACATCAAAAAAATGAACCTTCAACTAAACCTCCTTTATTCTTGATACCTTAGACAATGATGAACAATTAGAGATAGAAAATAGATCATATAAATATACTAAGTATATTATGTCATATAAATATGCAAGGCAGCACATTGCTACTAACATGAATCATCGGGCTACTTTCTGAAAATAAAATTGTAGTGGAATTGATACGGAAAAATGAAACTCTCAGCCTTCACATTACGAGACTCTTATCTAGACAGACGTCCAGGACAACGAAGTAAGCCGTGTCCGATTATGCAAATGACCCATCAATGGCATTTTTGGCTTGATATAAACAGGCATATATCGCCTATTCGGCAGTTAGTTCTGTGATTAGTCTGACACTTAATTATGGTTGATTTCCGTTATAAGATCATTTCCTGTTGCGATAACCTGTTTGTTGAAAACTTGTAGCCCTTGCTCCGTTTTTCAAAGTTTGTATCAACCAAAGACTGATCTACCTTTGGTTTTCGGTAGGTCCTATCCACTGATTCAGTTTTATTTACGACAAAAATGTCATGTAAATGTTTTTTTGTATGTTAAAATTAAGAATTAAAAAAAAAAAAAAAAAAAAATTTATTAAAGATTTGAAAATTGTTTTTTCTTACTTTTATTTTTTTAATTAAGACGTTAGAAGAAAACAGATTTTTGGTTTATTTCAAACTGTTTTATAATTCATTTCTTAAACTTTCAAAGTTTCTGACGTAAAACTTTCTTTTTTTTTTTTGGTCGTATCTTTGAAAAGATCAAAGTGCCTTCTGCCTGTTAATATTGGCCATTGTACATTGTATGAAAAATGAATGCAAAGGATATCTAATATTTGTGCATTTCACCATGGACAGACTTGAATTTCACAATAACCAGATATTATTTAATTGTCGCCCATTTAACAAAATGTAAAGAAATATAGTAAATTCATATCCACATAGTACAAACCCATCCAGAGATAACGATTTTTTTCTCTAGTATATCTTCAGATTAATTTATGAAAGAGTCGTCGTCTCAGAACAGGTTAATAATGCTGAGACATCGTAGGATCCTTTAATAAGTGCAAGGGTGTTAGACCTCAAGTATCTTAAAGATCTCAAAAACGTTGCTCTAGTAAAAGCTGTAAAATAGGTATAGGGTACAAAGGAAATATTGATGCTTCCGTAGTGTACGGTACATAGGAAATTTAAATAAAAATATTTCTTTGGGTGGGGGGGAGTAAAAAAGAATTTTATTTTTATTTTTTACTCCTTTTCAGAAGTGTGGAGGTAATGTATCTGTTCTGCTTCCAACTAGCAAAAATGTGCGATCGGGAGCTTGTGCAGTATATCTCCCATATGGAATACATTTTTATGGGGCTTGTGCAGTATTGCGCCCCTATGGAATACGTTTACTTCTTCTTCATGACCAGACACAAACGCACCATATGGGTTCCTTGATATGACAGGGGCGCATTAATGAGTTCTTTTTTATGATAGTAACACTACATGAATGAACTTGATTTTTGTTCTTTGATATGACAGGGGCGCATTAATATGAGTTCTTATATATGCGCACTGGGGCGGGAATATGTACATATATAGCATGCACTCCGGGGCGGCGATCAGTACGTATATAGCATGCACTCCGGGGCGGCGATCGGTACATATATAGCATGCACTCCGGGGCGGCGATCGGTACATATATAGCATGCACTCCGGGGCAGCGATCAGTACGTATATAGCATGCGCTCCGGGGCGGCGATAGGTATGTATATAGAAGGTGCAGAAAGACGTGATACTTTTAATAGAAATATGTCATACTTTTGCCTTGAGCAACGGAAGAAGAGTGGTGGGGAAAAGACAGTTTTTGCCAAAGGCAACGGGAAGAGGGGGCGGTGAAATGGAGCGACCAGGGAAAAGAAAGGGAGAAAGATAGACGGCTATAGAGAGAGGGGGAGAAATAGAAGTTTGAATATAAAGATGTTACACACACTATTTTTCTTCTATTTAGTGTTTTTATGACCCCGAGCAACGCCGGGTGGCCCTGCTAGTTATTTATGAATTTAAGAACCACAAGTACCTAATCAGTAAGCAGGGGGAAGGGTGTGCTGATTACGTGGTGAATGCAGAGAGGGAAAAACTGGTCACATTTTTTCTCTGGGGTGCAAGAAGGGGAAAAGAGTAAATACTAATTAAGCATTTGCTCTCTCTTTTTACATTACGCTATATTATTTACAAATAATTTAAGTCCTGTAGTTATTAATAGAGATGATAGTAAATATCCAAGATTTATGAAAATTTAGTTTTAAACATTGATAGGACAGAATCCTTACTTGAAGAAATATATAGATAGTGTTCGAGTTACGTGATTCCATTCTCACCAAATTTACCATAAATGAATTTTGATGCAACTCTAATATTTCCTTTTTAGTGAATTGCGATTTAAAAAAAAAAAAAAAAAATTAAAAAAAAATTGATTTCTTTTTTAATCTGTTCTTTCTTTTTGTTATTGGAAGGTTGAAATACATTGAAAATAAGTCTGTGATGCTTACAAAAGTGAGCTGCCAGTTGATATTGTTTCATATTTTAAAAACTGCTGGCCATAAATATATAAAAGCTTACTTGAAGCTTTATCGTTTGAAGCAGCTGTTGGCTAATGAATAAATCTAGGAAGGTCATAGGACGCCAGCATGTGTACATCCATTATTATGCAGTCTTGATAGATAATTTAAATAAACAGCTAATAAACTAAAGTTCATTTGAGTAAAAATGGTTCCAAAGTGATGAATGACATTCAATGAAATCCATATGTTCAGAAAAGATTTATAGAATAAACTAATTTTGTCGACAGGAAATGTAAATTGCCCTCAAAATTTAAAAAAGGAAAATTGATTGTAACTAAAGATTTTAAAGGTGGCATCTGTGAAGCAATTGGTTTAAAAGAGTAAATGCTTACCAACCTCTGAATCTCAAATCTTTCATAGAGAGAATGGAAAATGAATGCGTCCACACGCATGCAATGAAATGTGCTACTTGATTCACCCTTTGCTGAGATGTGCATCTTTTGTAGCCTGCTTCATATTGATGTATAAATCAAGAACAAGAATGCCATCTGTAACACCCAGGAGGGGGGGGCACCTTTTTAATAAGGGCAAGAGTTCGGGCTCCGACGCACATAAAAGCAGTTTCTTTAAAAAATATTACTTTGCAATAAAGAAATTTTCTCAATTGAGTTTTGGGACTTAGAACATTCATTTTAGAGGATTTTAAAATGATAAAAAGAACATTCAAATTCTGAGAATCAACATAATTTTGTACAGTATCACTATGGTTTTGCCTTCCCTTAAAATAAAAGATAGAAACCATCTTCAGTCTCCATAGGTAAGGGATTATTCCTACAAAATTTTATGTTCATATTATAGTAGTTAATGGGGGACACAGATTTGTCATCTATTATCATACTCCGACTAGACCCTCTGGGCCTAGACAGTTTGGCTCGTGGGTGGGTGGTCGTAAATTCTAGTATATATTAAATAATTTTTAACGCCAATACGTAGTTAAAGCAAAATAAATTGTTTTGGGCTATTAAAATAATTTTCAATGCTATTGATAATGTTTAACCATTCATTTTTTTATTTTTTTTATTATCACTTATGTTTCAAAACATTAATTCAAACATGACATAAATCTATGACGTCATGTCAAAGCTATAATTATTTTAAGGTAACGTTTTTAGAACACCAGACTGAAGATCTCAAGGTTTTGGTTTCGATTTCTGGTCATGACATCCGTTTTATTTGTTGGGAATTTATTTTTAGTATTAATGCGATATTTTTAATTTCTAAAAAGTTAAGATATTTCTAAAATGATTGACTGACTCTCACACACATACACACACACACAGAAAATGCCTCTTATATATATTATGAGTGGATGTGAGATATCTGCTTTTTAGTGAAGTTCCGCTTTATTTTTTAATTCAGAAAAGGTGGGATCTATGCTTTTTAAAAATTTTTTTTAAATGAGAAATCTAATTTCTGTCTTGACTCTATTTTATTTCTCTTTCATTTTTTCTTTTCCTGTCTTTTTATCTGTTCGTCTTGTCTTACTTCCCTTTCCCCTCTCTTTAAAAATGTTACTTTGGCCATACTTCAAACGATTCACAATGGGTTAGGGAGGTAGAAGACACATAAGCACTTGGGGGGAGGGGGTCTTTCTCTTGCTAACAACCATGTTTTTTCTTTATTTCTTGGACAAAACATGTTCATGTTTTAAACTTTTATTGCACACAAAGAAATTTTGAACATTCATTTTACACAAAAAGCTAATTTTTACAAAATTTAACGAATTTAAAAGCCAAAATGAAATTAAAACATATCCGTCGATACTTTCAGTATGAAAAGAAAGTTATTGTAGATTAACCTCCTTTGCTAAATCACTACAGTTTTGGATGAATTTAATGTAAACTGATCCCTCATTTCCGGACCCTTCTAGCATTTAAGGTCAGTTAACCAATTTAAAAAAAAATTTTCTCTGGGAGATAAACTTTATGAATTGATTATAAGTTTTAGTCTTTCTACATTTATTAAGACTGAGAGGTTTTTGAATAATTTTATAGTGAAGAGATGGGGAGGGGGCGTGATTTATTGGTGAGCTTTGAATACCTTTACTTTTCAACTGTTCTTGCTTTGTTTTTTTTTTTAACCTTTTTCTAACTTTTCAAATTGTAGATAACAACCAACTGTTAGATGTAGCTTATGTGCTGTGCCTTGATACAATTGGTTCTGGTAACACGCTCAATCTTCATGTGTCAAAACCACCAAGAGAAGATAGTGCAGGTGGATATTTCCTCAAGGTATCTTTTCTTTTTTACTCACATTGTCGCTGTTGCATGATCATGTCTTCCTACAATTATTGAAAAGTATATTCACATAACTATGCGTATGGAAGAATAAATGGAAAAGTGGACAAACCGCAAAATATAAAAGACAAGCAAATGAAAAATACATCAGTAGACTGATATTTTGTTTCTTTAATAATGAAAACTTTGTCAAAGTGATTAGAGATATTTTTGATGCCTATTGTATAGAACATACCCCCCTCCCTCTCTCCTTGCATACCTATCATGAAATGAATAAGATAATATTTTTGATACCTTTTCCACAGGAGAAAAAAGAAAAGGGAGGCTTTCTTTTTTCTCCTGTGCAAGAGTATCAAAAATTTTATCTTATTTAAAAAAAAAATTTTTTTACATTTTTTTACGTTTTACATGTTTGACTTTAAACGTATGGAAAACTAAAACTGCAACAATTAAAATAAATACTACTAAAATTTGTAAGTTACATTTTGAATTGATGCAATTTTATTCTTAAATATTTATTTTTAAATATAGTAGCACAGTAAATGACCAAAGGAATGGTTTGTCTAAATAATGGGTAATAATCCACAGCAGGTAATCATACTCTGCAAGAAGAATACATCCAAACCTCAAAACCAGCAGCTGACCGTCGAAAGGTGCTGGGTGTCCCACATTAAACTGACCTTGTGTCATATCCTACCCAAGTTGTAACTTGGTAAATACAAAGTGTTAACAATCTGTTGACAACAAATGCCTAGTCAAAATGTTCATAGTTTATGATCAAAAAATTCTTCCAGTGGTCCTTTGCAGTCATTTGCATGCATTTTTCAAATTATTTGCTGAAAGCATTAATGTATATTGATTACAAATGAATGTGGCTTATTGGTATATATTGATGGATAAGGATGGGAAGTGAATTGTCAAAGGGGTCAGAAATTCAAATGTGACATGCATGGGGAAACGTGGGTGGAAGATGACGCAAAATTTAGGAGCAAGGAATGGAAGACCTAATTTGTTTAGAGGCGAAGTGAACGCAAGTGTTGCCGTGTAGCTCTTACAAAAAAAGACTGCATTGTCTTGCTTGCTCATTCGCTCACTCAAGATAAAGTAAAATAAAGAACTATATGATTTCATTTAAATTAGCAATACTCACCGACCATAAAACGGTTTGGATAATCACAGATTGCGAGGTAGTTCTGCTAAAATAGTCATATTTTAAAAACTAAAGCACTTTGAGTCGTCAAATTATCACCATTTTGTTCAGAAATGAAATTTGGAAAGCAATCAGGAAAAATATCAATTTCAATTATTGTTGGGGTACAAAATTAATTGATCCATTATTTTTTTGTAATCTTAAAAATAAAACTTCAACATAACGTGTATCGAACATTTGAAAAGAATTTTTTTTCGTACCCCAACTAATAAATAAATCAATCTTTTAACTATTTTTATGCATTAAAATTATAATTGTATGTTGTTTTGTCTTTCGGTAGTAGTAATTTTGAATTACCCTTTCCGAAAAAATATTGTCCCCTTTTGAGCAAAAGTCAACAATAGCTGCTGATATGCTGATATAGCAATCTATCAGCAGCAGCTATTCATAAACAGTTAGCTTTGTAAAATTCGTTTACAAAGTTTTGAAAAAAAAAAAAGACAATACTTTTTGTTGTTAAAAAAATTAATGCTGTTTGTGGTTCTTTTATAAGAAATATATTGGTTTTCAAATATACTCAACTTTCAAACATAAATTCTAGTAATAACTTTCTAGTTGCCAATCAAAAAATAAATCAATAAGATTCTACTTTTTTTTAGGTGATTACGTGTGAACACCCTAAAAGTCTTGGCAGAAAAAAAGACAAAAGATAATTTAGAGTTGGTGAATCAGTTTCGCATATAAATTTAATGTAAAATAATCTCCCATTTCCCGGCCATTCTTGCCTTCTAGTGCAATTTTTAAAATATTTTTTCAAGCCGACAACATGATATAAAATAAATAATTACTCTACCACTAATTCTAGGTTCAAGTGACAAGCACACCTCCTAGAAATGCCTTCTCTTGAATAAGTCGTACCATTAATCTTAAATCTGAGTGACAAACCACATCCTAAAAGAAAACTCCCTTAACCGTGGCCTACGTAATATATAGTAAACTAATTTACTATTACGATGGCCATGCCTTAACCCTAACACTAAGTCTGAATGGCAACCTCCATCCAAAACAAAACCCCTTCCTTGACCTGATCACTAACCCTAAGTCCCATCCTACAAAAAGCCCATTAAAGCCACACATAATCGTCTAAAACAAAAAGAAGAAAAAAACAGACCCCCCATAAAGAAAAACGCACAGGATTTATTTCCCATAGAAAAAAATTAATTGCCCTAAAACGCTAGAATGGCCCAGAAATGGTGAATTATTTTACATTAAATTTATATGAAACTAATCCCCCACTCTAAATTCTAAAATGTTTTTGTTTCTTACTGCTAAGTTTTCAGGGTGTTCATGTAGAATTGCCTCTAGTTCTACCACTAACCCGAAGTCCAAGTGGCAAGCTCCCCTCCCCTCCTCCCACAAAGACCCTCTTAAAACTACACATAATTGTCTTTAAAAAAAGCCCCCCCCCCCTCTTCCCGAAAAAAAAAAATAGAAAAACGCACAGGATTTATCTCCATAGAAAAAAAATGTTAAAGTGCCCTAAAACGCTAGAATGGACCTGAAATGGGGATTTTAATTTATATGTGAAACTAATCCCCACTCTAAATTTTTAAATAATTGTTTTTGTTTCTTTCTGCAAAGTTTTTCAGGGTGTTCACATGTAATTGCCTAAAAAAGGTAGAATCTCATTTTTTGGGGGAGACAAGGAGGCGATTTAGCGGAAGGTGTTAATCTACAAAGAAATCTTGCAATATTAGATTTTAGTTTCTTGTACATAAAATGTATTACAATTCAACTTTGAGTTCTAACTTATTTTTTTTATTTATTTTTTATTTTTTTAATGGGTACATGATATTTTTTAAGGTATTGCAGAATATTTGTGCATTTACTGCAGATTACTTGGAAACCATTAATTTCTGGAAATTTTCAGTGGTATATTCTGATTCCTTGTGCAAAAATACTTATATGGCAAATTTCATTGCTTAATCTTGTGTTTTAATAAAGATATAATATTTTTATTAGAAAAATTAGTGTAAAAAATGTGATGGAACGCATATGGTCTTAAAGAGGGGAAACATATCCAATCGTGCGAGGCACAAACTTGCTATGAAGTGAGCAGGCAATATTGTTTGGAAGAAACAGCTTACCTTGTAGACTTTATATAATGTTTTATTGGCTGTTTTCACATGTGGAGTATTTTATTACGTCCTCCAGATAATGTCTAGTCATCAGGAGAGAATATGCACCATTTTTTTTAGCCTTCCTCTCAACGGCTTTTTTGCGTATCGACCCCCCTCACTAATGTGAGGCCCCATTATCTGAACTGTTCAATAAAATCAATAACTGAACGTTGAACAGCTTAGCATCCCACGTGTCATTTAACAGTTGAGTGTCTCACGTCTTCGCCGCGTGAAAACGTGCTTTTATCAAATAAAATAAAAATATTTTCCTTTCACAGAGATAACTATACAGTGGACACTTGCTATTATATCACCATGTGATATTCCTTTTCGCCCAAAGCCACATTGCACATTGTTTGGTTATCTCTATGGGGTGTTTGCTGGCTGCAGCTCTTTTTCTGGCCTAAGAGCTGATACAGAGAGCCTGCAAGGAAACCCTGTGCTCCAATTTCAATGGCTTGAAGGATAACACTATAACCTTCACAAGTCAGCTCTCTCTGTAGGTCTTCATATTTCTCTATCTTGTATTGGTGTTGTTTTTCTACCCGGCTCTCATAAGGTACTGTCAATTCAACTAAGATGAGTCTTTTGCTTGTTCTTGACGATAGAACAATGTCTGGCCGTTGCCTCTTTTTACTAATAATCTTAAGGTATTTACTGCGCCAGCCAGGGAGATCAGCAGCTACTATCCAATTGCCATCCGGTTCAAGAATATTTTAACCTCTGTGGGTCAGCTCTCTCTTTAGGTCTTCGTATTTCTCTATCTTGTATTCGTGTTGTTTTTCTACCCGGCTCTCATAAGGTACTATCCAATCGCCATCCAGTTCAAGAATATTTTGGCCGAGTACTAATAATTGGCCAGCTGTATACTTAGACCTGATCCACATTTTTCCTCCCTCTGCAAAAAAAATTGGGTTTATGTTAGCTGCTTCGGGCTTCATCTGGCTGCATATTGTTGTGGTCAGTTCATCTAGTACCCTGATGTGCCACCACATATTTGGCCATTAGCAAGGGCCACTCTGCAGGAACTAAGAACATGTTCCATTGCTTGCAGTTCTTCCTTACATAAAAGATGGGTTGAATCATCCTCCTTCTTCCATTTGACAAGGTTGGTCATTGACGGAGGCACATCGTAAGTGAGCGTATTATGAAGCTCAACCTAAGCGGCGCCAAATGTCATTCCATGTAAGTGATCTTTGGATAGCTTCTTCCGAGTTCGTCCATTGTCCCTGCTGTGACTGTTGGACTCCTTTTACAAACCTTTTGCTTTCCTCCTTGCTCCTTATTTCCTGAATGACCAGATCTCAACGATCTTTGATTGAAGCCGTGGACCATCTTTGAATGTTGGTCATTCCCAGCCCAGATCTTCCTGTTTGTGTGAGTCTGATGACTTCCTTGATAGCTAGGTTTTCTTTAGCCTCATTTATAGCATCTCCGACTTTCCACTTCCTTCCTGTCTTAAGAGAGGGTTGTACTGTCTTTACCACTGTATCCTTGGAATCATCCAGCATCATCTGGAACCTGAATTTTCCAGCTTTGAATTCCTCCGCAATAGATTGGAGTGGTGATTTTAGTTTGGCTTGTTAGCTATATAGTGCTACGTTTGACAATCCTAAAGGCAAACCCAAACATTTTCTCGTATATCTACTGACCTTTGCTTCTATTGCCTCAACTGTACTCATAATTATTTCATATACGAGAAGAGGTCATCACAGAATTGGGATGAGCATGTGTTGAAGACCCCATACTTTGTATTTACCTTGCAGTGGACAGTGCCCAATCGTTTTTAGACTCTCAACTGTTTTGATTGTAATTTTAACCTGCCTGGTGTCTTTCAAGGTCTCATCGTACCATCTACCCAAGCTCTTTATCGGTTCTCAAATGGTAGGGATTTTTTAATCACCCACTGCAAAGCAGATATCCTGATGTACTTTCCCCTTCTGGACTTCTTAGGCTTGAAGATCATTCTAGACCAGATCATCCATTATACTGAGTAAGTCTAAGTGATGACAATCTGAAAAAAAGCCTGTAATTATCCGATTTTATCATATAACTAGAAGAATACCCGTCCAATGACAGGTGAAATGAATTCTCCAAACAATAGTTTTGCACCACTTTTATGTCTCCATACGAAGATTAAAATCAAGATATAATGATACTAAACCATATGTCTAGAATATTCCTATTTTGATCAAAATCCATTACCTGATTTTGATTCTAGAAAATGTCTAAAATTTAATGCTTTAGCTTAAGGGGGTCTTCAGAAATTGAAATTCAGAGAATCTTGCTTAATTGGTGTCTAATAGCACTGGATCAAATTCAATGCAAATCTGAAATTTGGGGAATATTTATTGATTGATGTCTAATACCTATTGTTAAAATTTTGTACAAGTCGAAGGTATCTGAATTTTCACAAAGGGCTTCCACCCAACTTTTACCCCCTTTACTAAATTAAACTAAATATAGCCCACATTACAACCTCTTGTGCCTAGGAGCTATGTTCCAAAATTCATAATGATTGCTTAATTAAGGATTGAATCCTGTGCATACACTATCCTAACTTTATATATTTATCTTTAATATATATTCAAACAAATGTTAAAATAAATGAATGCTTTTTTTTTTCATCTTTTTCTCAATTGTTGAGAAAGAATAATTGAAATGTTCAAAATTCGGCATCATCATCATGTTCGGTTTAATGTCCGTTTTACATGCTAACATGCATTGGACGGCTTTAAATAATTGACTTCCAAAGTAACCCATCGCTGGCCAGATTTTTAAAAATTTATTTGCCTCAAACAAAGAATATTGTCACTGAAGTATAAGGGGCTACTCTGATAGGGGCCAGATTTATAAAGGGGCAACCTGAGTAGAGGAGTTGAGTAGCAAAATGTTTGTTTACATTTAAATTTTGGCATGTTAGTATGGTTGGGGAAACAAGGAGGGAATTCCAAAGGCAGGTGGTTGGAGGACCAAATCTATTAGAGTAGGAAATCTCTACAGTGAAGTGGTGTGCTTGTCTGGGAGGTTAGGGCTATTTATGTTGAGAAGTCAGTTCATTGGATCACACAGTGTGGAAGTACTTGTAAAACAAGCATGGGAATTCAACACTGCAGTTCCTCCAATGTTTTCCATGGTGTTGATTTATTTATATTCAGACTTTCAATTTACGTCGCTCGTCATCAAGGTATTGAGCGTATCTTATTTGCAGACTTTTACGTTTTAAATGCATTTTTTTCTTGTTGAGTATCGGCACAATTAATACCAGAATAACATCAAGTTAGAATCATTGATTATTAAAGTCGTATAGTTTTGCTGGCATATATGATGAATGAACATCTACTACCCTCCTCCCTTTCCAAAGGAGGCGGTAATGCCTGGGAGAATGGTGTCATTACTACAGAACAGATACTACACTACCTCCTCCCCCCTGAATTGAGCATTAATTCAATTAATAGAAGTAATAGTGTAGTTCGGTTTCAGACAGATACCGAATCTCCATTAGTAATAGATTTATAATTTTTAATTCTATTCTACACATTTGAGTGAGATTGATGTGAAGTATTCATTTATTTTAACATGTGGTTTGTAGATAACTTCTAAAATTATCTTTTTTTAATAATTTTTCAGACTTGGGTGTTAACTGTTTAAATGTTGAAAGATTATTTACTTTTTCTACAGGACATGGAAGATATGACAAAAATCTTTTTCCCTGAAGTTTCATTCAAGATGGTGCATAAAAAGATTAATCTTGCAGAAGACATGTTGGCTTGGGAGCACGAGCGATTCAGTATTAAACGTTTACCTGCGTTCACTTTCTCTAAATTGGAAAGCTACAAATCAACGGAAAGAGTAACTGTTTTAGATGTCAAGTAAGCAATCACAGTTCATTTTCTTTCCTTTTTTTTTTTTAATATAAACTAGTTACTACCCATTCCTTGAGCAGGGTTAGTACAGTACCTGGGTATGTCAATTTCCATCTTTAACTAGCTTTTACCGCTTTATAGCTAGTACAGAGAAAAATATTTGAAATTTTGTGGGAAAAAAAATATGTTACTTTATATTTGCATGGCATGAGAGAGTAAGTAACTACAATGAATGTATTTGCATATTGTTTTATTGGCAAAAAAAAAATAATTCGCTTTGAACTAATGCCGAATATCCTTTGTTTGTTTTGCGGATTGTCAAAAAAAAAAGATCACTTTTAAAAAATATTTATGTAATGTTTTTATATTATGTTGATTTCTTTAAATTGCTAAAACACATATCCAAGTGAAAAAAAATCCTTTAGACTTACATGATATTTAAACTTGGGTACTGACGTCATAAAAACTACTACCTTAGTAATGTGTACTCTGTCTATTCCTTTTTTGTCAACCAATCACGTTTCTAGTTACAAACTTCAAAAACAGAACTTTTTTAATAGTAAGTCATCTAAATAAAAAGTCATCATAATAAAAATAAAAATTGCTGAAATATGCAATCTTCTTTCTCCTGTTCCTTAAACACATTCTGAATTTGTTTGTTGTGAAAAAGAAAATGGCCACAACTTGTGTGCGTGCATTTAACAACATAAATTGGTGGAAAGACCTGACTGCATCTTTTGCTCATGCAAAGGAGTTCACGTAACATAAATCCAAGTACAATTCCATTCTCGGTTTGCTTATCTCCATGGCGAGAAATAAGCACATGCGTTAAAAAGAAATTGACTGTTAGATTCGTGATCGTTGGTAACGCGTTACAAAAAGGACCGAGATGTGTGTCTCGGTCAGCCCCGTATAATTTGCAACGGCTGATCCATTTCTTACAAAGTGGCTCTTATGCAGTCAGTCTCCTATTTAATTCTTTTTTTCAAAAATAATTTCTACAAAAGGCAAACAGATTTTTATTATTGCAATTCATTATCTCTTCTTTCTTCCCCACTTGTCATTTTGTATACAAACGAGATGGCACCATATCACCCACTAATTGTTGCGATTGGTTACTATTTGTTGTAGACCCGTGCTAGGGGTCACAAAGATAACAACCACAAATTGTGACAGGTTAAAATATACAATGTATTTATTCATAGCAATACAGTAACGCCACTAAATGTGGTAGGAGATGACCGGATTCCTACCATGGGGTAAAACATGAATAGGAATGTCCTCGATATTTAACACCTACCCACTATAGGAGTATGTGACACAAGGTCGGAAAGTGGGATTTGAAAAGCCAGCGCCCGAGAACGTGAGCGCTTTAGCCATTAAAAATTGCCTGGACAGCCCCGTCGGCATTCCCCGGTAGGGGCGCCTCAGGCAGTAAGCTATCAACTTACTCCTCCCCAAAGAGGAGAGGCAAAGCCTGGGAGGGTGGACCTCCTAGAACTGCACAGGACAGACCCATAGACCGGCGGAATCATGCCCCGAAGGCCAAGACAACACCGGTCTATAGGGTGTAGTATCCATCGGAACAGATACCACACGTGGACACTCACAGAATAGGAATGTCCTCTGTTTGAGTCTTTGCAACCATGGTATTTATTATGGATGGTTGCTTCCATTAGTTCTTCAATAGGGGTGATTTGTACCCCACAACACTATTATATCAGTGTTTTTTTTTTGTTTTTTTTTTAACATTTAAAAAAAGTATAAAGTGAAATTTTATTTTTCTCTCTCTCATTTACAAAACCACATGCCTTTAAATGGTGAAAGTATAAAGAAAGTGTTAATAAAATCATGGCTGACAGAATGAGAACAATCTACTCTGTGGATTAAAGGATTTAGTTAAAAATTGTAAGCAACAAAGATGAATGTAAATCTCTTATAGCCGTAATAAGATCAGTGACGGTCCGAACTTCAGAAAGAACTCTGCTACTGTAAGAAGACTAACAAAATTACCAATACCAACGCTTTCTCTCAGCTGTCAAAAATCGTACTGGCTGTCTGCGTTTAATTCATCCTTTTTAAAGTTGGTTGGCCGCTACGCATGCAAATTAGCTCCAACTACAAAAAATCCACAATTATGAATCAGGGTCTTTTCTCTCTAGAAAATGGTCACCCGACATGCCAAAATATCTGACATGTTTTGAAGCTTGGTAATTTTTTGGTTCTATTGTTACAAAAATTTCCTACAGGTTCCTGAATTCAGCATAAAGATTTCCGAATTCGCAAAGATGCACCTGAAGAAGGTCGGAGGTTACATCAGCCAAAACTTTATGAATATAACAAACAAGATGAGAATAGTCGTCTGAATAATACAAATTATCGATCCTCATCTCGAAACTTCTGAAACATAACAAAATTATTTATTCAAACTGACATCACTATAGTAATCACCAACCCGTAGATAAACAGAACAATATTTATGAAAATACAACTTTTTTGTTAAATTTTATGGAAGGCACTAATCTAATCTTGTCTAGCACTCTTGAACACTAGCCCAGTCTAATAACATTAAACCAGCAGTGAAAATAGCAGATACATATACTCCCAATGTCCTATCCTAGTCTTCTTGTTCTTTTTCACATTGTTTTTCTCTCAATTTCTCCTATTTCTGTTGTAACCCTAACCCCAACCCTCCAAACTTTCAAATGGAAAGATGCCATCTATGTAGCAGCATAAACAGCCTTTCAAGCAATATTTCTATATTTACATGCATGATAGAAGCAACTTATTTTCTCTTCCAGATCTCAAGTTGATTCTGCGGTTCTTACTCGTAACATTCAAATTCTTGCAGAAACTTTAGCACGGCATCTTTACAATTTAACCAATCAGGGACAATTTCGATTATTCACCGATGGATTGGTAAGTCTTATTCCTCCACCCTTCCCCATTATTTTTATTTTTTTTTTACATCAGTCTTTTTTTATTTAAACAGTAAATATCTTGGAGATTTGGTATCTGAGTAAAAGTCCATAATAATTAAGTGTAGAACTTATAAACAAAAAAATAAAAATAAAAAAATAATTTATAGCAAACACAATAGAATTAAATTCTCTAACGACCTTTATATTTTTAACATGTTGAAATTGTTCAATAAAATTCTGTCTATTGACACACACAAAAAAATGACTGCCAAGATTTTGAGGTGATGGCTTAACTTCGGTCAACTTCATGCTGAAAATATAGAAAAAAAATACTAACTCTAAGTCAAGCCCTCCCTTAAACAAAACCCGTCATAAAATACATTTAATCACTTAAGTTAAGCGATAATCTCTAACGCCATGTTTTTTCATGTGTCTTATCGACACACAAACATAGAAATAAAAATCTGAGAAACAGTTTCCACATTAAGCAGTATATGGGTCGGTAGGTAATTTAATTTTACTGCGTTTGCTATAAATTGTTTTTATTTTTTGTTTAAGAGTTCTTAACTGTTAACTATTCTGGACTTTACTTGATATGTGTAACTGAAACTGTTGCATCTTTTTAAAGATGTTGCATCATATTCTAAAATCAATAGAATTACATCAATAATTTAATTTTTCATATATAAACTATCATGTGTGATGACCTAAAGAGAAAAAACACCTACCGTTGACTTTTATTTAGAGTGGAGGATTTCTTTCTAAATGGCAGGGTTTGTCTGACTTCTTTGATTTTTCGCTTCCCCTCACCACTTGAAATGGTTTTGTCCGGAGGGTAGCCAAAAGCACGTCTTTTTAATCGCTAACGTTTGTATGAATGGGTGGTTATATTATATTTATTTATATAAAAATATACAAATAAATACAGTAAATATTTTATGGATATTTAATATCCGTGTGTAACTAAAATTGTCGCATCTTATATTGTAAAAGATTTTTTTTATAAAGATGCTTCCACACACCTTAGGCTTTTCCATGCTATGATTAAATGGTCACATCTTAAGAATATCTGTTTTTGTTATTGAAACATTGATAATTATTGTCCCAATTTTTAATATAATACTGCTAATATGAAATTTTGAAAGAGACTTCAAGAAATTCTTAATACGTATTACTACATGATCCATTGAGACAAAGTTGGTACTTTTTTTAAATTTATTTTTTTCCCATACTATCGGTTTATTTTATTTGTATTATGATTAATAATTTTACTAATTAACAATGTTCGATTTTAGTAAGAATTTATAATTAGAAAAACGATAAGTTATAGTTTATTCTCGATAAAAGAAAAAAGAAATAAAAATAAGGTTGTATAATCCTCCATAACTTGCTTAAAAGTAAATAATCGTCTTTTAGCTCAGTGTTATTTAATCTAATAGCAATTTGTCTTGTTTGTAAGAGGATTTTTGTTATAAATGATTGTTACTGGCTGTATGTGTTTCTAATGAAGACTACAATTAGAAACCTTGAAACATTCAAGAGTGACAAAGGACTTTTGTAGCATTGCACAAAGACAACATACTAAGTAGGTTTTTACTAATTATTGTACCTCCTATTATGACATCAAAATAATTTAAAGAAATAAATAGGTTAATATCTATTTAAAAAATATAATTGTTTATCTGAGATAAGTAGAGATATAGAAAATTCTTATTAATTTCAGAAGCAGCTGATACTGTTTAGATCGTAAATGAAACATGCCGCCAGTCTTGTTAGCCGGAATAAGTATTTTCTGAAAGAAACTGGAACAAATTACATTTTTTTTTTGTAGTTTAAAGAACATGGTGCAAGGATAGAAAGGAAGAAATCGCTAGGAAGAAGTAAATAGTGTTTCATGCTGTGGTTTGAAATACTTTGTCAGGAGTTGGCTTATTGCTCTTCATAAAATAATTGATTTATTTTAGGCAATCCATTATGTAAACAAATATAAAAACATAGTTTGACTTATTTTCGTGGTGAGCGTGATAGCAGTAAGATATCTAATCACTGTCCAAATGGTTAGGTTTTGAATCTCAGCTTGGAGAAATATTCGCCATGTCTTGCCACACTGAAAAGCCATGACATATACTAGCAAAAATGAGACCGGAAGGATCATATTTTTGTTAGCCTGAGTGGATGCTATTGTGGTGAACGAACACATACTACACTGACCCCCCCAGATAATAACTGAGAGGATGGTATCATGACGCCCCCCCCCCCCTAAAAAAGAAGATAATGCACGGGAGGATCGCCCCACAAAAGCCTGTGAGTTTGGTATCTTAGCAACAACAAATGCTACCCCCACTTTCCAAAAAGGAGAAGGTAGTCTCTGAGAAGATGGTCTCATGATAACGAAACAGATACTACATTGCCCCCTTCCCCAAAGGAGGATGTAATACCTGAGAAGATTACCTCCAACCCCTTAAAAAAGGAGGAGGTAAATCAATGGGAGGATGGTCTTATAACAACAAAACTGATACTACAATATCTATTCCCCAATTAAAGGGTAATATAATAATAGATTAAGTTTTTATTTTCATTCATTTAAAAATGCCTAGCCAGAAAAACATTTTTATGATTCCTTGGCCTTTTGGCTTAGATCAAAGTGTAGTATCTGTTCTCAGCGACATCAGACGTTTTACTATCTACGAAAATATTACAAATATGACAATGCAAAATTACAACAGTATATTACAGAATGTTAACTTATTAGACGCTGTTTATAAAATAAATATGCAAATTAAGATATAAGGATGTTTGTGGGTGTTGGCAGTGTACTATATATATATATATGTATATATATATATAGTATTTCAAAGCGTTATGTTGTATCATAGAATTGGAATAATATGTTTTGATGTTAATATAGACAGGGTAGATTTTTTTTTTTATTAAACTTTCGCATTTATTCAGTTAGATGTATGTTCATGTGGAGGACATGTATTGTTGTTTTGTTTTTAATTTCTCTTTGATGTTTCTTGTGCTTTTATTTATAGGAAGTGCAGGAAGAGTTGGTGTCAGCTTGGCTGGACTGCCTTACCTCCCAGCCACGAGCAACTCCATTAATTGCAAAAGAACATCGATTAATTACGACATTGGAGGAAACTCTGTCCCGTTATCTCAAAGATGTTAAAATTACAGGATTAAAAGCTGATAAAAGGTATGAACTCTCTTTTCTTATCTACTTCTGTTGCTGAGTTTTAGTTATCAAATATAAATCTATTTGAGCTCTCATGGTAGTAGTAGCACGGTACCAAATTTAAAGGTGAATTTGGGACGCTAAAACCTACACAATCGAAAAATGGTCTAAAATCCATAGCTTACCTTTCTTTCTTCATGTACATTAATTATTAATTATCTTTAATTTCTTTTAAATTTTTATATATTTAAAATTAACGAGTGAAAAACAATTTATTTTAGTTATCAACTCCTTAAGTTAAAGGTGATTATTATTACAATAAAATTATATTACTACAATGCACAAATCTTTAAAAAAAAAAAAAAAATTAAAAAAAAAAAAAAGTCAGATTAGTCAAATTTTAATGTCATTTTAATTAATGAAATGGTCTTAAATCCAGAGTCAAACTATTCTTTCATTGCAATAATATAATCACCTTTAACTTAAGGAGTTAAACAATAACTAAAAAAAATTGTTTTCCACTCTCGTTGCTTTTAAATAAATGAAAATTGAAAAGAAAAATTGTCTTTTTAAAAATGAAATCTAATTAATGTACATGAAGAAAGAAAAGGTAGACCGTGAATTTGAGACCATTTTTCGATTGTGTAGGTTCTCGCATCCCAAATTCACCTTTCAATTTGGTACCGTTCTGCTACCAGAGCACCAATCTATTTTTTGCAGTCACTTTTGTTTTTAATATTATTTTGCTTCTAGTTAAAACATTCAACTACTAAAATCACAATTTAAAAAAAAAAATGCATTGAAAAAAAATCATTCGTTTTAGATGAAGTTGACAAAAAGGCTGCTATGTGTCATCATCAACATTCTTTTTTCTTTTATTCATTTAACGTCACTTTTCCCTTGTTCAGGGGTCAGACGTTTTCTGATATTATGCAAGCTCACTTTCCACTTCTCACGGTTCAACGGGTCAGCAGTATCAAAATTCCACTCTATGCGGTCTTGTCCAATCACTTGCGTCCAAGTTTTTCTTGGCCAGCAAACCTTCCTGCGATTTAGGGCATTCATGCTTCTGCAATGGTTTATCCAGAATGATGAACGTTCCACATGACCATGTCAGCATAATCAATTCATCCTTAGGATAACCTCTATGCTGGGCAAATGTAGTGCTTTCAGCAAATCCTCTGACCTGATGTGTTGAGTTTGGTCAGATTTCACATTGCAGATCCATCTGATCATGGATCTGTCATTGCGCTGCAGATGGCCGAGAGAGGACTGGGCAAGGGCCCAGTATTCACTGCCATATATCATAATGCTCCTGAAACAGCTGCTATAAAACTTACCCCAGGTGTAGAGAGGGACAGCACGTGATGTTATCAAAGGCAACAACTGACAAAATTTCGCCCAAGCTGTCGTCACTCTTGGTGCCATACTGAGTTGACATCCACCACTAGTACTCAGCAGAAAAGGTCTACTACTTCCAGGGTATTGTCATCTAGTGCCATCTCTTTGTGGGGATGATTGTCAATAGGATGCACCTGTCCGATGCATCTTCTACACCTGAAGTTGGGGTTTGGGGGCTAACTTAACCTTCAGGTCACTGCACTTTTTGTGAACCCACAGTAAGCACAGGTTACACTATATTGCATTGCTGCTAACACCCTTCCAGCACACAACAAGGATACTGGCCAGAATCCCGCACACAACAAGGATACTGGCCAGAATCCCGCACACAACAAGGATACTGGCCAGAATCCCGCACACAACAAGGATACTGGCCAGAATCCCGCACACAACAAGGATACTGGCCAGAATCCCGCACACAACAAGGATACTGGCCAGAATCCCGCACACAACAAGGATACTGGCCAGAATCCCGCACACAACAAGGATACTGGCCAGAATCCCGCACACAACAAGGATACTGGCCAGAATCCCGCACACAACAAGGATACTGGCCAGAATCCCGCACACAACAAGGATACTGGCCAGAATCCCGCACACAACAAACATACTGGCCAGAATCCCGCACACAACAAGGATACTGGCCAGAATCCCGTAGCCAGTAAAATGCATTAAAGGCACCATTTTGTCTCTGGTGTTTCCCAATAATTCTGAAACCAAGAAAATTTGTGCTTGGCTTTTGATATCTTCTGAACAAAATGTCTGTTTCCATTGCAAACGTAATTTTAAATAATCCTTTTTATTCTTTTAGTTTATTAAAGAAACTTTGAATACTTAACATGATAAATAGTAAATTTAATCAGAAAAAAAGTTGACGGTAAAACAAATAAAAAAAAAAAGATTATTTATTTAAACCTTTTTTTATCTTATTTTGAAATCTTTATTTCAATGTTTGATTTTTTACATTTTATAAAAAATGTTTGTGTTTTTACCTTATTTCTTTACAGAGATCCTGAATTTTTATTTTATGATGGAGCGGTTTATACAATGAATGCATATAGGTAAGTTTATGTTCACCCTTTTCATAAAAAAAATCAGCTGATTGAACTGGAAAAAAAAAAGTTATTCTAAGTGGTCAACAATGAAACCTGTTTTAGATCTGCTCAGTCTATTATGATTTGTCACATGTGATTATTGTTGTTTACTCACTAGGAGTTCTCATGCAAGTCATTATCAGTGATCGCTCACTGGTAAAACAGTTGGTCTTCCCTGGAGTCCGAGTGACAAGTCTCCCCAGATTTTTAGTACTCTCCTCTTTCAGATTATAATATTTTCTACCCAAGCTATCTCAGTTTCTTTCGCTTCATCTTACCATTATCTTGCAGTTGTGCTTACAAAGTGTCATATTGGTTTCTGCACTCTAGGATTTTTCTTAATATTTCAACTGTGTTCATCAATGCTGTGCTTAGTCTTTTTCACGTTTGTTTTTCTTCTTCTGAACTCTTCTTGGTGCTTCTACAATTACAACGATAGTTTTCTTCCCGCCCCCTCCATTCCCTCTAACTCTCTGGTCCTCGCTATGACTTAAAAGTGCATCTGGTGGTAAGACTCCAATTTTGGGGAGTGTGGAGTTACTCCTTATTTCCCATTACTCCCAGGTTCACTCTGACCTGGAGTCATAGTTCCTGTCAGGGTCCCGGCTAAAGGTTAAATAGAATTTGACCTGGGTACAACACTAAACTGCCTCTGACACCCTTGCCATCTTTCTCAGCTTTTTCTACCTTTTTTTTTTTTTTTTTTTTTTTTTAACCTAACGTATTTCTCAACTTTATCAACTACTCAATCTCTCCTCCCCATAACTGTCTTGGGTATGATACAAAACTGCATTCAGTGATGAGAATTCAATTCAGTGTCGAGTCACCCATTAGTTGCTTTTACTCTTAGGTCCCCTCTCACCCGGAGAGGTGGTAGTACCTGGCAAAGTCCTATCTATCCGTTAGATAGAAACTATCAGTTGTAAACTATTTGTTTATATGCCTACAAAACCAATTAATCTACAAACTAATCGCATTATACAAAACATGTTAAATCCCTAAAAAGGCATAAAATTACCCAATGGCAGTTGACATGCCATAAAATCCAACAAACAACTAATATCAAATGTAGTGTCTACTTCAGCTTCACTCTGTGGTCTGCTGAAATGGCAAAATCTATTTGGCAGGGGTTTTTTTCCTGCTTGTTGACTATTATCATGTTTACTTGCTTGGATCAGTTTGTTCATTTGTACTTCCATGTCACAGACAATTTTATGCCTTTAATTTTCCAATACTCGACCTGTTTTGTATCTGTATCATTTATCTGTATATTCAAAATGCAGTTGTTTCCACAGTTCTCGGTGGACTACCTTCTTGATCCAGTCGTCTATTTTTTGGGGGACTGGCTTGCTGCATACACTGCATGGCATCTGTAACAATTCTGTTTCTCTTTGCAATTTTCTTTTATACAACATCAATAGGAATTCCATAGGCCACCGATCTTTCTACTGATCTTGTGGACGTAATCCACAAGGACACTTCTGCTGTGGTTGTCACACTCGAAGGAGAAACAGATGCATTCAAGTTAGACACTGGTGTTTTTCAGGGAGATCCTCTTGCACCATTTCTGTTCATTATTGTACTTGATTATTCACTTTGCACGTCAATCTGCAATAATGATGGCCTTACACTCGAATGTTGCCGTAGCAGTAGACACCCTGCGGATGTTCTGACCGACTTGGATTACATTGATGACATCATGTTGCTTGAAGATTGTATTAGTTCTGCTCAAGATCTCCTCAACCGAGTAGAGAACACTTGTCAAGATGTGGGACTTTTTCTGAAAACAAAATAGCTGCATCTTAATCCATCTACAGGCACAAAGCTCTTTTTATCGGATAGCACTGAAATCGAATGCGTTGATGACTTCAAGTACTTGGGCAGATACTCTGACATCGAACACTATATCAGTGTAAGGATTGCAGAGTCATGGAGTGCGCTTCATTCGTTGCAGAAAGTGTGAAAGTCTCCAATCAGAAAAGAAAACTAAAACAAGTCTTCAAGGCCTGCATAAAGACAATCCTTCTGTACGGCTCGGAATTGTGGACTCTGAACATGGTGCATAGAAAGTGGCTCAATGATACGTATAACAGAATGCTACAAGCAGCTTATAACATCTGGAAATATCATAAGCCTAACCCAAAACATCTGGAAAACTCATGACCCTAACCCAAAACATCTGGAAAACTCATGACCCTAACCCAAAACATCTGGAAAACTCATGACCCTTACCCAAAACATCTGGAAAACTCATGACCCTTACCCAAAACATCTGGAAAACTCATGACCCTTACCCAAAACATCTGGAAAACTCATGACCCTTACCCAAAACATCTGGAAAACTCATGACCCTAACCCAAAACATCTGGAAATATCATACCACGAACAAGTCACTGTATGGATCATTGCCTCGTGTGTCAGCGGTTGTGAGATGACTAGCGCTTGCAGGCATGTGTTCCCCCCCCCCCCCATCACGATGAGCCTACGGAAAGATTCCTGCTCTGGTCTCCATATTCAATAAGAATATATGGTTGTCCATATTTCACGTTGAAGGCAGTCGTTGAAGGGGGAAACTGGTCTGTCAGGAACCAATTTGCTGTCGGCAATGGCTGATAGAGCTTTGGAGCTCAGAATTTGTCAATGTTTTACCTATGCATAGGATGATTCAACAACAACAATTTAATTTCAAAGAGTTTACTTGTTATCTTTTTCATCTCTCTTGATTTGATGGTGTCAGCTTCCTGAATACCCAAGTGTTTATAATTATTGTGATTGGTACTACCAGATCAGGCTGTCTGCAAATACTGGCTTCCTGATCTAAAATGCACCGAACATTGATGTTATTGTTTTTTCTTTTCCCTTTTTAAAACTCAATCATGTTCTACCAAGCTAAAAACAACAATTTTCCTCTACAAAACAACCAAACTCAAACACCATAAATAAATAGTTTAAGATATAAAGAACTTGAAGCATAAAAACTTTTACCAAAATGACTGAATTTGGCATTAAATAACCCGAAAAGGGCTGATATGCCATAAAACAAAACAACCAAACTATAATTATTGTGTTCGCTAAATGTCCTTCATCACCTTTTTAGTTTCAAATGTTCTCTTCCACTCTAATTATGTATATTTTTCTATTCCTATAATCTGACTAAAGACTGTAGTTGTGCTTATTAGTGTTTCTAGCTGATGGGTCTCCTTGGAAAATTAATATACAGGTGCAATATTTTCACTGAAGATATTTAGAATTGTGTGTGTTTTTTTTTTTTTTTTTTTTTTTTTCTAGATATGATCAATTTACATTATTTCATAATAGAAAAAATTGAACAAATCTATTTTTGAGCAGTTTCTTAGAATAAATTTAAATATTTTTTCTCAAATTAATAGTTTCCCCCTCTTTTTATATTAATGATATTTATTAAAATTTGCATTTAAAAAAAAAAGTGTATACATTTATTGAAATATTATTTAACATTGGGTTCAGTTTTTAAAATCTTATTTCAAAGTTTTTCTTATTTTTGCACACATTTTTGGATAGAATTGATAGTTCGTATTTAGTCCTGAAATTGTATTTTTTTTTTTTAATTTTAAATATTTTAATTAAATTTTGAATGGTTAACAGGCATGTTTAATTTTTTATTAAATTAACTGAAAACTTCATTTTTATGTTAACTCCATTAAATTCTGTAAACTTTGCAAATTTATAATTTTGTAAAATTTAAAAAAAAAAAAATTTTTTAATTATTTCCTCCATTATTTAATTATTAAAACATGGCCGCTAGTAATTCAAAGTTTTAATTGAGGTCAGTTTTTATAACCTTTTTAATAAAAATGAACTTTATATATAAAATAAAATAACAGTTCAACTTTAATTGTTTACAATTGAATAATCCACAAAATGGTCGACATGCTATAAATGCTTGAAATAATGTAAGAATGTTTAAAATATCCTAAATATTCTGTAAAGTGTTTTGTTTTCTTTTCAAATAATTCATTATTTATTTTCTATTATCATTTTTAGTGTCAAACCTGCAGTCTTTGATTTATTTCTTGCTGTTGGCATAGGAGCCTATTTAGCTGTTGTCTACCTCATTGCACAAGTGAGTCGGTCTTTTTTCTTTTTCCAATCTTGTATCAATAATCTTTGTATCAATAATCAACATTCTTAACATGCAAACATAATTTCTCCAAATAATAAAATTAAGCTTTTGAACTCTCTTAAAGAAATATATTTTTAACTGCTTTCAAAAATCTAACTTGTTCAACTCTAATTTTGCTTAAAGGGAGATAATAAAATGGATGACAAGTCTTCATTTAATGTCTGCTCTATCTACAATTGATTTCTATTTTATTGTGAAATAAGCAGATATTAGCCTGAGTGATACAGTAAAGCCAAGAGAATTAAGATAACAAAAAAAATAAGCGTGAACACACCAGTATTGTGTGTAAGACAGCCTTTTATCTAAGTTGGGTCTTACTAGTCCTTAGAAATCATGCATAATGTTAGAATAATAACAACAATGTCATCACGGTGATCTGTGAATTTCGTGACTTTAGTCTGTAATTCGGCTTCATGACGCAAGAACTGAAAGTTCAGAGAAACTAAATAACTTTCAATTTCATTAGAAATTATTTTGTTTGAAAGAGAGGAGATTGAAATGAAGTGACCATAATGGGTCATCTATGTGCTCATGACTGATCAAATGGACTTTGAAGAAATGATCTTCTGCCAGGAAGTGGCAGTCATCATATATATATATTTAGCCAAACCTTGTTGAAAGAAACAGACAACTTATAGCATTGGTGATTTATTTTTCTCAATTTTTAAGGAAAAAATAGAAACATCCAAAATTCATATTTTGATTTATTGATGAAGATATGAATTTTCAACTTTTTACAAGTCATCAAGGTATCTTGTGGAGAAATCTGTACAATTTAAATCTAAGTTTATTATTGACCTTAGAATAAAACATTTACAAAATAAGGTAAAGTTTCTTGCATCATTGATTAAAAGTAATAAAAAAATTTAATTTTTTAGCCACTTTGTGTTAATGATGCTTCAATTCTTCATTACAATGCATCTCCCCACAACCATTATCACTGCAAGGGCCATCGTCTGATGAAAGTTTTGTTGCTGTTTTTGCAGCATTCATTGTATTAATGTTTTATTTTTTTATTTCAGCATTTCCACTTCTTCCTGAGTTTTATTCAAGTATCTGTTCAAGTCTCAGATAAGATAAAACATCACTGAGAAAGCAGTGTTTCGTGTGAATTTTTTTTCTCCCCATTTTGAGGTAAATATATCAAACAATTTCTTCCATATCTGGAGTTTATTATTTTCACAAATTATTATTTTAGATTAATTTTACACTCATTTTTTTATTTTCATAAATCTTTTTTAAAATATTTCTCCGATACATTTTTATTTTGTCCTTTATTAAATATTTTGAAGTAAATTAAGTTTAATTACTATGTTTTTGACTGTTGTCATCGTGGTTATTATCTTCACAACATTTTGACCCTTATATTCTCCAGCTATCTTCAGGTGGCATTTGTCATAGTATGTAACTTTCCAGGAATTTAAAACTGAATCCTTTTTTTTAATCTACTGTAGTAATAGTAGTAGTAGTCTATAGAATATGCTAACTGCACCTCTGCAGTGGTAGGATTATATAATTGGTCCACTTGTACCCGTGGGTGGTGACCCATGATGAAGGAGGATGAGATCCTAATGGCTGAGCAATTCAGGTCTTTGTAGTTGAGGTGATCACTCCATTTTGCGTCTAACTTGAACTAGACAGTCGGATGGAAGGGGGGGGGGGTGATCAATTGGTTGGACCTAACTTCTAACATCACCCATCTTCCTCAATCCCCCACTAATAAATGATTAATCTATTATAGAAAGCTATGGCTAAGGGTTAATTGGTTTGAAAGAAAAAGAATTCAACATGGCTGTTTTATCCCTGACGTCCTGAGGTACTTAAACTGAGGAACTAAGGAATTAAAGGTGCTTTACATATTCCTGTCATGACAAGGCAAAGTTGCCACGTTTTGGACTCCATAGTGAGTAGACTCATGATAATGACGAAGATGTAAAAAAACAAAAAAAAACACAGCATTGTTGATTCAGAAACAGATCATGAATAATTCTCTGATCATTTCTCAAGATTTATAAAATTTGAGTCAGAGGGAGACCCCCCTCTTAACAAATATGTCACCTTTTTAATGCAAAAAGCGACGTCTATGAATATCACTGCCAAAAATGTAAAGAAACTAAAAGATGAGACTACTGGTGGAAGTCGAAAATAAGAATTATGCAGACACTATTAATAACTAGCTAACCTGTGTCCAGACATTGCTTCGGAAAGGAGATTTAATGCAGGAATTTCATGCGCAACTTTGAAAGAATTTCATGCGCAATTTTCATACCATTGGTTAGAACTAATTACATTTGAGGACAATGTGATAATATTTTAGGAAACAATCCCCAAAATGGACTCATTATACATGTGTTGCACATTTACTGCAAAGAAAATACTTGCGTTTCATTAGTCATTAATGTAAAATTGCCCTTTTCCTTTAAAATTCTCAAAAATCGACCCATTATGCCCAACTCCACCCTATTTATCTGTTTTAAAATAGTTTAAAAGCAGACAAAAAGCTAAAACGAAGAAGAAATTATCCCCCTCCCCAATATTTTCTACAGTATTGTTATTAGTGTACGATAAAATTCTAAATAGTTTCCGCACTTTAAATTATGGACACTCTGTAACTCTGAGTGTAATATTAAAAATATTGTAAATGTGGAGATTAGGTGAAACATTTGGCAGTATTGAATGTTCTTGCTCATATGTCGCTGATTCTGAATTTGTGGTCATGTCCCGCCATCAGTGGACTGTTTCTGTTGTTCGAAAGGGTTATGAACAACGTTTTAAGTGTAATTTAGACAGTCTGAAAACGATCGAAATGATGACACACCAACAATAATTAAAAATGTAAAAACAAAGCTTTTTTATTTATTTGTTTTAGAATAATTTGATGGTTTTTCTGTAAGCAAATCAAAATACCAACCAATTTTACTTGATTTTTGATGTAAAGTTTAAAAATTATTCCATTTCAAATAGAAAATTTGATGTTAAAACTTAATAAGGGGTCTTTTTTGTTGGCACTCTTTTAGAGAAAAGTGCCGAAACAAGGCAAATAACTGACTTAGAGATTCATATTAAACAAATGAATTGAATTTTTTTAGATAAGTTTGACTGATCATAAAAGCATAAGCATCGTGAATTTTATGTTTTCTTATTAAAGATATGTTTGAAAGTAATTAACATAAGAATGGGTTTCTAAATAACATTATTTCAACACAGTGAGTAAAGTGCAAAAGTACCACAATTTTTATTACAATTAATCAATCGAACGATTAATTAACAAAGTGAATAGATTAAATAAACTTGTTAACGTACGAGAACATGACTATCAAATAAACTGTAACACTGTTTATAGAATTTTTTAAATGTGATAAAAAAAAGTTTTCCTAATTTAACTAAAAGTGTGAGGGAGCTTCTATTTTCAGCAAATCCGATGTGGTTTACGACCTATTGCCGTTGGAAACAATAATCGTCTCGCCTCTAAAGTGGCCACACACCCTGTGATCTGCACACTGGCCCCCGAACTGTCCCCCCTCCAACTCTGTGTTGGAGTCCGTTGTGGAGGAAAAGCTACAGTACATACTGTTAGGGCGTTCATCCAGGACCAACAACAATGGTAGCGGAACCGTTTGCTGGTCAAGTTGGATGTGAGGAACACTTTCAACTCCATCCAACGAGACCATCTTCTAGAAAACTGTCTCCATCGAGCTCCTTTGGCTCACACTGCCTACGCCAGTTCCAGCACCTTGATTATAGCCAACCACACTCTTGAATCACAGTGTGGGAGTCGACAATATCGCCCGTTCAGTAACTACACCTTTGAACATCTGGTATCCTGATGATGCAACATTTGGAGGCAGTTGGGCAAATGTTGTTGAGAATCTCTCCAGAATCAACTCCCCAGCCCTTGCTGCAATCGGCTTACGGTAAACTCTGCCAAGTCTGAGATCATCAATATCGACTGTTCGACAGAATCATTCTTGGTGGTCGCCTCGCAAATCGGCGAAGTCTTAGATAGGGTTAACATCACCAATCGAGACGATCTCATAATCCTCAGCTCCCTCATTTTCCAACCAGCGATCCAAACTGACATCGACAAAAAAATGCCAGCTTGTCCAACATGTCATCCTGGCTTTTTCTCTTGCGCAACTGCATTTGTATTCCAAAATTTTTATTTTTGCTATGTAGTGCGCCATGTTACCAGTTTCTGGTCGAACTGAGCAGGCTGGATTGCGTAGTTCAGGACTCAGCAACAGCTATCTGCGACTCTTCCTATCTTCTTTGGTGGACTTGGTCTTAGATTAACGACCGACGTTGCATTGCCTGCTTACGCCTCCTCCATCTGCGCAAGTCAAGATCTCGTTGAGAGTATTCTACATGAAGCATCCAAATCTCCTTGACCAACTTTCCACCGACTCGAGGGGAGCTGGTCTAATCGTTCCAGAGCAGACAGGAAGACCAACACCGTCTGGCTTGCCTTCAAGCTGCAAGTTCGTCATACAGCGGTGCATGGCTAACAGCCTTCCTATCATCGGCTGTTGGTAACCTGGTTGATGATGATTGCCTGAGATTCGCTGTAGCTCTGCGCACAGGTTCTAAAGTTTGCAGCAGTCACAAGTGCCGTTGTGGCCAGCCGGTTGACATATATGGACTCCATACCCTTTCATGTAGAAAGGGCGCCGGCAGATTTCCGAGGCACAGCGCTCTCAATGATGTCATTCGACGATCACTAGACATCGCTGGCTTCTCGTCGATCCTTGAACCGGTTGGCCTTGATAGAGGGGATGGCAAACAACCTGATGGCCTGACGGTGTTTCCCTTTACAAACAGTAAGTCACTGATATGGGATGCGACTTGTGTCGACACTTTTGCGCTGTCGTCAGTAATAGAATCGACAACAAACCCTGGGCATGCAGCAGCATCAGCAGAAAGCCGCAAGCGGTCAAAATCTGCCAATCTTCTGGACAGATTTGTATTTCAACCGATCGCTGTGGAGTGATTGGCTCTGCCACACGCAAATTCCTTGGCAGCCTTGGTCTATTAATGATGCGCAACACCGGAGACAATCACGAATTGTCTTGGCTTACGAGCGTCTCTCTATCGCCATTATTCGTGGAAATGCCTTCAGTCTGCTCTTGGCCTGCCAAGCCAGCCAGACATTCGAAGAAAACTATGGACTGTGTGATACAATTATATATAAGGAATCAGGATTTCTCCATATTGAATTAAACAATGTCCAAGTGACGAATAAGGGATTTATTAATTATTTATTGAATTATTAATCTTATAGTTTACTTTTTCACCAAATAGATCAGTGTAATATATTTGTTTCTTATTTTTTATATAATGTAAATTTAAAAAAAAAAGTTTGATTAGCCACTAAACGAAAACAAAACCTGAAACTTATAAGTGAGTCAAATAAAATAATTGTGACGATTATGGTTTACTTCAAAAAAATAGTCAGAGCAAGTAAAATGTATTTTAATTGTATAAAATATTTTGAATTCAAAGTAATTACTATTGAAACATACTCAACGATTATTTCCACTTTTTTATATCTCTTCGCTTGTGTATGCTTTCAGCATCCTAAATTCTCTACTCGAAAGAAACAAATTTTTGATTTGTAGTTTTAAAATTACATTGTTTTCAGTGTCCTAAATTATTTTTATTTATGTTAATATAAAGTAACATCATTCTATATGATTAGAGGAATTATATTAAAAAATTTTTTAGTGCAGCTTAATTTGAATAATATTTAAAGAAAACCGCAAGTTTTTTTTTTTTAACATCATATAAAAATGTTTATAACATATTTAGAATATGTTATGGTTTTTAACAGAGAAAAACGAAATGAAAACAAAGAACTCTAGAATGTGATTTACATGTAAAAAAAAAAAAAAAAAAAAAAAAAAAAAATTTTAATTTAAAAAAAAGTTTTAAAATTACGTTGTTTTCAGCATCCTAAATTATTTGTTTTTAATTTTTAATATAAAGGGATGTCATTCTATACGATTTGTTTATTACCGAAAAGAATTTGGGATACTAAAACCAATGCAACTTTTAGTATTTTTCTTCTAAAGAAAAAATAAAATTCCTATGTTAGTTGCAACTTAATGTGAATAATAATATAAAGAAAACTGAGTTTTTTTTTGTTTTTTTAATGTAAAAATGTTTGATATATATTTAAGATATATTTAAAATATATTTAAGAATATAGAACATAGAAAAAATTAAATGAAAATAAAGTTAGGTGTTCTTTTTTTTGTTATTCCTGCAAACTGTATTCCTGATTGTCAGAGGTAACTGCTTAAATGAAAGCAAACTGATATTTATAGAATATGGTAAGTAAGCTAGGGAGAATGTAATTGAATTTGAGGTAGCGAACTTAAAATGAAAGACACTTTTAGCGATGTCATTCAATACAATCTGTTGGTATGTCATTTTCTATATTTACATATAAATATGAACTGGTAATATTTCATGAAATGTACGAGTATTATTTAGTTAGTAGTGGATTTGAAGATGCTGTTTTATTTTTTGAAGTTTTTTTAATTGTTCGGCAATTATATTCCCTCAAACCAGAATAGTTTTCTAAGAAGCCAATCAAAATGTAGGAAAAAGAACGTAAGCTGAAGGGTGCGATTCATATTTAATTAGAGAAGTGAAAATAGACAAACGATTAAATGATGGAATGAGTAAATGAAACAATGACGGTGTCAGTATCCAGTGTAGTAGATGTCCCAGTGATTGATGGGGGAGTGGTAGTAGATTTTTGTGTGGGAGTAAAAGTTACTCCTACCTCCTAAATGTTTGTTTTTTTCTGAGTGTAAGTATTATGTAATCGGATGAAAATGATTGATAATTTATTGGCATGAATACTGATCATGTTGGAATTATATGTAGCGCCTGTGTTTTGTGTTCTATAATGGTTGCTTGTACAGTGGGAAAATCGTCTTTACTTTATATATATATATAGATATATATATATAGATGACAAATTCTATAAAACGTTACCCACGTAAAAACTCTAACACCTTTAGGGGAATGGTAAGAAGCAGGGTAGTTGTCTCTATGTACCTTTGGAGAGATTAAAAAATGAATTAAAGAGCCAGGATGTCACGGATACGTGATGAGTGTCCATAAAAAGGGATGAACCGGACAAACATCTATAAATATTTAATACTTCTTAAATTCCAGCCAATATAAGAATAGAGTATGAAATAAAGTGGATCAATTCATTCCAATCCATTGTTATAAATGTGAGAAGTTTGCACATCACCAAGATGTAAACATGCAAAAGATTTGCTGAGAAATCCAAGACCATGATCAAAATAAATGCAACGAAAATCTCAATATGTGCAAAACCTTTTGACAGAATCATCCAGCTAAAGAAAAAGAAAACCTGAAATTGAGGCACGCACAGAATCTATTGTTTGCAAAAGCCAGGAAAGTTGTACTGCACAATCTTTAAAGATTTATGTAGGTATGACGAGACAAAATACAAATCAAAACTAATCTAACTCCCCAAGACTTGTAACAAAATTACTGCAGCTTAGACCAAATGGCAAACATAAATAAACGAACGCCTAATCTCATTATGAAGACCTCACCTATAAATGAACCGGACCAAAAACATAAACCAACACTACAAGTTTTGAAAAATAGAGAATAGAAAATAAAAAATCAAAGGTAACCAATTGTAAATCAAAAGGAACACCAAACGAAAATGAAAAGGGGGAAAAAATGGAAACTAATGTCAATAAGGTCTCACTCAAAATAGATTTGATATACTGAGATCCAAAAATAAACGAGAATGTCCTAAAAGCAAAATGGATAACTACTCAAAACAAACCCAAAAAAATTTTCAAAAAGGAAAATCCAGAGAGAATAACAAAGATTCTGTATTCTTGGCCAATTGTATATGCAAAACAGTTAAAAGAATTATAAACAATAGACTGATTTTATTTTTGGAGACAAACCTGATTACACAGTACGAATCAGGGTTTAGAAACAATAGAATTACTTTGTATTACTTGAGACTTACATTTGAAAGGAATCTATATCAGCAGTTTTCTTTGTCATAGAAAAGGCCTGAAACAACATGGGAACACGGCATCATGGAAGAGTTGGGTCTGAGATGAAAAATGTCCCCATTTATAAGAAGTTTTTATAAAGGCTAGAAGCTTCCATGTGCAAATCAAATCAATACTCTTAGACTCTAAAATGCTCAAAACAACAGGCGTGCTTACAGGATACTGTCTGTCACTTTGTTTAATATCAAAATTGATAATATTGTTAAAAACAAAACAAAAAAAAACTACATTATGCTTGAATAAAAGTAATAAATGGTGATACTATGGACTGTTCCCGAGCCAAGACCCCAGAGAATGTGAGGAAATGATTCACCAAAAAGGAAAAGCAATTGGAAGTGTGATGAGACAGGTTGTTTTATAGTTTACTGGGAGTGGCTGAGAGGGTGAGTCATTTCTGCTTATCAGTCACTCTGGGACAAAAGACCGGGCATGGGATTTCCGGTAATAATTAATATATTATAGAGTCAGAGTTATTAGAGACAGTTGGTGGCTCGTGGAAGTCCCCGAGAAAGTTCTGCTTCAGGCAGATGGGGGTAAACCCAAGTGAGACAAAGGAAATTGCATACTGATGCAGACCTGAGATGAGCTGACTCCAACCGAACGACTGATGCCTTGACAGACAAATTATCTCAGTTGGGTCTTAGCTGATAGACTGGAACTTAACAATTGACTTACACACCACGTATCAGAGTTTGGGTTCTCTCTTGTGAGTCTGTGTTGTTTTGCTTTTGTATACTTCAACCAGTGCGTGTGCCCTCTGCAGTGGCCAGAGCAAAAGACGACATGGCCATAACGGAAAATGAAGAAGAAAACCGCAGCATACAAGCGTTGGGGTTGACTGTCGTCAAGGGGAGCAGCACATGGTCTTACACATTCAAAATGAAAAGTAAATGTATTTATTTTTGTGTACATCACAAACTCAACAGAACCTTCTACTCAAATTAGAAAAACACTCACCATGAAATAACGCAAATTTCGACCTATCATATTCAATAGCGACTGTTATTCATACTTTATATTCACAACCTGAAGACCAAATGCAACAAAGTCTTGCAACTGATCAAACTCCGAACTCGCACTAATCAGATAAGAAAACCATATTAAAATTATAGCAAACACTAAGAACTCAACTGGCTGCAACAATTTATCAAGAGAATTTGATGTTAGAGAACTAAATATGATAAATGCATCCTCCAAGCATAGTTTAACCTTTTTAAAATCTTATTTTTTTAATATCCTTTTTGTGATTTACATTATTTTTCTATGGACTATTGTCCTCAACATTTCTATTTTGACTACATTTCGAAAGGCATGTTTTTTTAAATGCATGTCACCATCGCTGAAAACAATAGTCTGAAGGGAGATAATTTTGCCGAGTTCAAAGCCTATCAGATCCATTGTTGTCATCTGCACACTAATATTGTTGGGAAAAGTATGAACCGACAACCTCCCTCACTCGTGCTATTGGTAAAATAACAAATTATGTTCAACTAAATGTATCGTCAATGCAATAGTTTTGTTTCGGCATAAAATTAATCGAAAAGGGTTGACATGCCATGAAAGACTTTTTCCCATAAATGAAAATTGTTTTCTCTTATTTTGTTTCAGAGACGTGCCTGAGATTGATTTGGAAGAAAAAGAAAATAAGTGTCAGAAGGTTTGAGAAGATGAATTTTGTTTGTAATGTCCTTCTGCAGACCCTCAGGGCAACAATTGGTCACTCTGCCTTTTTTTTTAATTATTATTCCTGTTTAAACAGACATTGCAATATAGCAGTGGTGGCCAATAATTCCCTGCCCACCTGGATTTCCACTCCTACCTCTCCCACTTCCCCCCCCCCCAACCTCTTATTTTTTCTTTTTTATTCTAACCGCCTCCTTTTCCCTTTTTCTTACCCCCACCCCCTCCCTTATTCACTGTCACATATTTAAATTGGCTGGAGTCCATGCCGCTCCTCTTGCTCTCCAGGATGGGTGACTATCATCAGCCTCCCTCTCTTCTTCACTCACTCATTTGTCAAAATTTGAACAATTACATTCTTGCAGATTGCAATAATGATTGATTTCGACTTTTTTTTTCTTTTTTTTTACCTTTCCTTTTTTATAGACAAAATAAATTAAAAGATAATATTTTTGGTTTTTGAATTTATTTATTATTTTTTTAACAATTAATCACGGAATCTTTACCTTGTATAATCTTTGGCTATTGAAGTCTTTTAATTTGCTCACACTGCAATCCTGCATAATTTCTCTCGTGTATATGTGTGTATATATTAAATATTAAAATAATAATATCCTCAAAGACCTCGCAACAGAAACATCAGGGATTAAAGGTGCCCTAAATGTAGATGACCTCATGATCTGCTATGGATCTAAATATATAAACATGATCGAACGACATTTTCAATTTAACATAAACAAAATAACAAAATGTTTCAATTTCTCAAAAATGAAAACAAAATGCTTGCACTTTTGCTCCCAGACAAAGATACATAATGACCCCGTCATTAAGATCGAAGGAGAACCGACCCCAGTTGTATACGAGTACAAATTTCTGGGTATGATATTTGATAAAAAAACTTAATTTTATTCCCCATATAAAATATCTGAAAAACAAATGTACTAAAGCTGCACAACTCTTATGTGTACTTTCCCACACAGACTGGCGAGCTGATAGACAAACACTATTACATATCTACCGCACTAAAATCAGCCTGATACTTCACTATGGCAGCCTTATCTATAAGTTAGCCAGAAAGTCCTATCTAAAAGAACTTGACACCATCCACCATAAAAGCTTGAGACTGGTATTAGGTGCATACAGAACTTCCCCAGTTGAGAGTTTATATGCAGAAGCCCACGAAGCACCCCTTCAGATTAGAAGTGAAAAATTGGCCCTGCAGTACATAATAAAATTAAAATCATGTCCAACCAACTCAGCATACGACTGTATATTTAACCCAAAACTTAGAGCCTGACGATTCTCTACAGGGATGAAACACAGACGCCTCTGTGTGGCTTAATTGCTATAAATATATTGGCATACCTTACTACCTAGCTCTACTCATGTATTGAGCACTGTTGAAGTAAATACTGAAAATCTATACATAATACATTATATCTGCTTAAAATAGTATATGTGTATACATGAAATAATAATTATATATATATATATATATAGATAGATATATATAATTATTTGGTACAGAAAATCGGTACATCAGTACTCTTGGTGTTGACGTCCAGGCTATCTTCAGCTTATGTTGTCACTTAGTAGAGAAAATGGAATTGCAAAATTGATTCCCTAGTGTATGAGGCAACTGTCACAAGCCAGCAACAGAACCGAAAAATACATAGATATGATGCAGGGAAGCTTTAAGCAGAAATTGTACACACCCAGGTATACCTTTAAATACAAAGACAAGGCCAACACAACACTTGCGACCCGGATTTGGTAATTAAAAGATGAGGGAACACCCTTCACCATCAAATCTTAAGTAATAGAGAAGACCATCATACTCTCCAGTCATAAATAGATGTCCTCTGTGTGACACAGAAAAATATTACATATTAAAGGAAATTATTGACCCAAATACAAACTGTTTAAACGTTAAGGACGAAATGTGTAATGGATGTGTCCATAGGAGACAGACACTTATAAACTGAACTGATCGGTACACAAAGAACTTTCGATACCCCCCCCCCCCCCCCACCCCAAAAAAAAACGACCTCAGAATACCAGATTTGCTCTTGTATTCGTGCCTTCTTCTCTGGGAAGTCCTTTTCCAATTATCACTTTCTCACTAAATACAGCCTATCTCAATACCAAAACCTAAAAGCAGTAAATTATATCACGAAAATATATTAAAAAAATTTTTCCTGTGATTAAGAGACTAAAACAGTAGGCTTAAATACTGTCAAATCCCTAAACAGACTGATTTTGCTTCCTAGATCTCATTCTCAACTCCAAAACAGGCTTAATCACCCACATCATTAATTAGTAATTTCCTAATAATACTCCATCATAAATTTATATTTAAAATTTTCTTTTTAACTATAACCTTAACTATAAAATTAATTACGATAGAGTTGTCTCCCTTAGACCACTTCTCCATTAGCGTTAACTGAATTGCAAGATTTAAACTATTTTATAAATTATTATTTTCTAAATGATAAAACTTTTTTGAATTTTGAAATTTCTGAATTTTTAATTTTTATAAATTTAATGCTTAACCTCACATATCTTTCTTTAACATATAATTTAGATGAAACTAATTTAACCCTTCAAAACAAATAACGGCCCAGATAAACACAGCAGTTAAATACTGGCTCATGGGATTCGTAAAAAAAATGGTTTTGAATTTTAAAAATCTCAACTTTTAAATTTTATTCTTCCTTTTTTCTGGACTTTATTAAGCTTTTTTAATCCCAGTATCTTTTCCCTTACACAAAATTTAGACGATACTAATTTAACACTTCAAAGCAAATTACTTGACTTATACGAGATCATCCATTTTCTCTACCAAGTGATAACATAAGCTGAAGATAGCAAGGAGGTCAACACCTTCTGAGCTTGAAACCAAGGGTACTGATGTTGTACTGATTTTCTGTACCGAATAATAAATAAATAAATAAATATTACGCTCTTAATTCTGATTGTCTCAATTAATTGAGCACTCTGCTGGGATTTTTTCTACCTTACAAAAGTTATATATATATATATATATATATTTTAATTGGCCCATCTCTACACCAAAACTTAAAACCAGTAAGTTATACCACATAAATATGAAATAATAATTTTTTCCAATAATAATTTTTCCATTTATTAAGAGGGGAAATACCCCATTTCGCAATAATAAATCAGCAGGGTTTTAAAGTTTCAATCTTGTCGACCTAATCCTTGTTCTTATCTCTAGATCAGACTACCAATATTATTTCCATAAGTCTACATATTTATTACACCTTAGTTAAAAATGTTAAATTCCGAATACAGTTACTTGTAGAGTTACTCCCCTTGGATCGATTGCCAGCTTGCGAGACTCGAATTGACCTTAATTTAAATTCCTTTTGGATTAATTTAAAGTCTTTTAATCCAGGCTTTGAATCTAAATTTGATGTATTTTTTTTTTAATATGTTTTTATTCTTTCGAAAGTTGAATCCTACATTCTCTCCTTAGCACTTTCAAGACTACACCAAGTTAACCCTTCAAAACATTTAACGGCCTAATATACGCTCCTAATAAACATTGAATCACGGGAATTGTATGGAGATATTTTTAAATTTTAAATCTTAACTGTTATATTCCCCCACTCCCCACTCCCCTTTTTTTTTTTTTTTCAAACATTATTAAACTTTTTAGTCTCAGATTTCTTTCCCTAACACAAATTTTAAACAAATATACGTAACACTCCAAAGCAAATAACGTATCCAAACGAGAGCGATACGTGAATTCACGTTTCTGTAACAAGTGACAACATAAGCTGAAGAGAGCCGGATGGTTAAGTTCTTCTGAGCTTGAAACCGACGGTACTGATGTTGTACCAATTTTTTGTACCAAAAAATAAATAAATATTACGCTCTTAATTTTGATTCTCAATTAATCGATCACTCTGCTGAGATTATTCCTACCATCTCATAAAAGTAGTTATGATAGATATATATATATATCATAAGTTAGGTGTGTTTATTTATTTGTATGTATAGGATTCACTTCTAAACTAATTAACAGATCATTATAAATTTTGGAACATAACTCCAGAAGCAGCAAGCATACTGCCATAAGTCAACTACAAATAGACAGAAATTAAATTTATAGTATCAAAAAATCATTGTAAGATTGTAATAGTTGAAGCTAAGGGGCCAGTGTCTTTTGAATCGACGTGGTATTTCAATTGAAGATTAATTTCAAGGTCAATGGCTGGGATAAATTTTCATGTGGAGGAAATCAGTGCAGAATGGCTTACCATTCTGCACTGATTTCCTCCACATGAAAATCATTTGAAAGGAATCCGTCCATCATGAAACTGAGTCCAAGTCATCAACAGGGCTAAACAGATGCAATCACATGTTTAATTAAAAAAAAAATAAAAAACAAGTATATCAGGCGATGACAATATTCTGGCATGAACTGCGGCTATCATATATGTATGCATATCTATGTGCGTATGAGGTTGTTCAGAAATGTTGTTACCTTGGTGATATCAAGAATTAGGCATGGATGTTCAGGGAACTTTTGCCATTACTAACCAGCAGAGCATTACCACTATCGACCAAGGGAAGAGTTTATTGGGCATGTATATGCAGTGTGATGATGTATGGAAGTGAAACCTGACCAGTGAGAGTTGAGGACATGCATTGCATGGAGAGAAATGATACGATGAATGTGTAACGCAAGTCTTAAAGACAGGCTCCGATCTGATGAACTCAGTGGAAGATTAAATCTGGAAAGGGCAGGAGACTGATGGTATCGCCACGTTGAAAGGATGGATGAAAGTTTCTGGATTAGATGTGGAACAATTGAGGTAGCAAGGTCAGCTCACAGGGGAAAACATGGAAAGAAGTGATAAGGATTGTCTTTAGAGAAAGAAGTGATAAGGATTGTCTTTAGAGAAAGAAGGATAAACAAAGACCTGGTAGAGTAGGTTAGTTTGGAAGTAAATTTCTAAAAGGTGTCCAACATATGGCAGCATGTAAAATGGATGGGAAGCTGATGATGAAGTGAACTCCAAAACAACTGCACAAGTTCTTCTGAAATTTGGAAAATAGATTCTATGCATATCAGTGGGTAACATAGACTATATATATATATATAAAAACCACACTGATGAGTTTTCAAAAGACAAAACACGTGTCTGTGGATGTTAATATTTATATAACATATTTGCTCCCCTGATGTAAAAAAAAAAGAATGTTTCTAGCTAGGCTAATATGCAAGAGTCTTCCCCTCGAACAGAATTGAATTCTTTACTGAAACTGATTAGCATAATTAAATGGTAAAATTTCTCCTACGTTATCAGCTGGCAAGTCGGCTGAGACAGCTAGGATATTGGACTTTCACAGTCAATGGTAACTGAAGGTCTAGGTCCGAGTCTCGAAGTTGGTGCATTGGTTGAATGAAGCCACAGTAATAAGTCTTCAAAAAACTGAACACGTGTCTATTGATGTTTATATATATATATATATATATATATATTATATATGAATAAATACAAAAGTTTTTTTCATTTATCAACACGGTTTGGTGCTATTTAAATTAATAATGCAACATTTTATTTACCTCCCCAGGAGGTTAGGCACAAGGCCAGTTTTATCTTACTCCCACAAGGTAAGATGTGACTCAAGGTCGGGTCGAGAAAGTGGGACTTGAAAAGCCAGCGCCCAAGAAGGTGAGCAATCTGGCCATTAAAAATTGCCTGGGCAGCCCCGTCGGCATTCTCCAGTAGGGGCGCCTCAGGCAGTAAGCAATAAACTTACTCCTCCCCAAAGAGAGGAGGCAGAGCCTGAGAGGGTGGATCCATAGACCGGCGTAAATCAAGCCCCAAAGGCCAAGACGATACCAGTTTATGGGGTGTAGTATCCATCGGAACAAAGGCCGATCAATAATACAACATTTTATTTACCTCCCCAGGAGGTTAGGCACAAGGCCAGGTTTATCTTACTCCCACAAGTAAGATGTGACCCAAGCTCGGGTCGGGAAAGTGGGGTTTGAAAAGCCAGCGCCCGAGAAGGTGAGCACTCTGGCCATTAAAAATTGCCTGGGCAGCCCCGTCAGCATTCCCCGGTAGGGGCGCCTCAGGAATAAACCAACAAACTTACTCCTCCCCAAAGAGGGGAGGCAAAGCCTGGGAGGGTGGACCTCCTAGAACTGCACAGGACAGACCCATAGACCGGCGTAAATCAAGCCCCGAAGGCCAAGACGATACCAGTTTATGGCGTGTATCAATCAATGATACCACATATTATTTACCTCCCCAGGAGGTTAGGCACAAGGCCAGGTTTATCTTACTCCCACAAGGTAAGATATGACCCAAGCTAGGGTCAGGAAAGTGGGGTTTGAAAAGCCAGCGCCCGAGAAGGTGAGCAGCACTCTGGCCATTAAAAATTGCCTGGGCAGCCCCGTCGGCATTCCCCGGTAGGGGCGCCTCAGGCAGTAAGCAATAAACTTACTCCTCCCCAAAGAGGGGAGGCAAAGCCTGGGAGGGTGGACCTCCTAGAACTGCACAGGACAGACCCATAGACCGGCGTAAATCAAGCCCCGAAGGCCAAGACGATACCAGTTTATGGCGTGTATCAATCAATGATACCACATATTATTTACCTCCTCAGGAGGTTAGGCACAAGGCCAGGTTTATCTTACTCCCACAAGTAAGATGTGACCCAAGCTCGGGTCGGGAAAGTGGGGTTTTAAAAGCCAGCGCCCGAGAAGGTGAGCACTCTGGCCATTAAAAATTGCCTGGACAGCCCCGTCGGCATTCCCCGGTAGGGGCGCCTCAGGCAGTAAGCAACAAACTTACTCCTCCCCAAAGAGGGGAGGCAAAGCCTGGGAGGGTGGACCTCCTAGAACTGCACAGGACAGACCCATAGACCGGCGTAAATCAAGCCCCGAAGGCCAAGACGATACCAGTTTATGGCGTGTATCAATCAATGATACCACATTTTATTTACCTCCCCAGGAGGTTAGGCACAAGGCCAGGTTTATCTTACTCCCACAAGTAAGATGTGACCCAAGCTCGGGTCGGGAAAGTGGGGTTTGAAAAGCCAGCGCCTGAGAAGGTGAGCACTCTGGCCATTAAAAATTGCCTGGGCAGCCCCGTCGGCATTCCCCAATAGGGGCGCCTCAGGCAGTAAGCAACAAACTTACTCCTCCCCAAAGAGGGGAGGCAAAGCCTGGGAGGGTGGACCTCCTAGAACTGCACAGGACAGACCCATAGACCGGCGTAAATCAAGCCCCGAAGGCCAAGACGATACCAGTTTATGGCGTGTATCAATCAATGATACCACATAATATTTTAAAATACTGCGTATAAATTGTAGAGATGAACGTCACAAAGAACTTTTTCCATGCCTAATTTGCATAACTATTTTTTAAACACTTCATAATTAATTGATGTTTGGTGTTATTCATTTGTAATTTTATCATTCTGTTTATTCCATATATATGCAATATTTTTGTCAATATTAACAGTAATTAATTAAAGTAATTTAATACAAAAAGAATAAATTATTAAATATTTCTTAAAATATTTGCTAGAAGTAATTTAAAATAGAGAGAAAGATTGTGGCTTTATGACAGCCACGGAAAGATACATGGAGCATAAGAAATAGTTCTGAAAGGGGAGAAGCTTAACTGATTAACCATCTCTCCCGTTATTGATACCATATAGAGGAAGATAAAAGCGTGTCTGACTGCTTCCTCCCATTAGGTACCAATGTCACATTTCTTTTTATTGTTTTTAATAAATAAAAATAAAGAAAACACATGCACAGCAAATTGATTTCCTCTTTCTGTTTATGTCTTTGCAGTTTTATGAAAAACATCAAAATTACAAAAATGTTAATATGCGTGGTTACAAAAAACTTATGAATGAAATGTTTAACATTTAATACATTACTTTAAAATATTTCAAGTAGCGAATTTTGCGAAGAGATAGCAAGCTGGCAAAGCCAGCTAGTATATATATTAGTATATATATATATATATGTACGGTTAGTGCGAGAGAACCCCAGCAGAGTGCTCGATTATTAAGAAAAAGTAAAAAATAAGAGTGTAATATTTATTTATATATATATATATATAATGAATTTGAGAATATCTTCTATATAATAAAGTAAAGTCGATTTTTTCCTTGTTGCTTTGGTTATTATAGATTTTGAACCAGAAGCTGCATATGCTAATCTGTTCCACTAACTATTTAGAGCACTTCTTAATGCGTGTTTCCAGAAAATATAGGTACATTTCATCTTCTTTCAAAATTGATTACATTTATTCGAGATGAGCTGCTTCTCCTAATTACGTATTTCACAAAGAAGGTAGCAGACATTTTCACTCTCCTACAATTATCTACTTCCACATCCCTCACATGCACCAGGGAAATTCGTTAATCAATATACTTTTGCTTAAATCACTATAATTATTTCACTTTGTCCTTCTTAATATTGTCTACATAATACACTAGCTTCTATATTTAAATAACGATCGCTCCCTTTTGCGGATAAACGAAATATTGTTTAAACGTTCTGAATGCCTGTTGCTTATACGTTCTGTAAACATTCTGGGTTAGCGGATTACACCTTAACGAACAGATGGCCACATGCATTCACAAATGCTGACATCTGCTTTCACACTGCTTTGCACGTAATTACATTTTTGAGGTTCGAAAAATAATGCATTTTTTCAATGGTGTTTTCAATTAGCTTATTAAGCGAATACAATCCTACTCATATTAAGTCAGCTTAAACAAGTTGTCTCTCGACAGATGCAATTCAGAGTTACACACCAGGTCGGTTTTTCATGTGCTTCTCAGAGCCTTGTCCAGAATGGACACAATGAGTATGGAACAACTTCTGACTGGGGCGATAGCCATCATGATGAATGACGAAGGGTGCTATGTATCAACCGTCACGTCTGTAGGACAACCGTGTTTGGATGCAAAACTTTACCCCGCTAAGAGAGATCATCCATTACAAGTGCTCTGGGCATAACCATATGGCGAGAAATTGTACACAAGGACCCTCGAAGGAGCCAGACAGTAGATTGCGAAGGTTTGCCAGCGGAAAACAGTGTTTTCGATGTAATGGACTTGGGCACATTTCATCAGAGTGCCAGGGAAACGCTCAAGAGGAGGAGACATCAGCGCCAGCCTTCTTCCCGATCAAGTAAAAACCCATATTTTACATCCTGTGACTTGTCACTTCATGTTAATAAAGTCGGAACTTTGTTTTGTTACCTTTTGGTAACTTTATACCTTTTCTTTCGGCCATGTCTGATAGTAGGCTTGTGCCTTCAATAGAAATGAACGACAGTGAAGTCATAAATCCTGCCTTGTCGAAGTGGGACAAGCCACCCTCTGTGGCAATAAATGTGGATGATTTTGTTGCAGAGGCAAAACAATACATGCACTTAGTAATCGAGAAAGGTGTTCTCGTTGATATCCCGGCACTAGAGCCATTCAGCAAAAGAACGTTACTGATGTTTGTCATTGATAAGAAGACAAGGAAATTAATACGTGCATCAAAAGACCTTGTTGTAAAATTATTAGCAACAAGAAACATGCGACCACAAAATATAATAAGAGCCAAAGGTTATAATACCTGGTCAACACTTTTCCTGACTGAAGAAGACTGTCGTAAGTTGAGATCAACAAGAAATAATCACAAACGAGGATGGAATATGGGGAGGCGTAGAACAACAATCTCTGTCTTCGAAGTACCTCCCATGTACAAGGCAAACACTTAGGAACCTTTTTCTTAAAATATGGTGATATGGTCTCCATAGACCACGACAAATTCACGGGAACCTAGAAATTTGACATTCTACTGATCAAGAAAACTTTTGAGGAAATACTTTATTGTTTAGAAGTGGGTGACATTAAATTACCCGTAATAGTAGCAGGCCGAAGACCAGCTTGTTGGGAAGTGGGACACTTAACTTTGGAGTGTCCCCTTAAGAAACCAACACCAGTTAACCCCCCCCCCCCCAAAAAAAAGGGTTTAGAGCATTTAGCCCCCAGAAAACAGGGTGTAGGCGTTCCGATCAGTTCTCCAGAAAAACCAACACCTGCCGAAGACCCAAATAAGTCTTTCTCTCCCCTCTCAGTGGACCAAAGAAAATACCAAGAGTGGATACGAGTTGGAGGGAAAAAACACCCGGAAGACTGGCACTCGAAGAATCGTGGAAGGAAGAGGAGGAGCAGATAAAAATGTCGAAAGATCCCAGAAAAAACAAATACATAGAAGAAGTTTAACTAAAGAAAGGGTTAGATGAACAAAGAAAACCTAATATATAAAAAAACAAAGTCCAGCATCTCCTCTATCAAATTTTCAAACCCAACATACCTTCCCCCCAAACCAGCCCCAACTTACACCAAAAGACCAGCCCTAAGCCCACCCCCAAACAAATCGACCCCCGATTCTCCTCCAAAATCGTCCAGCTCCCGTCCATTGTCAAAAACCATGCCTCCTCCTATGACCACCCCCATCCCTGAAAAAGCGTATAAACTCATCCCACTTAGTCCCACTATAAAGACCCCGAAGTCACACTCCCCACGACCCTCCCCTTTCGTCTTTCCTCAGCACACTCCCGTCAACTCCTGCTACCCCTACAAAAAACTACGACCCCCACATCCTACTCAACCCCAACTCTCCAACTCCCCAAAGTAACCCCTCCCATCTCCCCCATGAAAGTAGACATGCCTCTTCCGCCTCCACCCAGCGAAAAAAGGCAAAGAAGCTGGATGGAAAAAATAAAAAATCCCTGTTCTTAAATGGGACAGAAATATGTGTAGTCACTGAGGCCCAGTGTGAGAGGGCAAAGGGCCATAAACTCAGTGACCTCAGAAAATTGATCGATTTTAGGGAGGTGGAGGGGAAATGTGTAGAGGACCCTCTCAACTTTCCCAATGCAAAACATTTAGTCACAGTTCTTTGGACTCGAGAAGAGGCAAAAAGAGTCTGGAATCTGATAGAGGAAGAATCAGAATGTATGAAACGGTAGCAGGGGCCAGAATTAACTGTGACAAGTCTGTGGGCTTTCACATTAGTGCCTGAAAGGGTGTATCTCTGCAGGGGCCCTTTAGCTGAACTGACGGACCTTGTAAGCTACTCGGCGTCTGGTTTAGCCCTGATCTTCAGCTGGAGAAAAATTAGTCGGAAGTATCGAAAGCGGTTGTGGATGCGTAGAAATCTTTCATTAAAGGGGAGGGCGGAGGTGTGTGGCTCACACATCTATCTGCTCATCCTATATTGTCTTTCAGTACTTCCACTCCCGTCGGATATGCTGTTGGGGTTGCAGTGAGCGTTATTCAAGCTTTTGTGGCTTGGTAAGGATCCTATGGTTCGTTGCGAGATCTGCTACTTGCATCAATCTGAAGGCAGGCTGGGTATGCCATGCGTTGAGATTCATCAACACACGCTAATGCTATTTTCCCTAGATCGAATGTGCACAACTGATGAGGGAAACGGTGGCTTCTAGAAGGAAGACACTAAGAAAGCCTTCCCGGCTTTAAAAAGTGTGCTCTTGGGTGAGAGGGAGGCACATCGATTGCCCCGAAACGAGTGATCTTTTTATCGCGAGTGTCATCGGGCCCTCACTTTTATGGGTGAAAGAAGGTATCTCTGACATCCAGCAGTTGTTCTGAAAAGAATTATATTGGGTATTAGTGAGGGGAGACTTTCCAGATGATAGGATTGAAATGCTTGGTTTGGCGAGGAGGGAGATACGCTCAATATAGCGTTGGACGCCTGGGTTAGGATGCTTCGACAATAATGAAGTATCTCTGGTCTGGCTGATGATTAGAAATGCTCTCTGGGTCGGCAAAATACTTAATTCAGCTGGCTTGGCGAATTTGCTTATTTGTGTTCGGTGTGATGATGATGAAGAGATGTTGCAAAACGCCTTTGTCTTAGGCACAGAATATTGGGTTGCCTCAATGCACGTTGACAATTGTCCCGTCTAGGATTAGTTTTTTATGGTAAGTTTAAGTCATTAACTTAGCTAGTGTATGCGTGCTTTCATTAGGTCCCCCTCCAATTAGGTGACAGATAGCTTGATTCGCCAGAGATGCAGGTCACCCTTCGATGTTTCGAAGGAGGTGTGTACTAATAAAACGTTGGGGCTTGCGTCAACCTTTCGCCTGGCAAATCTGTTTATCTGCCACATTCAGTAAGTGGAGGATCTTTAACTAACTTTTTTTCCCCTCATAAATGCATTGTAAATAGTCATTCTTTTTGTATATAAAACTTTCAATTCCCAACCACCCCACTGCATACTTGATGTATGGGTATTAAGTAGGGTAGTTTCAGTATGATTTTGTTATGGTGGATGATGTATGAGTGTGGTACTTTGGTAAATAGGTCAGGGAATGAGACTAGCTAGGTTAGACTGTTAGTTAAAGTTAGAGATGATCAGCCTTTTCCCATCCCCATTTTTGGCCTTGTGTCACATTTTACATCCTGTGACTTGTCATTCTATGTTAATAAATATTGAAAAAGAAGAAAGGAAAAAAGAGAGAAGTGAGAGACAACGTCGAGTCATTTGTGAGCCGTATTATTTTTTTATTGAAGCATCAGAAAGATCGTTGGTTTCATCCAGTAAAACGGAGCTTTGAAATTCGAGTGATAGACTTTGAAATCCCCTCTTTCAATTCCAGATTACATACATACATCAACTCATAAAAATGTAGGTGACTAAACTAGGAAATAACACTGTCAGCATATATCTAAGCTGATAAAAATGATTTCACACCCCAAAAAATTAAATTTGGTATTATAATGATTCTTTTAGTGAGTTATAAAAACATTTTTTTAAATTTTCTTTTTTGAGGGAAGGGGCATTGTTTTTGGTAATTTGGAAATTGAGTTTGGATTCAAACAGCATTTGTACGTTTAGCTTTTGTAAGTATGGATGTTCGAAAAAGTAATAATCTCAATAAAAATCTAATGATGCTCTGCGCTAAATGTATATTAAGTTCCTGCGAGATTACGTCCACGTGTCCATTTTGTTCGTGTTTTTGATTTTCCACGTTAGATTACGTCCATATATCGTCATTTTCATTGTGCTTTCAAGTCATGGATAAAATTGTTAAAGACGTTTTATCAGCTGCGGACTACCTCGAAGAATTTCTTTGGCGTCACCGAATTAAAACTAATTTTTTCGGCAATATCTTATACTTGATCCATTTTTATTTTGTAGTTTAAATAAATAAACAAATTTTCTTTATTTAAAAATCCCATGACGTTAATTTTATTGACTTTTGTTAAATAAGAAATTCATATATTTTGACACATACAAATTTTTTTCAAGAAATATGTCTGTAATGAAAAAATTCCATGAAGTTAATTTTATTTAACTTTTTGACACTTCTGCATTTTGAGGATACAATGAATTGATTTGTTTTAATTTCAGAAGAGTTACAGTTGCGTCAGCAGCAGACAATCCTCTATTTTTTTTTTTTTATTTAACGGCAAGGGAGACAATCAAACTCTTTTTCACCAAATGTCTGAATTGTATCTGTTGTTGCTATATATATATATATATATATATATATATATATATATATATATATACATTGAGTATGAAAGGAAATAGTGAGTACTTAGTATGAAAGATCAAGAAGGTGAGAGAGACTGAAAAGACGTGTTAACAATACGAAATACTTCATTAGACTGTTGACTATACAAAGGTGTCTCCTCGGGCAGAAGATTTCCTTATTGTCTCTGTATCAAGGGAGATAATGAGCGACGTTAATTGGTATTGTCTATGGTGATGCTTAACATAAACATCTTCCTTTTTTTTCAAAGTGTTTATTTTTGTTCTTTTATTTGTTTATTTTTATTTATTTTTTTATCTGTATCTACAAGGGAGACTTATTCGTTGCCCACTTTCTGTGGTTCTATTATTTTGGAGTGTTGAATTCTGTAGTTGTGCTGTTTTTGTTTTTTCATGCGTATTTGTTGAATTTGGAAGTATATTTTCATAATTTATTTCTTCTATTATGTGAACGTTTTCTTTTTTTTCAAAGGTGTCTCCTAGAGCAGGAGATTTCCTTATTGTCTTTGTATCAAGGGAGATATTTATTTACTCCTTCGCTGGGAGTTAGGCACAAGGCCAGTTTTATCTTACTCCCACAAGTAAGATGTGACCCAAGATCGGGTCGAGCAAGTGGGGTTAAAAGCCAGCGCTCGAGAGGTGAGCACTCTGGCCATTTAAAAATTGCCTGGGCAGCCCTGTCGGCATTCCCCGGTAGGGGCGCCTCAGACAGTAAGCAATAAACTTACTCCTCCCCAAAGAGGGGAGGCGAAGCCTGGGAGGGTGGACCTCCTAGAACTGCACAGGACAAGCATGCAGTATCCATCGAAACAGATACTACACTTTGATCTTAGCCAACAAGGGAGATAATGGACGACGTTTGTTTGTCTTGTTTATGGTGCTGCTTGACATGAACAGTATCCGGTTTAAAGAAACTATTTATTAAAAAAAAGAAAAGAATCACAATGTTTCAAATAATTTCAATATATTTAATTTATTACAAATTTTTACTGTATTGTAAATAAAGACTTAGTTTTTTCTTTTAAATATTCAGATTTTAAAAGAAACTGTTGATTTTTACAAATTTTTATTTCTTAAAACTATTCGTGTTACCCCCCCCCCCCCGCCCTTGAAAAAACAACATGACTGTTTTAATTTAATTTTTAAAATAAAATTCACACTTCAATAAATGTTATAAATTAATTTTAATTTTTAAATTTGCGTTATTTCTTAATTAATTATTCCTGAGAAATCCTATACACAATTCAATTTGTCTCCCTTACCATTAAGTAAAAAATAAAAATAGAGGATTGTCTGCCGTTGGCGCAACTGTAGCTCTTCTGAAATGAAAACAAATACATTCATTGTGTCTCTAAAATGCAGAAGTGCCAATTTTTTTTAATATAAATAAATAAAAAATGTATGTTTTAAAAAGAATTCCATGATGTTAACTTCATGTAATTTCTTTATTTAATATTACTTTAAAAAAAAGTGTAAACATAAATTTTCTTTCAGAAATATGTTTATTCATAAACATATAAAAAAATGGTAAATTATTCGTTTCCCAGCCAAAATGGCGGACAATGAATCGGCTGCTTTTTTCCGACAACACAAATGAGTAAGTAAATCCAAATAAATTGTTTGGGACTAATTTCAAATTTACCTTAAATCATTTTAAAGGAAATACAGCTGGAAAATTAGTCCCAAATAATTTATTTGGGTTGACTTACAAATCTGGTTCGTTAGCATTTTGATTCAGACAAATTAATAGGGAATAGCGATGAAATATTGTTGATTAGCATTTTCCACTGCTAATAAATTGCTATTGATAATTTTCTTTCTTTGTTTGAGGCTGTTTCTACACCATGTTAGAGGTCCACAGAGCTTTAATGACCTCAAAACTATCAATGGTCAAGTTATGAATACATTCAGGGATGCTAATCACTGGGATGCTACTTTACAGGAAGCATCTATATCTGAAACTGCAGGTAATTTGAGACATTTGTTTGCCATCATGTTGACCACATGTGCAGTGTCTTATACAAAACAACTTTGGGATGCACACAAAAAAGCATTTCCTTCTTAGGGAACACAATCAACATCCTGAGGTCGATATAACATTTTCAGACGACATCTTCAATATGGCTCTGGTTCATATCGAAGATATGACTTATAAGATGAAAGGTAAGACACTGACAAAATTAGGTCTTGCCTCACCTGATCACTTTCATACACATCCGGTCATTACTGCATGTATGTGTGAAATTAAGGGTAGGCTCCCCACAATGTCTGTACATATTGGCACAAGAAGGTAAAACATGAAACACTGTGTATCAAAGAGCTTTGTACGAATAACTTTTATTTATAAAGGAGAGACCTGTTGGAAATAGGTATCTACAGGGACAATGGTTTGGCTGCTTAACAACCAAAACTCAACAAATAATTTTGCCTCTAATTAATTGTATAGAAAAAAGTCTTAGCATAAAAAATTGTGATGCTGAAAATAAACACAACCCCCAAAGTACAGAAAATTCTGAGGATTTTACATTAACATTGTGGGGTCTGCGTTCACGCCGGGCAATCATTAGCAATAAATTAATCAATAGTTCAAGATTGGGTATGGCATTTCTTGAGTTAATCTATTTTCCTGGACAACGCTGGGACACGGGTCAGCTAGTCTTTTTATAAAATTATCAATATTTTGGAAGTTATATGGGTTTGAAATGTATCCTATTATTACTACCATGAGTATTCTCGGTATAGGCATTACACATGCGTGTGCACACACACAGGTGTGTATACAGAATTAAAGGATAAAATAATATGAAAATTCAAGTTTATTTTTAATTATGCCAAAAACTGTTTCATTTACATTTTTCACAGTATTAGTTTTGTAAAGTGAAATTTTACTTTCAATTGAAATCATTTACATTCATTAAAAAAACACTAAGTTATCTTTTTCTCAGTATCCGTTTCAATTTGGAATTTTAAACAATACAGAAATAAACTAGCGAAAAGAGTATTCTTTTCTATTTTGAAAATAGGAACTAAAACACCACAATTGCTAAAAAAATAGTGACTTGTAATAAATATTCCATCTTATGAAATAAACATAAGACAAAACAGAGCAAGACCTATGACACTACACAAAGAACTAAAAGTTCTTGAGACTCATAGAAAATGACAAAGTTCTGAAAAAGAAATGTCTTATATTATCGTATGATGAGTTGAGGTATTTGTGGTAAATATTGACTTAAAAGAACCCGTGGGACAGTTGTCTCTATCTTAGGGCAAATTAACTGATATTTTTTAGAAGAAAAATTAATTAGTACTTATGGTAAATAAACAATTTTAGTTATTTCTCCAAATTAGGAGACATGTATCGTCGATAAAATTCATGACTAATTTTATCAATGCCCACTTAATTGAAAATCGTCCCCCGTCTCTCTTGTATCCCATCCCCCAACTGAACTCCTCTTTCCATTTGCTTTTCCACACACCCTGCTGAAGACCAACAAATGGATAATGAGAAGAACAAAAGCATAAAAAACAAATCACTGCAAAATTAAATTACCCCCCCCCCCCAAAAAAAAACGGGGTGGGTGGGTGGTCGTTATTATTCCTTCCTCCATCAGCATTAACACTGTTGACTAACGGAAAAGTCTATCAGGTATGTATACGCAGTGTGATGATGTATGGAAGTGAAACCTGGCCAGTGAAGGTTGAGGATATGTGTTGCATGGAGAGAAATGATACGATGCATGTGTAATGTGAGTCTTAAAGACATGCTTAAATCTGATTAACGTAGAAGAAGATTAAATCTGGACAGTATAGGGAGATGCGTACAGAATAGGAAACTCCATTGGTATGGCCATGTTGAGATTTTTGGGTTAGTAGATGTAGAATAGTTGAAGTAGTAGAGTCAGTTCACAGGGGAAATTAATTTCTAAAAGCCGTCCAACACATGCCAGCATGTAAAATGGACGTTAAAGCGATGATGATGATTCTTAACTCTATTTTCACATTATGCTCACTTTGACTGACCATACAATGAAACGCTGATTCAAGGAAATTTCTCTGTTACAGTTTTTATAAGAATAAAAACAATAAGCAATTACTTCTCATCACAACATAAATTGTAAACATTCACAGTTTTTGTTAAATTAAATATTAACACCCCCCCCCCCCATTTATTTTATTTGCGGCTCGGCAACAGAGGTGATGTGTATTAGTGTTGTTGAATTTATTTTTATTTAAACATTTCTTTTCTTATGAAATCATTAAAAAACAATTATGATGTGGCTGGTTAGACTTTCAGGAAGCATTCCAAATTTTGGGTCACTAGAAAAAAAAGGGCCAAACCGTGAACTAAGTGCTAACAAGCTGACTTCTTCAGAATAGTTTCATTATGTGGTGTTGAATATCAAAAACGACCAAGTTTCCACTCTGGGCTTTTTCACTATGACACTTAAGATGGCCGTCCAATCCATTCAAATGTCATTTACTCCAAACCTAATTATTGTATCTGAAGTTTTTTCTTTTACGATTGGGTCACTACTTATCAAGGCTAGGAGCCACCCACTCGAGGATAAGGGTTAATGAGATAGAATGATTATCAGCTGAAAGATGAGAAACACTATGGGAGTACTCACATTGATTAAGGGTATGAAGTGCATTTGATTACTTATGGGGCGTTTAGGACAACAGATTGTTGATGTTGGATTTGAAGACGACCAAGTTTCAACCTGCAGGGAAGCAGTCCCGAAGTAATGTGTTCTCGGTGTATTAGATGTGATTGATAACATGAAAAGTTGATCACAATCTGACTACTGGAAAGGTAGTATTTTTAGATGTGCATCCAATGTGACTGATCGTTGAATCTTTAAAATGCTCATAAGTTGTTAATTAATCCCCCTTAAAATTGTTACGTAAAGTAATTTGTAATATTAAGTGTGCAGCACCTTTTTTGATGTCCATGTGTCTAACACACATGAACATGCATGCAAAGTCAGAAAACAACACAGCTCCCATAACTTTCGGAAACACTTTTTGGATGCTCAGAATTGCTGCACCGGTTCCTGTCCTGGTCTGGTGCAGCACACACCCTGGGCAGGTTCAGCCAGCTTCTTTCGAATGAGGGAGTTTCTAGGGAATATCAAACTCACAAATCCAGTCGCATGTATATCTCACTCATGCGAGATAATTTTAACAACGTCAGATATTTTTTTTTTTGGCAGAGAAGTGTCAGCGTCCATCTACATACAGCAACTGGTATTCCCAAGTAGTCACCCATCTGGTATTGACCAGACTCAATGTCACTTAACTTCGGTGATCTAACGAGAACCAGTGCGTCAACATGATTATACCTGCATCCGTTGTTGGCCGTCGAGACACTGTATCTTTTAAAACCCCCATACTGCCTGAAATTCGCAAAATACATGGCATAGAACTCAGGTGCAAAATTACCATTTTCGGTGAGATCAGTCATCAAAGAGAAGGAAAACTCTGACGTAAAACCTGTGTACATTTCCGACGCCTTGGCACCAAACCACTGGGAGAGAGGGGCCTCCTTAGTATTGGTTGACAACCTTCCCAGAGCTGAAGACTCCAACAAAAATATCTGGTTTGCAAACCTACAATTGCTTAAGGAGTAGATAGTCTCTGCCTATTGCCCGTCGTTTGCCCGTCTTTCTTTGTCTATTAGCCAGGCGTAGAGATACCATCATAGGGACACTTGAAAGACACCCAGTCTTTTTTGGCCTTCTTTTTTGGTCTTGTTTCTTGTAACTGTCGTCCCCCTATCTATCTATCCGGGCAACTTAGTGACACTTGCTTGTCACTTAGTTTCACGTGACTAGTCTGGGCCACTCTTGTTCTGACAAGTTTGTCTGGCTGTTGTTTCTGACTGGTAATAGAGGAGCCCTAACTCTTAGCGCTAAGAGTGGCTTCTCTATCAACAATTGTATAATACCGAGATAGCTGTTGTGTCATGTTGCGCATAGAAAGAGACCCTGTACTTATCTTCAGTGGGCTTTCCCGAGGCTACAACTGACATTCAACAAACACCCAATTTGTCCAATCCACTGTATCTAAAAATAATGACAAGAAATAGAAAACAAACAAACCAGACGCCCCCCCCCCCCCAACAAAATCGTCTCCTTCCTTAAGGTTCTCATTCACAAATATCGGAGGGCTTAGAACTAACATCGATGATGTAGAATCCTTCCTCCTTGTAAACTCCACAGATACCCTAGCACTAAATTAAACTAATCTACACCCCTCAATCTCCTCTAATTATTTTGACATGCCAGGATACCTCTCACTCTGCTGTAGAGACTCTGACAAGCATATGCATAGGATCGGAGTCTATATCCGTAACACCCTACCCGTGACTAGAAAAGTTAGTCAAGAATCAGATGATAAAGCCTACATGTGCTTTAGATTAACCTTACAACACAACGTTAGTTACCTATATTTCCTCTACCATTCTCCTTCGACTCATAATTGTACCCTACTCAACTATGTCTCTGATAATGTAGATGTAGCACTTTCCTTAGATCCGAGTGCTTCAATCCATGTATTTGGGGATTTTAAGGTTCACCACAGAGATTGGTTCGGTTTCTCGAGCTACACAGATACAGTTGGTAATAGCATGTGTAGTTTCTCTATTACAAATGCCCTTTCACAAACTGTGACTTTCCCAACCCACCTCCCAGATCGTGAAGATCAGCAAGGATCACTTCTTGGCAATGGCTGAATCCTTAGAAAATTATCTCCAGTCTGTAGTTGAATGGGGCCAAAAATGGATAGTTACATTTAATGCTACCAAGACAAAGCTCCTTTTCTTTAATAATTATAAGAAACTTTTTCAACCACCGATTGCCATGGCTGATAGCACTCTTCCCGAGACGTTCAAACTCCTCAGCCTAACATTCACAGGTAACATGAATTGCAATAAGTACATAGAAGATATTGCCAAGTCTGCTGCAAAGAAGATGGGCTCCCTCTATATACATACACACATATACATGCACACATATACATACACACATATGCATGCACACATATACATACACTTTTGATGAATTCTAGTGCACCTGAGCACTATACTCAATGATTTCATTATTATTTTTAATACTCTACTATGATCTGACCATGAAAAAGGTTTTGTTTTGGAATTTTTGAGATGAGGGTTGATAATTTGTAGAATTTGGAATATTCGGACTACTGTTCTCATCTTGGGTATTTTTATCACAATGTTTCGGCCGATGTAACCTCCGACCTACTTCAGGTGTACGTTGTGGAAGGACCCGTGACGCAGTTGATATAGTACTAAGTACAATTCAGTTCTAAGTGACAGTCATCTGAAGGTTGAAGGTTCAATCCTCAGTGCGGGCGATACAAAGAATTGCGAATTACTGAAGACTTTTTCCCAGTCATGGCAGATGAACGAGAGCATGTTTTATTTTTAAGATTCTGTCCTCTACATAATTTAAACTTTTTCATGAAGTGGTGTGGTGAACCGAGATGCGATCCGAACGAACACCAAAAAGCAAATGGCTTGAATTGCTACCCTCTTTATTTCTCTGCTTCGTTGGAATACGCTCTTCTCTTCACTTCCAAATGATTTTTCACAGGAACATGTTAACTCAATATTTTCCAACCAATGAATATCGTTTCAAACCCAATATCTAACAATTCTCTGTCAAATTAATAAGCCGATGCGAACTGAGAAACCCTATCAGAGACGGTGAAATAAACAGAGTGACTCTACCCGGCGCACCTGAAAGGCACCCAAGAACATACGCTCGACACTCCTCCCCGGAGAGGCGAGAAGAAAAGGACCCTTCAAAACTCACGTACAAGCTTCCCTCACCTCGCGCACATCTACACACGCATACAAGAGATCAGGCGAATGGAAACAAATTGCTACTCACTTACACACACTAACAGAACAAGGTAAATTTACGCATACTTACACAGTGCCAAATTGTCTATTACTCACACACGCATATTCACACTAACAAATATATATAGACATACACATCCTTAGCTCTTGTGTTTTCTTATTCACTGAACATTGTCCTACCAAAAACACGAGTTGTATAAACTTTATTAAATGAATATTTACTGACTAAGAATGACTTTTATTTATATTCATGTAAAATTAGAGTTCTATAAATGTTTTGTTAATTAATGTTTTCCTTGATTTTTCATTTACAAACCTTTATTCATGTTTGTAGTCTAGCAGCAGGCCATAGTGGTTGTAAAGCTTTCCATAAAAGTTAATGTTTTTAGAACCGATCCCTTATGTTCCAAGGAATAACACATTAGAAGTTGCCAACCTTATAATTTTTCAATATAAATGTATCCTTGCCTCAAATTTGATACAATTGTATGAGAAATGATCCCCAAACCTCTTTAAAAAGCAAAAGGGAAGGGAGATAATGGCTTCTAGCTGGAAGATCTTTTGGAGCAGACAGAGATTTATGGCCTGATGAGATGGATGGAGATGAGTCAGTTTATGCCTTCAACCAATGACATGGCTGTTCAATATCAAGACAAAAAGCAGAGGATGATGGAGTAGCCATTGGTGACTCAGCTGAAGTCAGCTTTTTATTTGATAGCCATCAGCAACTTTCCTTTAAGCAAAAATAAGATTCTTTTCCACCAAAATGGCTGCTTATATTTTTCTTGCAATTTTATGATTCGGTGGCCACATACAAAACAGATTTATGAGAAACATATTTTTTAGCTGTTGAGACTTATTTATAAAAGCTGTTTTAAGCTTTTGAGACTTATTCATAATGTTTTTTTAGCTGTTGAGACTGATTCATAAAAGTTTTTAGCTGTTGAGACTTATTTAAAAAAAGTTTTTTTTTAGCTGTTTAGAAATATTTAGATTAAATGTTTTTCAACTGTTGAGACTTATCTATAAAAGAGTTTTCAGTTCAGTTTTATATTTCACTTATTTGTAATAGATGTTTTTTAGCTGTTGAAACTCATTCATTAAAGTTGTTTTTAGCTGTTTAGATTTATTTATAAAAGATGTTTTATTTAGTTGTTAAAACTTATTAATAAAAGTTTTTTTATCTATTAAAACTTACTCATAAAATATTTTTATTTATTCACAATTATTTATAAAGGTTTTTAGTTGTTGAGACCTATTTATAATAGATGTTTTTAGCTGTTAAGACTTATCCATAAAATTTTTTTTAGTAATTAAGACTTATTTATAGAAGTTTTTTTTAGCCGCAGAGACTTATTTATAAACGATCTTTTTAGCTTTTGAGACTTATCCATCAAAGTTATTTTTAGTTGTTCAGACTTATTTATATAAGATTTTTATTATTTGTTAAAACTTATTTATAAAAATTGTTTTTAGCCGCTGAGACTTATTTATAAACGATCTTTTTAGCTTTTGAGACTTATCCATCAAAGTTATTTTTAGTTGTTCAGACTTATTTATATAAGATTTTTATTATTTGTTAAAACTTATTTATAAAAATTGTTTTTAGCCGCTGAGACTTATTTATAAATATTTTTTAGCTGTTAAGATTTATTTATAAAGTTTATTTTTAGCTGGAGACATAAAAGTTATATTTAGTTGTTGGGACTTATTCATAAAATATGTTTTATTTAGTTGTTGAGACTTATTTATAAAAGTTTTTTTAGCAGTTGACAGTTATTTATAAAAGATGTTTTAGACGTATTCATTAAAGTCTTTTAGTTGTTAAAGCCTTATTTCTAAAAGCTGTTTTAGCTGTTGAGACTTACTTATTGTTATATTATATGTAAATGTACAATTACAAAGGTTAAACAACAAGGAATAAAGCAGACATGTGCGGACGATTATAAGACTTTATTGTGACTTGAAGACTACGTGTTTAGAGTCTTTATGGTAGAGTGGAAGGTAATCAGTCATGTCAAAATGGTGTTAGGAGATTGAGAATTGTAGGTTTGTTTCACTTAGTGCTAAGATATCCGGGGAGTTTACTAGGAGAAAGATTCCTACGTCATTGATGTTGGTTCTAAGCCCCCGTATATTTGTGAATGCTAGCCTCAAGAGTGGAGGCGAAGATATTTTTTGGTGGGTGTCTGGTTTATGTTTGTTTCTTTTTCTTTGTGTTGTCATTTTGGTTTTAGATAGAGTGGGGAGGGCAAAGTGAGTGCTTGTTTGGTGCCAATAAGCTCTCACATCCAGACCATTAGTCGAGACTTGATCCATGGGGGTTGTGGTCTCGGGAAACCCCATTGGGGATAATTGTAGGGTCCCTTTCCATGCACAACATGGCACATACAGTTACCCACGATATTATATAACTGTTGATGGAGCAGCCGTTCTTAGCACTACCTAAGAGTTTGGGCTCCTGCACTACCAGTCGGAAACAGCAGCCAGACAAGCTGTCGAACCTGTACCTTCAAGCTATCGGAACAAGAGTAACCCAGACTAGTCATGTGATACTTAGTGACAAAAAAACATAAATGTGAGACTTAGTGACAGATAGAGATAAAAGAAAACAGCGTTCATTGTCCTAGTCAGGAAACAAGGCCAAGCACTGGGTGTCTTTGAGGTATCCATGCGCTAGCACCTCTGCACCTGGCTAATAGACAAAGAAGGAGTGCAAAGGTCAGGCAGTAGGCAGAGCCTATCTACTCCTTAAGCAATTTTAGGTTTGCAATCCGGATATTTTGTTCGAGACTCCAGCTCTAGGAAGGTTGTTAATCAGAACTAAGGAGGCCTCCCTCCCCCAATGGTCTACTGCCAAGACGTGAGTAGTCAGTAACACACTTTTTATATCAGAGTCTTCCTTTTCCTAGATGGATGACCTGACAAGGTCTACAGGTCCATCACATCCAAAGGGATGATCCTGTGCCCGTATATTAGTCAGATATTACAGAAAAAAACAAAATTCCATATATATATATATATATATATATATATATATATATATATATATATATATATATATATGAGAAAGGAAGGATGAGAGTAATCCAACATAATGAGAAATGAAAAAGGAAAAACCAAGAGATATTTTTTTATATATTCATTAACGTTTCGTCTTTATTGTAAGACTTCCTCAGGATGATAATTTAAAGAAAAATGTCATGCAAGTACATCGAAATATTGGGTTGACATGATGGGTTGATAAGAAAAAGTGGTAGCCGTGGCTACTAAGACCGCTGGACCAAGGTCCGGGCTGAGAGAAGTCAGTCAGTCAGTAGCAGAGAGTGAAATGAATATGGAAGGCTGTGAGTGAAAAAGGGGAGGGGTGGGAGTGTTAGTGAATTTGTCTTATGGGGGGGAGGAGGGTGCTGAGGTTTTTGTCGTGGTGAGGTGTAGCATGGATTTTGAGGGGCTGGGGAAAGAGGAAGGAAGGGGGGGGAACTCTGTGTCTTTGGTATGTAGGTAGTATCATAGTTTTAGAAAAAGACTTGAAGAAATGAGGATAATTTGAAAGTATATGTAGATAGAATAAGTTTAAACGTCACCTTCCAGAGATAATAGAAAATTAAAGATGGGTTTCCCTCTCATAAGTAATATTTACTGTGGAGACATTTCACCGGCCAGTAAGGTGGGTGAGAGGGCTTTAATAATAAAGGCGAAAAGTACAAAGTAACCATTTCAAATTATTCAGTAATATATACAAATATTAGAATAACTGTTGAATTGGTAGAGAAGTTGAAAATAGTTAAAGAGAAGCAGATTCATGCTAGAAAAAGATCTCTGGAGAAGATCCTTTGATGCTCTATGGAGTATCATCTAAATATCGAGAGTAACCGCTACTTTCTTTATGAATTTGTAGAGTGGTTGGTGTATGTTGACTGTTGAGATGTAAGAGTCATTTTGTTTAGTCGGTATGTATGTAAATCATCCATCTAAGAGACGGAAACTCTGATATAAAACCTGCGCTCTACATCGTCTCTCAGTTATCTTGCTTCAGCTTGTCACTGAAACCAGACTTTGTAGAAGGAGAGCGTGCTCTGCATATCGTACAAATGCAGAGAATGTACAGATATTCCTACAAGATGCACGGCGGTGAAGACCTGTAAAAATAAAAACAATATGCGCGACCACAATCAGTCATCACAATCTTTGTAGGGATGGCCTTCTTCTGTAAAGAAGTGGCAATCATCATGTATGTATGTATGTATCTATCTGACTGAGTTGGCTTGAAATGAAGAAAATAAGGTGACCAAAGTTCGATATAAAAATACCAACACTTTCTAAACAATAAAATCAGCTTTATTTAACAAGAACATAAACATGTGAGGCAAAAAGGCAAGTTGGTTCGGCATGCACGTATTATAATAGAAAGGTAATTGAATCCAAGTTTTGTAACTCACCTTGTGTTCATTCCCGCCTCTCGTCACCATGACCAGTTAATTAAAGCCACTGAACAAGGGCTAATGACTCCAGAAGTTTGAACTGTCACAATAAATGTCTACAAGAGATTACTATTTATTTATTTTCTTAGCTTTTCTATCTCGAGCGACAGAACTAAGTTTAACTGCGGACACGATTAAGCCTTTAAGCAAAAATATGTTGCCACAATTGCCATTCCAAATTAGAGATGTGTCACCTTCAAAAAGAAAAATAGTTATACAATCAGGTCATTTTCTTCTATCATTCTTTTTGAGATCTACAGACTCGATTTTGGAAGAGAACCTGACGGTTTCAGAACTCTTTTGATCTCATAGGCAACTGACCATCACTTCAATAGCAGGAAGAGAGTGGATGCGACCAAATTCCCACCCGTCTCAACATTTACATCTATGATGCACACACAATCTCAGTACAGAATTGAAGGAATACGTTTTATTGAGAGAAAATAGCAACTTTTATTTCAAAGAAATCTAATAACTCAACTATTCCTTTCTTCCCAAAAATCAAAATATGAAAGTTTTTGGATTATTTGGATTATTCGGACTACTTTATGAAAAAGATGAATCTGAAGAAGGTCGGAGGTTACATCAGCCGAAACCTTTTGAAAATAACAACCAAGATGAAAATAGTAGTCTGAATATAACAATATTATCAATCCTTATCTAAAAAATTCCGAAACCTGAAAGTTTTTCTTTTGATAATATTTTATAAAAAAACACACATTATTAAAAATATAACAAAGAATGACCATTCTTGTCTAATTTTACTCAAGACGCAGTTCAATTGTACTCTCAGAACTGTTGAAATACCCTTCCCATTTGGCTTAGTAATTATCTCAAATGGTGAATATAATCGAGTGTAGGCAAAATACTTCTCTTTTTTTGTAGGCACTTTTCTCATTTTGCCCTTTACTGAAGTTCCAGAAAGAAAGAAACGCATTAAGCTCTAAAGTTTTCCATTTTTGTCTCTTTTTTATCATCTAAATTTAATTTTCAACGGACACGTGTTTCGTCGTTTACGACTCATCAGTGTGGCTGAACCTAGCAAGATTCGAAACCAGGACCCCAGAGCTCTACCACTGATCCAATTATTTATATAGATAGATAGATAGATAGATAGATAGGAGAAAACAATTATTTAACAAGCATTTGTTTACATTATTAATTTGAAAAGATTTGAAAAAAGTTTTCAATCGTTTATGAGTTCTGAAAGAACAAAAAGTGTATGTGCATCAGGAATTAATATAAAATTTATTTTATAATAATTGAAAAAAATATATATATATAAGAGAAGGCTAAATTACAGCAACCATGCCTCTATTCATTTCTAAAAAGACTATTTCTTGATGGACCGTTTCGTTAACACTTAGACAGCCAAAATACAGAGTTATATGTCTTGGTTTTTCTATGAGTGTAACTCATCAAAAGAAAAGGCCAAGAAAACCGTGTCTAAAACATCAAGAAAATTAAAAAAAACAATAATAATACAACATCACCAGAGCATTTATATAGGTAGGGTCAATTAGGAACACAAGTTTCCGTTTATTTTCATGAACGCCATAAAAATGATTTTTTTAGAAATGAACAAATACATGGTTACTGGAATCCAAACTTACTATTATTTATGCATACATTCTCTGGAGTTAAAAAATTAACATCTATTGAGCTTAAATCCTGAAAGTCTATTAATATATATATATTCTTTGACATCTCTGCCCAGGAAGTATTGTTAATGGCGAATATTTTCCACCTCACTCTCTTCTGAGCCTGCCTGCATCCACAAGCGTACCTCTTATTGGACATTTTACCCTTTGGATTTTCTATTTTCGCCGCACCTGAAGTTGTGGCTTCTTGGAATTTAACTTTGAATCCTCTCTCACAACCTTTCGGCCCTTTTAACGACCTACCTATCTACATTTCATTCTCTCCGCTGGACTTTTCGCCACCGGACTTTTTAGCAATCGGACATTTGCTTGCATTCGGGCAGAATTTTGCCCTGTGTTTCTTCCCCTACAACTTTTATTTTATTTTTTCAAATTTTAAATCTTGGCCTTTGCCAACTTATCTATTCCAGCGACTTCCTCTGATGATAAGATTTTGATCTTTGAAAAGCCTGGCTTAAGGAAAATTTAACTTGAATAAATTGCCTTTTTTGTGGAATATACCTTGCTCTGAGCATTTGAATTGAATTATGATTTGGCTTTTGCTTCTCTAATTCCTTTCCATTCTTCCTCATATCTACCTGCTCTATCCTGGATATTGAGCTGTATACTCTTCACAATAGGTTTTACTTTTCCTAAAAGTTCGCTTTTAGTACACCACTTTATATATATATATATATATATATATATATATATATATATATATATATATATATATATATCGATAATTATCTATGGTCTTTTGACCACGTTTTTAATCATGATTCTCCCTCATAGTCGACGAGTACCTTGAAAAGTGTCGACTGAAAGACGTCTCGGTAATTTTATTTAATTTTTCTTTTTTTACCTTTTCTTTTCTCAATACTTGTTTGGAAAAGGCGAAAAAATCCTCATAGAGAAAGAAGAAAAAGTTATGAAGTATTCATCTTTGTTCCCCTTCTCGTGTTTCTTTTCTCCTCTTTTATAATATACATCATAAAAAAAATCCTCATTATAGATAATAATGGCAGTGTGTCTAACATTATTTCACTGTTATATATATATATATATATATATATATATATATATGGTGATTTTTATCTTTTAGAGGAGTGGTTCTTAATGCTAGCATTGCTAAGTATGGGCCCTGGTTACTTTTAAAAGCCTTTTTTAGTGTCCTTTTTATGGTGTGTATCTTTCTCTCTGCAAGTCCATTTGTTTGTGAATAATTCGGACTCGTCATAATATGTTTAAAATCCCATTCTATAGCAAACTGCTTAAATTTTGATGATCCATACTCTGATCCATTGTCGCTAATTACTATCCGCGGAATACCCAACCTGGCGAAAAGTATGCTTTATTTTGTTAATCACCGTGTGATTCACAATTGTCTAGTTTGTGGATACCAAAATATCTGGTTGTGTAGTCTATAATTACTACATACGCTTTGTTATACAGATGAAATATATCTGTTGCTACCAGTCCATGGTGTTTTGGGTATTTCATGGCGTATTATCAGTTCCGATGGTTGTTGGTTCCGATAGTCTATGCAATATGTTCATGTGGTTATCATTTCTTTGATCTGATTGTTTATATTGGTCCAAAATATAACTTCCTTTGCCTTTGCAATGCATTTTTCTATCCCCAAATGTTCGGTGTGGATTTTTTGTAGTGCCTCTTTCTCTTTTTTTAAAGAGTTTGGAACTATTATTTGTGTGCATTTTAGTACTAGTTCTTTCACGGCGGAGATCTCATCATGAACAGGCATATATGGCGCCATTGAGGGTGGCACATCTTTATTGTTTTCTGGTCAATTTGATGTTGCATACTCTATTAGCATCTGTAATGTTGGGTCTCTTCTTGTTTCTTCCCTGTATATGTCAAGTTTGTGGTCACCCATAGGATACTGTCTTAAAATCATATGGGTATATTTGTCCATTTCTGTATCTGATATCTCTTGTGTATTATCCGTTAGATATGCACGTGACAGTGTATCTGCAATTATTGACTCACAGCCTGGGATATATGTCACTTCAAACTCATAGTTCTGGAGTGTATTCTTGGTGGGGTGGGGTGGGGGGGAGTTCGTAATTGATTTTTAAAAATCTGCCGTAAGGGTCTATGATCATTTTCAATAAAAAAAATGTCTTCCATGAATTAATTGATGGAATTTATTACAAGCGAATTCTATGCTGAGCGTTTCCAATTCAATCGGACAATAATTTTGTTCTGCAGAAGTTGTCGAACGTGACACGTATGATACTGGTAACAACGTGTCTCCATGTTTCTGTTGTAGAACTGCACCTAAGCCTTTTTACTTGCATCAGTGATGATTTTTATTTGTCTATTTGGATCATATAATTGTAGAATTTGTGCATTTGTTATTATTTGATTCAATTTATCTATTGTTTCTATCTGAGCTTTGTCGAATGACCACTGTGTATAATATGCAGGACAGTTGTGAACTTGAGCATAGGTACATTGGTTCACTCAATTTTGATTTTTGGCAGGATTTATGTTTTCTTATCTCGCCATCTTGTTTTTATTCCTTTGTTTTTTCTTTCGCAAATCATGGATATATTTTCTGTTTCCGATGTAGCCATTATTTTTTAATGTTTCTTTGTTTCTTCAGCACTGAGCTCTGCTTGAATGGCTTTAACTAAGTCTAGAAAAAGTTCCTGTACCATCCTTTCATGTAACATATTGTCTTTTATTTTATTAGTCTGTCTGTGAGTTGCCTGAATTCACATTTGGTTGCTTTTTGACGCAATTCTGTGACATATTCGTCGAATCTTTTGTCTTCTTTTTGTTTGCATGTGAGGAATTGGTGTGTTAGAAAAGTTAATTTTTTTCTGGGTTGGCAATGTGTATCAAACTTTTCAATCATCGTTTTCAGATCATATCTCCGTTCCTCGCTCTCAAAATTGAATGTGGAATATACGTTTCTTCCTTTGTATCTTATACAGGTCAATAGAATTGAGGTTTCACCTTCTATGACTTCATATCTGACTCTGTAGCTTGAAAAAATAGTTGGAATTGATTTTTCCATGTTTCCTATTCTTGTCCAAAATTTATTTCCTTTGGATGTGGTAAAAATTCCATGATTTCTTTTTTTTTTTTTAAATTTTGTTGTCTTCTGTGAACGTTGTTAGTTCTTGAGTCTCTTCTGACACCATGTTATATTATGTATAAATACACAATTACAAAGGTTAAACAACAACAAATAAAACAGATACGTGCAGACGATTATAAGACTTTATTGAAACTACTTGCTTAGTAAACAGAGAGCTTCTGCTGCTATGTACTTGTTAGTGAGGTGGTGAGAGGTTGCAGTCAAGAGGAATGGTAAGAGATATAAGGGGGAGACAACCCCTATCTAACACTTAGATGTTTTTTAGCTGTTGAGACTTATTCATAGTTTTTAGTTGTTGTGACTTATTTATAAAAGTTTTTAGCTGTTCAAACATATTTACATTAGATATTTTTTAGCTGTTGAGACTTATTTATAAAAGATGTTTTAGATGTTGAGACTTATACATAAAAGTTTTTTAGTTGTTGAGACTTATACATAAATGTTTTTTAGTTGTCAAGATTTATTTATAAACGTTTTTTTTAGTTGTTGAAACTTACTTATAATAGATGTTTTTTTAACTGCTGACACTTATTCATAAAGATTTTGGTTGTGTTGACTTATTTAGAAAAGTTTTTTTAGCTGTTTAGAAATATTTTTATTTGATGTTTTTCCACTATTGAGGCTTATTCATAAAAGTTTTTTTAGTTGTTGAGACTTATTCATGGAAGCTTTTTTAGTGGCTAGAATTTATTTATAAAAGTCTTTTTAGCTGTTGAGACTTATTATAAAAGGTTTTAGTTGTTAAGACTTTTTTATAAAAGTTTTTTTTTTAGCTGTTGAGACTTATTCATAGTTATTTTAGTTGTTGTGACTTATTTAGAAAAGTATTTTTTAGCTGTTTTGACAATTTATATTAGATGATTTTAGCTGTTGAGACGTATTCACAAAATATTTTTTAGTTGTTGAGACTTATTTAGACAAGTTTTTTTAGCTGTTTAGACATATTTATATTAGATGTTTTTCAGCAGTTGAGACTTATAATAGCTGTTTTAGTTGTTAAGACTCATTTCTAAAAGTTTTTAAGATTTATTTATAATTTTTAGTTGTTGAGATTGTTCATAAAAGTTGTTTTTAGCTGTTTAGACTCATTCATAAAAGCTGTTATGGCTTAATCATAAAAGTTTTTTTAGTTATGACTTATTTATAAAACCTTTTTTAGCTGTTGAGACTTATACAAAACGCTTTTTAGTTGTTGTGACTTATTCAGAAAAGTTTTCTTTAGCTGTTTAGACATATTTGTATTAGATGTTTTAAACTGTTGATACTTATTTATAACATTTTTTTAATGTTTGAGACTTATTTATGAAAGATGTTCTTATTCATAAAAGTTTTTCATAAAAGTTACTTTTAGTCTTTGAGACTTATTTATAAAAGATGTTAAGACCTTTTTATAAAAGTGTTTTTAGATGTTAAGACTTTTTTATAAAAGTTTTTTAGATGTTGAGACTTATTTATAAAAGATCATTTTTAGCTTTTGAGACTTATCCACAAAAGTTATTCTTAGTTGTTGAGACTGATTTATAAAATTTTTTTTTAGTCGCTGAGACTTATTTATAAATGTTTTTTAGTTGTTGTGACTTATTTATAAAATTTTTTTTTAGTTGCTTAGACTTATCTATAAATGTTTTTGTTTTAGCTTTTGAGACTTATTCATAAGTTATTTTAGCTGTCTAGACTTATACATAAGAGTTTTTTAACTGTCGAAACTTATTTATAAAAGATATATTTTTAGCTGTTGAGACTTATTTATAAAAAATTGTTTTACAGATTTTGTTTTCTTATTTTGAAATCTAAGTTTAAACTTACATAATGTGATAAAAAATAATGAGACTTTTTTTTAATTTCTATTTTTCAGATTGACAATCCTTATAGAAAATCCAAAAAATTATATTGCACAATGTTTTAACTTGAAACTTGTTTACCAAACACAACCCAAGAAAGCTGAATACTAAATGCACCACTCATTTTTAAAGTATCAACTATGTTTGAATCTAGACATTATGCCTGGTCAGTGCAGATCATAATGAATGGCTCAGGACTGTCAGTTTATACTTGCAGATTGGTTCTGGCTTGCAAGGCCACAAGGATCACGTTTTACATACAGCAAAGCGACATAAATTATTTTAAAGAAAATGCAATTGGGAAATTAGTCAAATACAATTTATTTTGATTTATCTACTCATTTGTGACAGATTTATGCTTAAAGTAAAAATTAATATTTAATAGAAAATATAAGCCTGTGAAGTTACTGTAAATATTGGTTGTGAGTAAAGTGGTCAGCCATGTTTGTTCCGGAAGTAAGGTATATGGTAAGTAAGGCATAAAAACATGGCTGATCACTTTACTCACAACCAATATTTACGTTAACTTCGCAGACTTATATTTTCTATTAAATATTCATTTTCATCACAAATAGGTACACCAAAATGAATTGTTTTTGACTAATTTCCCAACTGTATTTCCTTTAAAATAATTTATGTCACCAATAGTAATGTCTACCGCACCTGACATTTCTTATAATGACTTATTCATTTTGACGATTTTGATTTTTCGGTCATAATTGAAAAATGTTTCTACGTAACCAGTTGTCCAGACGGGACTACATCATTTTAAAAATAAAGTTAAACAAAGTACAATGTTGTAGTGCCACTAACTTGGTAAAGCAATACAGAATCAAAGTTTGATATGTCAGCTTAAATGCTATTTAGGTCCAACTCTTAAAATCTTACAAAATAACTTTATATGTTAGATGGAAGGTAGAAGAAAATAATATACAGAGATCCCGTAGTCTAGGAATGAGTACGGCTACTCCTAAATCTCATTTTAACATTTTTATTCTTATTTTTTAATTTCTATAATTTTCAAGTCATAAATCATCAATTATGAATTCGATATGTCATCACCAGCCAGTGTTGGGTCAATGCAGATCACAATGAACAACCCAGGATTGTCTGTTATGTTTGTTGTATTTGAAGATTGGTACAAATCCTCGTTTTGTAAAGCCACTAGGATCACATTCTATTTACAACTCCTGCTATTCTCAAATGGTCAGCCATCTAAGTACATGCTACCAACATAGAAGTCGAAGAAAGAGGAGTGTCTAATGTCTATTTCGACATTGGACAATCCTCTTTCTTCTATTCCCCAGTTGAAAAGAGATTCGGTCTACTTTAATCTAAATCTCTAAACATGTTTAGGATATTGAGTATAAACAAAATAGTTTACTTGGTTCTTAGAACATGTAAACATGTTCAAACTTGTAGAGTAGGTGGTGAGAAGCTTGTTGGAGATTGCCATTTTGTTGCAGAGTCGCTGGCCTTGTTTGATACGAAGAAAACAGTCACCAAGTTTTAGAGTAAGAAGACTAACTTCTCTACAATTTGAATCAATTTTATTCAAAAGTTTCGTTAACAGAAAACATGGTTTGGAAAGAGTTATATTCCTGTTTTCAATATGGATAGAAGATAGGTTAATTAAGTCAACATGTATGTACGATGAAAATGGAATTAAGTCATTTTGTTTCATTTCGCCCAGCAGAGCCATTGTGAGAGACCAGAAGAAAAATATACATCCTGTCCCAAACAGAACTGTTTATATTTCGCAAGAAATAAGCTTAGGCCAGAAGCAGAAATAGCCGCCTACGCAAAAAGTGTTCTTATCGCCCAACATTACATGAGTTAGAACATGCCAGTATATTCTTACTGACCCACATACTAATTATTTTGCTAGTGAGAACATACAAATGCAAAAAGAAAATAAACTGTCATTATGAAATTGCTACAAACTAATTGAATATTAATTTTCTTTATTGGTAAACAATTCATTATAGATGAATTGATTTATAGATATTTGATCTAAAGCTGAGTAAAATTGTGGTTTTTTACTTTTCCCAATGAGTTCAAGGTCTAAGGGAACATAACAGAAGGGGGGTGGCAAGTGGTATAATGAGTTTCAACATGAATTAATGAATTAGCTAAGCAAAGGCAAAATTCAGCTTGATTTATTTCTTTCACTTACAGCATATGTATTGGAAGCTATGAACTCTTTTTCTCAGCTATGGATGAAATAGTAACTTGTGTTCAATGGATTCTTGATAATAATAAGTTTTTTGTTTAAGCATTAAATAACAAAAAGAGTTGATATGCCATAAAACGGACAAAACAAGTGAAAATGACAGATGTAACAGAAGAACTTGGTATGCATATGGCCTGTAGAGTTAAGTGTGTGATGTGAGATGCTTGTCAGAGATAGCCATTCTGTTGTCGCATTGCTGTGTCTGTATTCACCTGGCTGACCTTGCTTGCGATGAAGTAATGAAGATTCCTGAGTTTTACAAGATACAACTGAAGGTTACATTGGCCGAAATGTGAGAATAGTAATCTTAATAATTAAAATAATCCAAATTATCCAAATTATCAATCCTCATCTTAAAAATTCTGAAACTCCTTGCTTGAGTTAAAAATAGAACAAAAACAACAAAATACAAGAACGAGGCAATGAAAATCAAGAGAAAAAATATTTATTAGCAAAGTTATTTTAGGAGTGAAGGACAGATTTTGGGTCCATTTTTTTGTGCTGTGAAAACAAGGGAAGCATTTTAGACTTTTTTTTTTTACATTTTCATTAGTTTTGTAGAAGCAGACAAATCTGGGCACTTTTGACGGACGATCAAGTTTTTATGTCAATGCTACACAAAGAAGAAGACATATTTTGTATGTTTTATGTGTTTTATGTGTGTGTGTTTTATGCGTGTGTGTGTGATCTGTTCATGTTGTCCCGAGATGCATTTTGTCTCTAAAGCTGTTTTGAAGAAAAAGATTTTCCTTCTTTTTGTTAATGTCAATAATGTTGTAAAAATAAAAATAATAATATTAATCGAAATGATAATCAACAAAATGATACAAAATAAATGCTATGATGAACAAATTGCACTGAGAAGACAATGCTGAAGTGAATAGGGGCCTGCCATTTATGGCAGAAGAGAACTGCTCCCCATTTTGACGGTTTGGGAAGCTTTTGCACCGAGGCAAAGTTGGAGTTAAAAGTCAGACCAGTTCCAATTAGGAAAAATAAAAAGATTATAAGCCATCTCTTACAGATAATGACATTTAGAACATCAATTTCTTTTTGTTTTATTTTTTGACGATAGTATTAGGTTTTGATGCTTTTTTAAAATCACAGTGGCATAAAAAAGTGCCTTGATCTTTAAAATGGGATGTAATTCCTGATAACATCATGAGTTTCAGCCATGTTTATGTTTTGGTGTTTAATGACTCTAATTTCACGGGTTTCTTTAATTTTTGAAAGTATGTAAAATTGGAAATGAATAAAATGGTCATAAAAACAAATGCAAAAAGTTAAAATCAATTGTATTTTAACAAATTCCAGAAGTTTGTAAATAATTGAATTTTAACAAAAACTGTAAAAAATAAGTTCATGAAGGTCCAAATTTCAAAATAATTTTTGTGCTCTTGTAGTTTAATGCAGAGGCAAACAACTTGGCTGACTCACATAATTTTACTTAATACATGATAGTATTAAATAAAATTTTAAATTAAAATAAATTTTAAAAAACATGCATTTATAATAGGAATACACTTAAATTCTAAGAGTTTATGATTATAGGTTGAAAATGAGACTTTTAAAAAAATAATAAAAGGCTTTTTTTCATATCCGTGTGATTTTATTTTTTATCCTCATAATTAATAAGTTTTTAGTCATGATCCATAATGTAATATGGTAATTTTATATTTGTCTAGTTTTTCTTTGACTCCTACCAAATTCTGCTGATCTTAAATATTTTTCTTTTGATATTTTCCCTCTGAAATAATGTCAGAAGAAGGATTTTCATAAAATAAAAATATAATAAATTATAACAATTCATTTGTTTCATTTTTCATTTCATTTGTTTCATTTCTTACATTTTATAAAAGAGTCAATGATTTTCAGCATGTAAACACATGCTCGTTAGAACGAAAATGAACCTATAAAAAGGTGTTAGATAAAAAGATATAATAGTTTATGTTTATGCTAATCTAAAAAGAATGTATTACAATTTTTTTTATTGACAAGAATAATAAAATAAAAAATGAAAGCAATTCTTTTTTTTAATTAAAAAGTAACGTTTCTTATGTGAATGTTTCTCAACAGAGGCCATGACATATTTTCAGGAGACACAAGACCAAATTTGAAAAATGGGTGAGGGGGCATGTAGAACCACAGAAAATTTAGGACACACAAAATATAGATATTGAGCATTTTGTAATTACTAATATTTATTTAAAACTAAAATATTAAATTTATTATTAAGTCAAATATTAAATTAAACTAATAACCCGTTTTGTTATTGTCAAATTTTTCATCTGATTATGCAAAATGGTTATTTTGAGTTTTAAATTTCTTAAAATTTAAAACCCCATTTTTCAAATTAAGGTATGTTTTCACCAACTTGTCTTTCAATTTTTCTTTTCTTTTTGCAATTGTTAATTTTCTGTAATCGTCACATTTAATTGCAATTGACCTAATAAATCTTTTATTGGATATATTGAGTAAGTAAATGAATTCATTCAAATAAAATATTTATCCAAATAATATTAGTCTTTGATTTACAATTGGAGTTAGTATTTTGATGCCAAATTACTTCCCTAGATGTATTAAATTGAGGGGCGGGGTGGAGGGGGAGGAGGTTGATAAGAACTCAAGTTGATATGAAGGGAACCATGAAGAACTCACATTGGATTAAAGGGGGACACATACAGAATAAGGTTGGGAAACACTACTCGAATCAAATCAGCATTTAACCTGGAAATAAATGGAGGGAAACTAATTTTTATCAAAATTGTTTTTTAATCTAGTGAGAAATAAGTTATTAAAAGTCTCTTAGTTTCTACCATATGCTTTTGTATAATGGTGTTCAAGATGGCTGCCAATCATTACATCTTTAATATCTAATTATATTACTCAAGTTTTTAGTATTATTAGATATGCTTTATAACATATCGACAGTTTATAACAATCTCACTACTGAAAAGGTAAGGTTTTCAAAATGGCGTTCAACCTTAATTAGGATGATTAAATGAATAAGTAAAAAACATTTTTAAAGATTTGACTATCAGTCATCTTTGATGCTATGTTGAAAATGATACATTTCCATTAATAATACTGAGAAAAATTGCTGAGAAAAAAAAATGATTTAGGATAATTAACAAATGAGTAGTGAGCATTCAATAGATATCTTCGGCAGCCATATTGAATAAAAAAAACCGCAGTAGAAATCTGACGATTTTTTTATATAATTTCTGTTTCTATTATGCTTCAACCGATAAGCTCTCCGGCTTCCTTCATTTACCGTGATGTTCATCCCATATTTACATATGATTGTTGCTCATTATTTGTTTACATTGATGTTTCTTTTATTTTTATTTACTCATTTATTTATTTACTATTGGGTCACCACTTATCAAGGCCAAAACCCATTGGAGGATAAGGGTTGATAAGATGGAATGATTGTCAACCGAAAGATTAGGAACAATCAATGGTTGATTATTTATGGGTAAAGGTTTATGACAAGTATTTGTTGACATTGGATTTGAAGATGACCTTGTTGTAGTCTGCAGGGAAGCAGTCTCACAGTAATGTGTTCCACAGATGAGAAGCCCTTGCAAAGAAAGGAAGCCCTTACATACTTGTCATAAACCGTCCCGATAAGTAATCAAACTTTTCTCAATTCCATTCATCATTTTCAATCCTCCCGCAATATTCTTCATCATTCAACTGCCAATTCATTCATCTTGTTAACCCAAGTGGGTTTTGGCCTTGATAAATGATGACTCATTTGTAAAAAAACTTTCTTTTCAAATACTCAAATCTGATTAACTAATTATACTCATTTTTAAATTAATAAACATTCCTGCATCGTGTGACATGAATCGTGGAGTGTGATGTAAACATTTGTTGCATTTAGGTTTAAAAAAAAATGTTCTGTTATTTTGTTTAATCGGTTCAATCACTGATAGAGAGCCACACCACTGTAAAATAAGACGTTTTAAAGACGTTTTCCATGTGTTAGGGTTTTCCAACATTATCAGTCAACCGAGTATCGATATGAATTCCATATGGCAACCACTGATTAAAAAAATAACACCAATGGATAAAATAATAAATGCAACCACTTATAAGAACGTTCATGTCACGCTCCATGATTGCTTACGTCACATCCTGAGTGGTAAAAGTACAGAATAGTTAACACTCAATAACTTGTAGACCAAACAAACAACACATAATTTATATCAAACTCATCAGAATGAAATTCTCTACGAAACCAGATAAATTTTAACGTTTATAACATTTTTTATTTCACACTTTGTTTTCTGTCAACAATTGTCTTCTCAACAATTGATTTTAATGGCGGCCAACAAATGTAGGCAAAATGTTGCGGTAGCCATTAAAGTTGATGGTCGAAAAGACAGATTTTATAGATTTTATCGAAGAGAAAGTATGAAATAAAATGTGTTATAAACATTAAAACTTGTCTGGTTAGGTAGAGAATTTCATTCTGATGAGTTTGATATAAATTATGCGTTGTTTTTTTTAGTCTACGAGTTATCGAGTGTTAACTATTCTGGACTTTTATCCACTAAGCATTATTAATTTCAAAAGAAGCATCAAAATCATTCATTCATCGATTTTAGTATGTGAGAAACATCAGCCTATACAATACACAAATAATTAACAACAATCATATTTAAATACCGAAAAACATATGGGTAAATTAACAATTCACCTGAAAACGTCAGGAGGGCACATCGGCTGAAACGTTGTAGAAACATAAAAATCAATGTTGATGTGAACAATAGTCCAAAGAAAAACAATATGAATAAATACTTTTAATATAGGATTTCTCAGGAAATTAAGAAATTTTTTTGAAAAACAAATACTTGACTAAATAAATACTTGAAGGTTTGACCCCCATTTTGGTCGAAAAGTTCTTTGACGGCTCTAAGACTGTTGATCGGGTGTTGAAAGTACATGTTTTAAGCTGTACGTAAGAAATGACGATGGTGGTGAAAAGACAGAGGGAAACACGTGTATTTGTAGAGAAAAGCAAGAACGAAATGCACTGTTTTTTTTTTCGGATATTTGTTCTCAACATTGTTATTTATTTTTACTACTACATTTTGGATGATGTGCTCTCCAACCTTTCGAAATAATCGACAACATTGAATATAGAAAAAACATCACAGTGGATAAACAATGCAACTGAAGAAAACCAGATAGCATATCGTCTGAAACGTTGTAGAAATATAAATATGAGGACAAAAGTCTAAAAAAAAGAAAAAAAAAAGGAAAATAATGTTTCGGAATTTTTTATGATGAGGATTGATAATTTGTATTATTCGGACTACTATTCTCATCTTGGATGTTATTATGTAAAACTTCTACCTGGTCATAGCTGATGGAACACGAACAAGCTAATATGTAGATTAAATAAAGGGTTCCATTCGAAATTCCATACAGATTCCCGAGTTCGACTGAAGTAGGTCACAAGATTACAGCAGCCGAAACGTTGTCAGAATAACATTCAAGATGAGAACAATACTCCGAATAATCCAAATAATGATGTAACTCCTCACCTAAAAAAATACAGACAAAAACGAATTGATATTGGGATAAGGGTCTTTTTTTCTTTTAATTGCTATGATGTGTGAGCATGTGTGTGTGTGTGTGTGTTTGTGTGTGTGTGTGCGTGTGTGTATTCATTATAAGCTCATTTTACACAGTCTTGTAGACACTGGTCTCCCTGCAGATGTCTCTCCATGGTGTTAAGAAGCAAAGAAAGCAATTATCTCGGGAGGGAGGAAGAGGCACTGCAATTCCGGTAATTCCAGCCCGTTTCTGTTTCAGATGAAATCTGTCAACATACGTGCAGTCGTTCTCGTCTGTTAGGTTGGCTCCCACGTAATAGGGTTCCTATAGCTTGGAGGTGGGGCACTTCGGCATCGACGTCCTGGCCATGTACCAGAGCGGCTCTTCTTCTCCCGGGCCACCTTGACATGGGTAGGGCTACTTTCGGATACCCATTCTGGATGGATCACAAAGCAATCTCTTCTTGGGGACGAGGGTGTTGTAAAGAGACCTCCATCATAGATGTAATTTGCAGAATCAGGGCGTGGTATTTGTCTTTCAGCAGACCGTTCAATGTTGCGCCTGCTAGAACGTCCAGCTCGACCTAAAGAAGCGCTGGAACCAGGAGAGCCATACCAGCCAAAGGTGGTCTGCAAATTGCGTCGGTAATAGGCTGAATCATGAGAGTCAACCTTCTTCTTCTCCATTGAAAAGATTGCAAGTTAATTGGTCATCGATAAGTTCTGCAAATAGACAAAAAGAAAAAGTGGAAAGTTAGAAATTGGATTAAATTTCTCAGATTGTACACACACATGACAGAAGTAAATAGACAGCCCACAAAAATAATTCACACATATTTGTCATCAATATCAATAGCCTGCTTTCTTTTTTGACAGTATAAAGCAGCAGTGTCATGCTGTACCATTATTTGAACTTAAGATTTTATAACCACATTTTATCAGACAAAATATCGACTGAGCAAATGGATACATTTTCATATTGAATGGGAAGCCGATAGATAATTTTATAGGCGAGCAAAGATACATAGTATTTCCTGTACTTTCCCCCATGTCCCGTCAATCCCATATTATCGCTGATCACGAGTTGTCGATTTCGTCACCCTACTGAGTAAAGGTCGACGCACCCAACGACCTTGGCTCTAAGTACATCTAACCTTTTCACCAGAATTGGCTATCAGACCATAGCCACACAAATCTACCCACGCACTCAGTCACATGACCAACAGCTATATAAGTCTCCAAAGGTAAGAAATTAGGCAGGGTTTTCACAGTTTCTTACTAAACGTCGGTAGCATCACATCTATGAAGAAGAAAAAGAAAAAAGAGGAAAACGAAGAGAAAGAAAAAGCAAAAAAAAAAAGCATTTATCGTCTTACGTAAAAGTTTGGCCAAAAAGCACCCTAAAGAAAACGTTGCCAAAACTAATGGAAATAACATCCAAGATGAGAATAGTAGTCCGAATAATCTAAATTATCAATCCTCATCTTATAATATTGTAAAACATAATGGCAAAAAACTTTTGTGTCCACAAAATTTTAGACCATTGTCTTCTTCGTTGCTATATATTTTTCGACTATGTTTCCAATAATGTGCCATTTGGCATTCGTTGATCAGTGTTTCTATTAGAGATGGGTAGTCTTACCAAAAAAATGTGGTTTTCCAGTTTCATTTGTATACCGGAAACTACACAAAAAATCTTTTTACAAAACCATTCAATATAATGCTATTACTACCAAACGGCCATCTCTAAACAAACATGGTGGAAAAAAGCCGTTCAGATTTGAATAAAATCAAATTTTATCAACATTTCTTATAATTAGTAAGAAGAAAGATTGAACAAAAATATTATATAAACATTTAATGATTATATTTTTATTCGAATAGTTAAGTTAATAATAAACTTTCGAAATCTATTTTATGATAAAATATAAATGTTAGCATAAAATATTTTGAAATTAAAAAAAGAAAAGAAAATACAACATGAGGTAGATGAAAGGAATTTCAACAAATATTACAAGTTTCTTGCAACATTTATATCTATCAGAAATGAAATAAACATCATGTGTATACATACACATATTGCTTGGGAGTGGTGGGGTACAACCGCCACTCCCTTGGCATCACCTTCACCATCACTCAATTTTTCTTCTTCTGTATGGACAAAAAATGGCTTTATTTTAAATTGTATATGTACTAAAAACAATTAAATTTGACTCTTTTTCCAAACTTACACCAGCTGGTATTTCCAACTACTCATCCATATAAGTATTGTCTCGGATGAACGTTGCTTAATTTGGGTGCTTCTATCCAGACAATTCATTATTATTTAAATCTAAATATGATTATGTAACAATAATTCATTACTGTAAGAAAATGTATGTGGTGTTCATTTCATGCTTTTGTTAGTTGTGTGTTTATGTGCTTGAACTGGATGCTGTCCATGATGAGAAAAATAGTGGAGCCTCATTTCTATTTCTGGTGTGACGTCAATGAAGAGTTATAATAAAGGGAGATAACTTATAACTGACTATGACAATTCCTAATTCTAAATATGATTATTTGTCTGATAGGAATGAGTCAAAAACTGCAAGCAATTATTCTTGAAACTGTCTTATACCCGTAATTTGACAAATACCTAAACAGAAAAAAAATAACAGAAAATAAATAAAATAAAGATGCAATCTCATAAACATATTCGAGACCTTGCCATACAAATGGAAGTGTTCGTAAATCCGGAAGAGAATTATGTAAACAGTCATCAAGTGACAGCAGATAGCGGGAAGGGTGCAGGAAGTAACAGTGCGTTGCCTCAAACAGATAAGGCGTCACATGCTGGGATTCATTGGAAAAAGTAATCATTCTCGCAATCACACTCACATTTTCTTTCTCGTGCTCTGCATTCATCTCTCTCTCTTTCTCTCAATATATTTCTTCTCTCTCTCTCTTTCTTTCCTTTTGTTCTTTTCCTTGTCTTGATTTCTTCCTTTTTCACATTCTTTCAATCCATCTCTCTCTCTCTCTTTTTTCTGTGTAACTCTCTTCATCTCAGTTTCACTCTTTCTCCTTTTGATCAGTCCCTCTCTCTTTCCTCCCTTACTCAGATATCAAGATTGCGACACGATGCACATCTGTAACCTTCTATAAAAAAGATTTATTTCTAAATTTAGTCAGTTTTATAACAGCACACATGCAATCTAAACACATTATGCTCAGCATACATAGATTTTGAACCAATAAAATAACTGTAAAGTTTCAGATAATATGACCAAACGAATCATAAAAATTCAGTTAATATTGATGAAATATTTTTAATTTTTTTCTTGGTCCGAAATCCTATTCATCTCACTTTTCTTTTAAAAATACTGGTGGAATTATTCGTCTACACCAAGTGACATGTAATCTTTTTATAATGGAGGTTTGGTGTGTGTAATGAAAAGTAAATCACATCAAGTAATATTCTTGAAGATTTTTTTTCGTTCCAAAACTTTGATAATTCTTGTGCAAATCTCATGTTAATAATCAACGTAGAGAAATTAAAACAAACTCTTACTTTATTTATAGGTATTCATTTACTTATCTTCCAACACGAGTAAATTTGACAGAATGTTGTCAGATACCTTAGAGGATTAGATGCCATAGAAGGAGACGTAGATGCCTAAGGGGATTAGATGCCATAGAAGGAGACGTAGATGCCTAAGGGGATTAGATGCCATAGAAGGAGACGTAGATGCCTCAGGGGATTAGATGCCATAGAAGGAGACGTAGATGCCTAAGGGGATTAGATGCCATAGAAGGAGACGTAGATGCCTAAGGGGATTAGATGCCATAGAAGGAGACGTAGATGCCTAAGGGGATTAGATGCCATAGAAGGAGACGTAGACGCCTAAGGAGATTAGATGCCATAGAAGGAGACGTAGATGCCTAAGGGGATTAGATGCCATAGAAGGAGACGTAGATGCCTAAGGGGATTAGATGCCATAGAAGGAGACGTAGATGCCTAAGGGGATTAGATGCCATAGAAGGAGACGTAGATGCCTAAGGGGATTAGATGCCATAGAAGGAGACGTAGATGCCTAAGGGGATTAGATGCCATAGAAGGAGACGTAGACGCCTAAGGAGATTAGATGCCATAGAAGGAGACGTAGATGCCTAAGGGGATTAGATGCCATAGAAGGAGACGTAGACGCCTAAGGGGATTAGATGCCATAGAAGGAGACGTAGATGCCTAAGGGGATTAGATGCCATAGAAGGAGACGTAGACGCCTAAGGGGATTAGATGCCATAGAAGGAGACGTAGATGCCTAAGGGGATTAGATGCCATAGAAGGAGACGTAGATGCCTAAGGGGATTAGATGCCATAGAAGGAGACGTAGATGCCTAAGGGGATTAGATGCCATAGAAGGAGACGTAGACGCCTAAGGGGATTAGATGCCATAGAAGGAGACGTAGACGCCTAAGGGGATTAGATGCCATAGAAGGAGACGTAGATGCCTAAGGGGATTAAATGCCATAGAAGGAGACGTAGACGCCTAAGGGGATTAGATGCCATAGAAGGAGACGTAGATGCCTAAGGGGATTAGATGCCATAGAAGGAGACGTAGATGCCTAAGGGGATTAGATGCCATAGAAGGAGACGTAGATGCCTAAGGGGATTAGATGCCATAGAAGGAGACGTAGATGCCTAAGGGGATTAGATGCCATAGAAGGAGACGTAGATGCCTAAGGGGATTAGATGCCATAGAAGGAGACGTAGATGCCTAAGGGGATTAGATGCCATAGAAGGAGACGTAGATGCCTAAGGGGATTAGATGCCATAGAAGGAGACGTAGATGCCTAAGGGGATTAGATGCCATAGAAGGAGACGTAGACGCCTAAGGGGATTAGATGCCATAGAAGGAGACGTAGATGCCTAAGGGGATTAGATGCCATAGAAGGAGACGTAGATGCCTAAGGGGATTAGATGCCATAGAGGGGGATGTAGAGATTCATCAGATAGAGATTCGAGACTAGTTCCATTGTCATACTCGGAATATTTTATAGATATAATTTAAATTTCATCAAAATAGGATTTTAAGTTTTGAGGGGAATTCTGCCCTCATAGCCCCCTTAGGGTGCACTTAGAGATTCAGAACCACTTCCATTGTCTTCTCCAGAAAATTTAATATATGAACACACTTTTAGGGTAGGGTAAAAATGATCTGTTTAAATATTGTCTTCTTCGTTGCTATTTATTTTTCGACTATGTTTCCAATAATGTGCCATTTGGCATTCTTCAGGCTTTCACATGTTTGAAGTTTTGTGTAAAAATATCCATGCGTATGGACAGAGCACCAGAACCAACTTTAGGATTACCCCTGACACTTCACATTTGGTTCGTGGGAGAAGCTGCCTTTGGAGCTTTGTCTGATTTTTGTTTAAGAGTGAGATATGCTCAAAGATGGAATACAGCTTCCATATCTAGACAGGTGCTGCACAGAGCACTTTTTCATGTTTTAAGGAAGTATAAAATCGACTTTGAAATCTAGTGGGAGGGGTGATCTCTTCTCCTCCCTATAACCCCTTTCTCTTGGAAGAGACATTGCTAGCCTCTCTCTACTTTATCGTTATTTCCATGGAAGGTGCTCGACTGAGCTCTAATCTTTGGTTCCTCCTGGTAAGACATTCACAGCAAAAACTCGTTTTTCTAACACAACGAAAAAAGACTTGTTTCTTCTATGTGCTTAGTATCAGGCTGAATTTCCATGGACAGACCTTCTTTGCAAGGCCTTCTTTTCTGTGGAACACATTACCACGGGACTGCTTCCCTGTTGATTACAACTTGGTTGTCTTCAAATCCAATGTCAACAAATTCTTGTCATAAACTACCCCATAAGTAATAATCAGTTCATACCATTGATTAATGTTAGTACTCCCATAGTGTTCCCCATCTCTCGGCTGGCAACCATTCCCGTCTCATTAATCCGTATCCTCGAATAACTCTTGGCCTTGATAAGTGGTGACTCCATAGCAAAAAAAAAAAAAACTTTAAAAAATACTTTTTTATGGCATATCAACTCTTTTGGGGTTATTTAATGAAAAAATATTTTACCTATTGTAGATGATTCATTGAACACAAGATGGGAGAGATTTTATACCTTCCACTTTTCAGTGTAAATGTATGCAATAGATCCAACTGGGTTTGAACTCAGCTTAGACACTTCGATTGTCCGCATTACATCACTTGTGCATCCCTCCCCCTCCTGGGACTTTCACAAGGAATAAAAGAAAGAGATAGATCAAAAAAGGAGGAGAAGGGGGAGGAGATAAAAGATAAAAATGATGCAGTCATTAAGCTAACTGCATCATTCACGCTACCCCCCCCCCCCCTTCCTCTAAGAGGAAAATTAGGAGAAAGTACATATTTAGTTGTGCCAAAATCTATAGTCGTTCAATCTGAATATCTGAAAGAGATAGCAGAAACTAGAAAATAAGGCAATTTTTTTCTTGAGATACTGAGGTCAGAGGGAGTCATTAAAAATATACTGATCCCAACTTTGAACTCCTAATAATATTAAAATTGTAAATATTTAATGGAATACAGTTTGCAATGTTTAAATTTCCAATTTAAGAAAATATATAATTAGTATATTTACTATGGTTTTTGTCTGTCTTATGGCATATCAACCCTTTTAGGTTATGTAATGTCAAAACAATACATATTGGAAACAACTAATTGTATATGATTTATACAAATACAAATTCTATCATGCCCATACCTAACCCTAACCATCAATTGTCATGGCCGATAGTACCCTTCCCGAGAGTCCAACATTCAAACTCCTCGGCCTGACATTCACAGACAACATGAAGTGGAATAAGTACATAGAAGATGCTGCCAAATCTGACACAAATAAGGTACAACTTTTCTCACACTGTGATCATTCGCCCGTGCATGGAGTATTGTTACCACATCTGGGCTAGTGTACCAACCACTAGTCTCTCCCTCTTGGACAAGGTGCAAAAAAGAATTTCTGACCTAATAGGTTCCGCACTGTCTGTCGAATCGCTGCAGTGTTGCATCTCTATGCTTGTTTTACAAGTACTTCCACGGAATGTGCTCAGATGAACTTATTGTACTTGTACTCCCTCCTGACCCACACTACTAGTTGCAAAATCACACCTCATCATTGTAGAGGTCCCTAGATGCCGGAAGATTTTCTACTCTGATAGCTTCTTTCCTTGGATAGCTTGCCTTTGGAATTTCCTTCCTGCTCCCTGTTTTCCCGACTGTACACATATGCAGAAATTTAAATGTAATGTGAACAAACATCTTGCTGCACAACTCCCCATCCACGTAAACCTGGTCTCTATCACAGTAGCCCTTATACCTCAGTGGCAATATGTCTTGTTTGGGGGTGATCAAAAGTTTAAAAAAATTTTTTTCTAAACCTTTTCTAATGGTATGATTAGTATGTAATTCAATAGATATGACAGGAGTTGAATTTGGCATAGTTGATTCCATGAATGAACCGAAATGAAGCGGCATTCACCCTAAGCAGGTTGAGCTGGGTTCCTCTTTTGGAGGAAGTTTCTAGGAAATATTAAATTCACGAGCGATCCCCAGTTTCATGCATATCCTGGCCAGGGGAAGATGACAACATTAGGTTTTTGCAATTCTTGTGGGGAGGTGTCGACATCCTGATATTCCCAAATGATCACCCATCTGGTACTGACCAAGCTCTACATCACTTAACTTCTGTGATCTAACAAGAACAACCGGTGTGTCCACATGATTATGCCATATATTCCATAGTCTGCAACTGTATCCATTATGGCAGTCACATACCCTTTTAGTATATTTAGACATTATTGCCAATATCAATATAAAAATAAAGCAATTAGAATCAGTGACTAAAGTTGTATATGACATAGATATATGGTAAGAAGATTTTGGTCATACAAAAGAATAAAATTTCTTTTACTTTTAAATTATTTTTTTTCTTTTTTACATGTACTTTTCTGTTCTTTGATTTGCTACAATTGTCCAGAGTTTACCTTGGCATAGGATTAGGGTTAATGTTGAAGTTAGAGTAAGGAAAACCGTTAAAAATGATCCAATGTCAAACCATCCTCTTAAATAATCAAATTTTATCCTTTCCATCTATCGTTTCAAATCCTCTCATAGTATTGTTCATCGTCCAACTGAGAATCTTCCAGTGACTTTTGGCTTTCCTAAGTGATAACTCATTAGTAAATATTAAAAAAAAATCAGAGTGCCTGTAGCTGCTCTAAAAACACAAAATTGTCGAAGAAATGTATGTAACGCTGACACAATTTCTTAATGCAAGTTTTTGGAAGCAGCTGTTGAGCCAACTAAAATGGCACCCTTTTTCGGCCATTCTGGTCTTGATAAGGTTAATGAGTTAAATCTTGAAATAAAATGCCCCCCCCCCATCTTTTTTCTTAAATGTGTATCAAACCTTTAAAATCAAGACTTGAGTTAACAAGTTTTTCCCATGTGCATTTTCAGTTGTTGAATAATTTTTTTTAACTTGATATAAAAATTCTATAACTCAGATCTAGAAAGATTACCAGAGAACTTACTCATTATAGCCATGATTTTATATTACTACTATTCTGGAAGAATTTGCATAAGTGATAATAAGCCAGGTTAAATACAAATAGAAGCTCATAGTAGTTGATTTCTAAAGGTGTATAGAAGAGAGAGAGAGAGAGAGAGAGAGAGAGAGAGAGAGAGAGAGAGAGAGAGAGAGAGAGAGAGAGAGAGAGAGAGATTTGGTTGAGGTGATACAGAATGAAGTTTCCAAATAAGAAATAATGAATTAATAATAACAAAACTCTGGTTATTGGTTAATTAACAAGAAAGATGATTGGGCTCATTCACCAGCAAATATAATTATAGCATGTAAATAAAAAAACAAACTCTTATCCAATAAATATCTTATTGGTTTCATAAGAGTTCCCAAATGAAAGCACCACCATTTTATAATTTGGGTTGAATATTTAAGTAGAACCACATTAGCAAGGATATCCAGTGGTGAGGACCCAATTTTGTAGCTTATGGGGAGTGTGGAGTTACCCCTTAATTACTATTACCCCCATCTCGAATCTGACCAGTCCTTTATACTTTACTCTCTAATAAATAATTGCCAAACAAAAATGTGAACGTGATTGAATTTGTTTAACATTTAAAAAGGAACAAAGGCAATTTGGTAACATCTGAACTTAGGTTAATTAAGACAAGGAAAAATATTATTTTGATAATGACGTTATGAGTCAATAAATAGACGAAGATTAATAGAAGTCATATAGATAAAAAGAGAGGAGAAAGTCAATCGTTTTTTTCATGGAAGGCAAGAGCATAATGGATAGCTTAGAGGAAGAATTTGACAAAGGCGATCAGCATACTTTTTTGCCCCTTCCCCACTTGTAAAATGGATAAGCATAGTTAATCATACATTGTCGTTATTATAAGTGAAAGAAATAAAAGATAAATATGTTCTCTTTATGACAATTTGCATAGGTAGGGTATAATTTGCATGAATAGTGCATAATTTGTATAGGTAGTGTATAATTTGTATAGGTAGGGTATAATTTGCATGAATAGTGCATAATTTGTATAGGTAGTGTATAATTTGTATAGGTAGGGTATAATTTGCATACGTAGGGTATAATTTGCATGAATAGTGCATAATTTGTATAGGTAGTGTATAATTTGTATAGGTAGGGTATAATTTGCATGGGTAGTGTATAATTTGTATAGGTAGTGTATAATTTGTATAGGTAGGGTATAATTTGCATACGTAGGGTATAATTTGCATGAATAGTGCATAATTTGTATAGGTAGTGTATAATTTGTATAGGTAGGGTATAATTTGCATGGGTAGTGTATAATTTGTATAGGTAGTGTATAATTTGTATAGGTAGTGTATAATTTGTATAGGTAGGGTATAATTTGCATACGTAGGGTATAATTTGCATGAATAGTGCATAATTTGTATAGGTAGTGTATAATTTGTATAGGTAGGGTATAATTTGCATGGGTAGTGTATAATTTGTATAGGTAGTGTATAATTTGTATAGGTAGTGTATAATTTGCATGAATAGTGCATAATTTGTATAGGTAGTGCATAATTTGTATAGGTAGGGTATAATTTGCATAGGTAGGGTATAATTTGCATGAATAGTGCATAATTTGTATAGGTAGTGTATAATTTGTATAGGTAGGGTATAATTTGCATACGTAGGGTATAATTTGCATGAATAGTGCATAATTTGTATAGGTAGTGTATAATTTGTATAGGTAGGGTATAATTTGCATGAATAGTGCATAATTTGTATAGGTAGTGTATAATTTGTATAGGTAGGGTATAATTTGCATACGTAGGGTATAATTTGCATGAATAGTGCATAATTTGTATAGGTAGTGTATAATTTGTATAGGTAGGGTATAATTTGCATGGGTAGTGTATAATTTGTATAGGTAGTGTATAATTTGTATAGGTAGGGTATAATTTGCATACGTAGGGTATAATTTGCATGAATAGTGCATAATTTGTATAGGTAGTGTATAATTTGTATAGGTAGGGTATAATTTGCATGGGTAGTGTATAATTTGTATAGGTAGTGTATAATTTGTATAGGTAGTGTATAATTTGTATAGGTAGGGTATAATTTGCATACGTAGGGTATAATTTGCATGAATAGTGCATAATTTGTATAGGTAGTGTATAATTTGTATAGGTAGGGTATAATTTGCATGGGTAGTGTATAATTTGTATAGGTAGTGTATAATTTGTATAGGTAGTGTATAATTTGCATGAATAGTGCATAATTTGTATAGGTAGTGCATAATTTGTATAGGTAGGGTATAATTTGCATAGGTAGGGTATAATTTGCATGAATAGTGCATAATTTGTATAGGTAGTGTATAATTTGTATAGGTAGGGTATAATTTGCATACGTAGGGTATAATTTGCATGAATAGTGCATAATTTGTATAGGTAGTGTATAATTTGTATAGGTAGTGTATAATTTGTATAGGTAGTGTATAATTTGCATGAATAGTGCATAATTTGTATAGGTAGTGCATAATTTGTATACTTAGTGTATAATTTGTATAGGTAGGGTATAATTTGCATAGGTAGGGTATAATTTGCATGGGTAGTGTATAATTTGCATGGGTAGTGTATAATTTGTATAGGTAGTGTATAATTTTTATAGGTAGGGTATAATTTGCATGGGTAGTATATAATTTGCATGGGTAGTGTATAATTTACATATGTAGGGTATAATTTGCATAGGTAGGGTATAATTTGCATGGGTAGTGTATAATTTATATAGGTAGGGTATAATTTGAATGGGTAGGGTATAATAGCTACAAAATTTCAAGTTCATAGGTCGAATAGCATAAAAGTAGTTAGCAGACAGGCAGAGAAATACAGTTCTCTCACACTGGAATATATTTAATGTAATGTTCTGAATATTCAAAAATTACTTTTTTCTTCATGTTCCTTTTAATCTTCCAATTCTTTAAAGCCTGCTGAACCAAACAAGCCAAGGAAACCAAAATGAACACCAATCAATTTTCTATTCTAACCTGGCATGATTCTTTCAGAAATCATCCAAAATCTAAACTGGAAAATGTTTCAAATATTGGCTACAATTTCCAAGCAAGTACTTTTTAAAATCTATTTAAGACAATGAAAGGCACTTTTAGAAAGAAAATACACCTAATTGATTTCGTTGCATTGACGTGATGGAAGTTTGGCACTTTTCCAAACTAACAAGCACTCAATAAACATTACTGATATCTTCAAAGATCTTTATAGCAGGAATACAGCACGTTGGGAAACTATAGGTTAAAATAATCCTCTCTTATTAATGTGACACCGAATCCATGCTGTCATCTGTCAAATGATGTTCAACCATCAAAACAGTTGATGATTTTTAAAAACAAATTCAAACAACAACAACAACAACAACAACACAACAGAAACTCTCCCATAGAATTGTAGCATTACCTACCCCTTTCTACACATACATTCCCCAGTGGGCGTTTCAGACCTGAATTATCTCCCCTTTTGCAATGGTAGGTGGCGCTCCAATCAGTATATAAAAAGTGACTCACAAAAAAATTCTCGTTCTTTCTTCCGGTTATGGCTTTGATAAACAAACTCACCAGCATATGTGCTCTACTTATGTAAAACATTTCCCTCAACTTCCACACACACACACACGTACACATCTGTTTAAGACTTTATTTGGTCTGTCACGCTTAAGTTTGAAATAGAATTTTCTTTGATTTGTCATGTTTAAGTTGAAATAGAATTTTCTTTGGTCTGTCATGTTTAAGTTGAAATAGAATTTTCTTTGGTCTGTCATGTTTAAGTTGAAATAGAATTTTCTTTGGTCTGTCACGCTTAAGTTTAAAATAGAATTTTCTTTGATCTGTTATGTTTAAGTTGAAATAGAATTTAAAAATTCTATTTCGCTAAACATACTGAACGAATGGACACATTTTAAGAATACCTGTTCTTGTAGTCATATTTTTCTATAGTTGTAAATAGACGTATCCCTTCACCCCTACTACCACAATATAGACTAGCCAACTTTTTGTTCTAAACTATATTAAACGAGTGTACACCTTCCGTCAAAAAATGACAGAAAATAATGCTTTGCCAGTGTTCACACTAATATTAATATAAAATATAAAATAATGTTATTGTCCTATTTCCCTATATATATATACAATAGTTTTGTCGATATTAACGTCTAGAGTAAATACAAGGTAAAAAATAAAATAAGAAAAACAATAACTTAGAGCTAGAATAATAGCGGGTAGTATTTTTGCTTGTATATAGATACAATAGTTTTTTTGCTTGTCTATAGATTCAATAGTTTTTTCTTGTTTATTGATACAATAGTCTTTTTGCTTGTATATTGATACAATAGTTTTTTTGCTTGTCTATAGATTCAATAATTTTTTCTTGTATACAATAGTTTTTTTGCTTGTTTTTAGATGCAATAGTTTTTTTTTCTTGTATATAGATTCAATAGTTTTTTTGCTTGTCTATAGATTCAATAGTCTTTTTTCTTGTATATAGATACAATAGTCTTTTTGCTTGTATATAGACACAATAGTTTTTTTTACTTGTCTATAGATTCAATAGTTTTTTCGCTTGTATATAGATACAATAGTCTTTTTGCTTGTATATAGATACAATAGTATTTTTTGTTGTATATAAATACAATAGTCTTTTTGCTTGTATATAGGTACAATAGTCTTTTTCTTGTATATAAATACAATAGTCTTTTTCTTGTATATAAATACAATAGTCTTTTTGCTTGTATATAGATACAATAGTCTTTTTGCTTGTATATAGATACAATAGTATTTTTTGTTGTATATAGATACAATAGTCTTTTTTCTTGTATATAAATACAATAGTCTTTTTTCTTGTATATAAATACAATAGTCTTTTTGTTGTATATAAATACAATAGTATTTTTCTTGTATATAAATACAATAGTATTTTTTCTTGTATATAAATACAATAGTATTTTTCTTGTATATAAATACAATAGTATTTTTCTTGTATATAAATACAATAGTATTTTTCTTGTATATAAATACAATAGTATTTTTCTTGTATATAAATACAATAGTCTTTTTTCTTGTATATAAATACAATAGTCTTTTTGTTGTATATAAATACAATAGTATTTTTCTTGTATATAAATACAATAGTGTTTTTTCTTGTATATAAATACAATAGTCTTTTTGTTGTATATAAATACAATAGTATTTTTCTTGTATATAAATACAATAGTATTTTTCTTGTATATAAATAGAATAGTATTTTTCTTGTATATAAATACAATAGTATTTTTTCTTGTATATAGATACAATAGTCTTTTTTCTTGTATATAGATACAATAGTATTTTTGCTTGTATATAGGTACAATAGTATTTTTTCTTGTATATAGATACAATAGTATTTTTTCTTGTATATAGATACAATAGTATTTTTCTTGTATATAAATACAATAGTCTTTTTTCTTGTATATAGATACAATAGTATTTTTGCTTGTATATAGGTACAATAGTATTTTTTCTTGTATATAGATACAATAGTATTTTTGCTTGTATATAGATACAATAGTCTTTTTTCTTGTATATAGATACAATAGTATTTTTGCTTGTATATAGGTACAATAGTATTTTTTCTTGTATATAGATACAATAGTATTTTTGCTTGTATATAGATACAATAGTCTTTTTTCTTGTATATAGATACAATAGTATTTTTGCTTGTATATAGGTACAATAGTCTTTTTTCTTGTATATAGATACAATAGTATTTTTCTTGTATATAGATACAATAGTCTTTTTGCTTGTATATAGATACAATAGTCTTTTTTCTTGTATATAGATACAATAGTCTTTTTTCTTGTATATAGATACAATAGTCTTTTTGCTTGTATATAGATACAATAGTCTTTTTTCTTGTATATAGATACAATAGTCTTTTTGCTTGTATATAGATACAATAGTATTTTTTGTTGTATATAGATACAATAGTCTTTTTTCTTGTATATAAATACAATAGTCTTTTTCTTGTATATAAATACAATAGTCTTTTTGCTTGTATATAGATACAATAGTATTTTTTGTTGTATATAGATACAATAGTCTTTTTGCTTGTATATAGATACAATAGTCTTTTTTCTTGTATATAAATACAATAGTCTTTTTGCTTGTATATAGATACAATAGTCTTTTTCTTGTATATAAATACAATAGTCTTTTTCTTGTATATAGATACAATAGTCTTTTTTCTTGTATATAGATACAATAGTATTTTTTCTTGTATATAAATACAATAGTATTTTTCTTGTATATAAATACAATAGTATTTTTTCTTGTATATAGATACAATAGTCTTTTTTCTTGTATATAAATACAATAGTCTTTTTTCTTGTATATAAATACAATAGTCTTTTTGCTTGTATATAGGTACAATAGTATTTTTCTTGTATATAGGTACAATAGTCTTTTTCTTGTATATAAATACAATAGTCTTTTTCTTGTATATAGGTACAATAGTCTTTTTCTTGTATATAAATACAATAGTCTTTTTGCTTGTATATAGGTACAATAGTATTTTTGCTTGTATATAGGTACAATAGTCTTTTTTCTTGTATATAAATACAATAGTCTTTTTGCTTGTATATAGGTACAATAGTATTTTTCTTGTATATAGGTACAATAGTCTTTTTTCTTGTATATAGATACAATAGTCTTTTTTCTTGTATATAGATACAATAGTTTTTTTCTTGTATATAGATACAATAGTTTTTTTCTTGTATATAGGTACAATAGTCTTTTTTCTTGTATATAGATACAATAGTCTTTTTCTTGTATATAAATACAATAGTATTTTTGCTTGTATATAGATACAATAGTCTTTTTTCTTGTATATAGATACAATAGTCTTTTTTCTTGTATATAGATACAATAGTCTTTTTGCTTGTATATAGATACAATAGTCTTTTTTCTTGTATATAGATACAATAGTCTTTTTTCTTGTATATAGATACAATAGTCTTTTTGCTTGTATATAGATACAATAGTCTTTTTCTTGTATATAGGTACAATAGTCTTTTTTCTTGTATATAGATACAATAGTCTTTTTTCTTGTATATAGATACAATAGTCTTTTTTCTTGTATATAGATACAATAGTCTTTTTTCTTGTATATAGATACAATAGTCTTTTTCTTGTATATAGGTACAATAGTCTTTTTTCTTGTATATAGATACAATAGTTTTTTTTACTTGTCTATAGATACAATAGTTTTTTTTACTTGTATATAGATACAATAGTTTTTTTCGCTTGTATATAGATACAATAGTTTTTTTTCTTGTATATAGATACACTAGTCTTTTTGCTTGTATATAGGTACAATAGTCTTTTTGCTTGTATATAGATTCAATAGTTTTTTTCGCTTGTATATAGATACAATAGTTTTTTTGCTTGCTACACTTGAAGAAGGAGGGAGGGGTGATCCTACTTTCAGGTAGCTTCACATTTTGATGATTAACTCATTTTAAGTGGGCACAAATAGAGATAATCTTTTTATTCTCCTACTTCGACCTTTGACCTTTTTGTTTTAAGACACCTGAATGAAATCTCTTATGCCCTTGTGGTGTCTTGTCTCTTTTCTTTATTTCAGACATTAATATATTTAGTGTTTTTCATTGAATGTAAATTAAAAGGGAGAGGTCAGAATATCTAATTATAAGGCACACTGGGGCGGAGAGGGTAGTATTGTGCACCAAAAGTATATTTCAAAAAGAGTCAATTTGGGGGGGGGGGGATCTAAATGAATAAATTCGAAATTTTTTTTTTTCATTTATCACATCTTTATTAATATCTATTGCACCACTTTCTGCACTTTTAGAGAGAGAGAGAGAGAGAGAGAGAGATATGACGAAATCACCATTAAAATATTAATCCTTATTCTTCTACTTTACTCACTGGTTACTCACTTGGCCTTTTGGCTAAGATCAAAGTGTAGTATCTGTTCCGATGAATACTGCACCCCATAGACTGGTATTGTCTTGGCCTTCGGGGATTGATTTACGCCAGTCTATGGGTCTGTCCTGTGCAGTTCTAGGAGGTTCACCCTCTCAGGCTTCGCCTTCCCTCTTTGGGGAGGAGTAAGTTTATTGCTTACTGCCTGAGGCGCCTCCATCAGGGAATGCCGACGGGGCTGCCCAGGCAATTTTTAAACCCCACTTTCCCGACCCGACCTTGGGTCACATCTTACTTGTGGGAGTAAGATAAAAACTGGCCTTGTGCCTAACTCCTGGAGAGGAGTAAATAAATACTCACTGGTAATGAAAGTCATTCAATGGCCGTGACAGAACTTTAACACTGCATACTAAGATCACAGTTCGTGCCTGTAATTATTACATCACTTTTTTTTTACTAACGAGTCACCGTTTATTAAGGCTCAAAGGCCACTCGAGGATAAGGGTTAATGAGTTTGTCAGGTGAACGGTGATACAACACTGTGAGGATTTGTAACGATGCTTGAAACTGGTCAGAAATTGATTATTTAAGAAGACGACTCAACAAGAATTTCTTTACATTGTACTTGAAAACGACAATGCTGTAGTCAGCCAAGAAGCAGCCTCATGGTACTGTGTTCAACAGACAGGCAGATCTAGGAAAGAAACTTTGCTCATAGAAGTTTTGTTTAGTTTTAGGTATACAGAGGGAGAAAGGGAAATTATTGACAGTGGTTGTAGCTAGACGAGTTTTTGTTGTGAATGTTTTACAGGAGGAGTCCAAAATTAGGCGTGGTAAAGAAGAGAGAAAGATCAACTCTTTTGGCCTGTGAACTGAGTGTGTTCAGGCGTTTTTGAAGCTCTTCCTCATTCGCCCTTTCGGAGAGTGGATGAGTATCAAAGAAACCCCTTACACTATGCTATACTTATGGGCACCTGGAAAAGTGAATGAACAGCGAAAGGTCATAGAAATGTATGCAGCAAGCAACCATTTGTTGAATTGTTTTCATAAATTATTATACAAAATATTCTAGATTATTTGTAGCCATCTGTTAATCCCAATGCAGATACCAGCCACAAGGATGAAATCCAAGATGGCAACACATTCCACATGTGGAAATCCAAATAAAGCCACTAAGATGCTCACGTAAAGGAATATACAACATATTCTTATTTGGTTATTAGCTAATCTAATAATGATTGGAATTCTCCTATTCTTCAAATAATTTCAACAACTGAATTCTTTCGTTTCCCTCATTGCAAAATAGTTAAACTATTTAAAAATAAATATATGTTAACCTTTTACGTGACAACGTTCCCATAGAGAGATCTGACATTAATCTCAGAAAACACTTCTGAAAGTAATGTAAAATTTTCATTCTAAGAGTAATGTTTTTTCTGGGAGAAATGTTTTCTGAGAGTAATGATTTCTGGGAGTAATGTTTTCTTGGAGTGGTGTTTTCTGAAAGTAATGCCTCTACACTCTCTGTAAAATTTCCTTCTAAGAGTAATGTTTTCTAAGAGTAATGCACTGTATTCTGAGAACAATGTATTCTGAGAACAATGTATTCTCAGAACAATGTGTTCTAAGAACAATGTATTGTAGAAATATAAATAATTATCCTACTTAGAGAATTATATTTGACAACATTATTCGGCATTAAATAACCCATAGATGATTGATATGCCATAAAACAAATCAAACCTTGTACTCAGTCAAAGTAGGAAAGGTTGCTCTGAGTGGCACCTTCCCAGATGTGGCAACAGTACTCGATCTTCGAACGTATTTGACTTTTATACAGGAGTGAGATACTTTTTCGAGCGGTAAAATGATCCTCCATCTCAAATTCGAACCAGCGATTGTCATGGCCGATAACACCCTTCCTGAGAGTCCAACATTTAAACTCCTTGACCTGACATTCTCAGGCAACATGAAGTGGAATAAGTACATAGAAGATGCTGCCAAATCTGCTGCAAAGAAGGTAGAATCCCTCTACCAGGCTAGAAAACTTCTCACCCCTGCCAATATCCTATATCTCTATAAGACCACCATTCGCCTATGCATGGAGTATTGTTGCCACATCTGGGCAAGTGTACCAAACACTAGCCTCTCTCTTCTTAGACCGGATTCAAAAAAGAATTTCGAACCTAATAAGTGCTGCACTGTCTGCTAAACTCCAGCCCCTGTCGCATCACTACAGAGTTGAACCCCTATGCTTGTTTTACAAGTACTTCCACGGAAGGTGCTCCGATGGACTTATTGCACTTGTACCCTCACAACGTAAATACCCCCGACCCACCCGACGAGCTGCAAAATCACACCCCTTCACTGTAGAGGTCCTGAGATGCCAGAAAATGTTGTACTCTAATAGCTTCTTTGGAATTCCCTCCCTCCTCCCTGTTACTCCAACCAAACCAACATGCAGAAATTTAAATGTAATATGAACTAACACCGTTACTGCCAAACTCTCCACCCAGGTTGCTCCCTATAAATCTGGCTCCTATCACAGTAGCCCCCTATGCTTCAGTGGCAATATACGTTGTTTGGAGTGAATAAAAGTAAACAAAATTATTTTTTTAAATCTCCATTAAAATAGTAGCCTTTATTATTATTCTTTTCTCACTGGTAATAAAAGTCATTCAATAGCCCTGACAGGACTTGAACACTGCATACTATTACCACAGTTCGTGCCTGTAACCATTACACAACTTCTCCTTCCATCTCTAAATATACATTATCCATAAAAGTTATAATACATAAAATACGTCTTCTTTTCTTGTTCTGACTAATAAAACTTAAATATAAAGATAAAAGAACTGATCATCTAAGAATACATACAACTTAACAATGTTAAAAAAATAATCTTTTGTGTTTTCAATAGTCAAATTCTATTTAAAATAATAAGAAATCAATGAATTTTCTGCCGTTGAATGACAACAAAGAAACACGCAGAAGACTTTTTCCAGAATAGAATAACACGACACGCTTTATTTGTTTTCATAATGATTTGATCTTCAATTTGAAAACCAAATGAAAAGGATTCATTTATAAATAAAACATAAAGATCATCTTTAAAAGGAATCATATTTAATCTACAGACTTACTAGAGATTTTGTGTCTGTATGGTGAGTCGGTTAAGTATCAATACCTATACCAGGCATTAATGATCATGATTTTCCAAATATCTCTGTCAGCAGAAATGCATGTATGACATTATTGTTTGTTAAGTAACAAGCCGCGCGTGCGTGGTCCCCCTCTGTATGTGACTCGATGTGGCGAGTGTAAAATGCAATAAATTTGGGCAATTTGGGGCATTTTTGACCCCCCCTTTGACCCCCTGGGGGCGCGAACCAGAATTTTTCTGAGGTCAAGGATGCTCATTTTATATCCAGAACAATTGCCTCTACATTTTGGCCAAGTTTCAGAAAAATTGTATGGATGGATAAAACATTATGGGAGAAAAGGGTAATTTTTTGCAATTTTGGGGGCTTTTGACCCCCCTGGGGCGCGAACCAGATTTTTTCCAAGGTCAGCCATTCTTATTTTCTATTAGTTTCAGAGAAATTGAATGGATGGATGTGTTATGGGGCAAAAAATGTCATTTTTTGCCATTTCAGGGCTTTTTGACTCCCCTACGGGGCTAACCAGATTTTTTAAAAAAAATCGGAGAATGTCACTTTCTAACCTGACTAAAGTTACAACTTCATGCAAAATTTCAGAGAAATTCAATGGATGGTTGCAGAGAAAAATCCGGACGGATGGACAGAAATGCCTCAAAACATAGGTCTCCGATTTTATAAATCGGGGGACCAATTATTGAAGTATTTTTATGAATAAACTGAAAATGAACAAATTAATCTAGAAACAAGAGGGAGTTAACCGACATTTGGGCAAGAGTCAGACTTGTAAGAATGTTAGGAGTCAGAGTTGCATTTTTAAATCACCAAAGAATCAATAGAGAGTCTGAATATTGGAAAACTTTAAAAAAGTAACAGAGTCATATATTTTAGAATCCTAGGAGTTGGCGTTAAACTTGATATCTTCCTACCCTGAAACCCTGAGTTTAAACTTAAGTGTGACAGATCAACTGACTGACGAACAGAGCATCTTATAGAGATGCTTGGACGCATCTAAAGATTTGTATGAAATTATTCAGTCATTATATGAAAGAGCACGTAATTCTGAGGGAGTTCGCTAACACTTGGGCAGCGTCTCTCCTTTATACATGTTTTAATACAAGCATTTCAAATGAAACAAAGAAACCACACAGAAACGATAATATATGCAAAAAAACATTGATTCCTCACAAACCCAACAGGGTTCACTTTGAAATTGTATCCATAAAAATGTGTACCATAAAGTCCAAAAAGGATGTGTACGGGTGTGTGTGTGTGTGGAAGTTGAGGGAAATGTCTTGCATACTGTGAAATGTGTGTGCATAGTGCATGTGTGCTGGTGAGTGTCAGAGACAAGACAGGAAGAAAAAGTGGAATTTTTTTGTGTGTCCTTTTTTATATCACAGATTATAGCACCCTCTACCATCGCAAAAGGGGAGATAATTGATGAATGTAAGTCTGTAGAAAAGGGTAGGTAATGCTGCACACTAAATCTTTTACAATCTCATCGTTCTTTTCAAATAATCTGAAACATTTGATTTAATGGATTTTTTTGTTTTTTGTATCTTATATTTTGAAATAAAAAGTAAATAAGTAAAAAATAATAACGATTAGTAATGGACGATCATCATCATCATTATCATCATCATCATCATCTTAAATTTAATGTTTGTTTTACATCCTGGCATGAGTTAGACGTTAGTTGAAAATCTGAAGTTGTGAGAGAAAAACCTGAAGTCGTAAATCTAGAGTCAAATATCCAGGGGCGTACATCTAAGTATCAAAAATCCAACAGGACAGAACAAATCACAATAAAATACTTCAACACAATTCACCACGACATCTCACTTGTCTACAAACGCCCTTTTCAAAATTGCCTTTTATAATTGAAAACAATCTATCATTAATCATGACAGCCAATGAACATGTCCAATTGTGCATATTCAATGTCTACAACCTTTCCAATGTTATTTTTCTTTCATGCACAAAAGCACACACAACAGAAAACCTTTTCCGATGTAAGAATTTTTCTGGGAAAAGAATCTGATTTCTTTTTCATTACATTCTTTTCGCTTTTGTTCTTGGAGATCGGCCTTGTGGCTAGCATCACAGACTATTGATCTATTGTGTTTAATGACACATTAATACTTTTATGAAAGGTATTAACCCATAATTTCCTGCCAACTATGGCTAAAATAGCAACATATGTTCAATTAGCAATATACAGTGAATCGTTTAAATAAATATTGTATTTCGGTATTAAATAACCTAAAAAGTGTTGATATGCCATTGAACAGACAACTCAAGTAAAACTAAACCATAGATAAAAAGAAATTATGGTGTAAAAGCAGTTCCTCAATAATCTGAATTCTACCTGTGATTAAAAGAGTTTTCTGGAATAAGTCTGATCTCTTTATGTAAAATTGAAGGGGCATAAAAATTAAGTAACTTTTCTTTACAGAGAATTTTCATTTATTTATACAAAATTGAAAAAAATATTTGCATCTAATTAAAATCATTTTCTGAGATCAATATCGTTCACTTGTGTTTAAATAATGAACCATATCCAAAGGTGTTGTATTTTGGCACTAAATAACCTAAAAAAAAAGGATTTATATGCCATAAAACAGACAAACTAAACAAAACCTGTTCTTGAATTTATTTTTTAATCAACTTTTTTTTCCTTGTACCAATTGGGAAAATGATGAGACATTTTGGCCCTAGATTTTGCCAACTAAATTCATTAATATGCAGGCCCATATATCAAGAATACTAAGAATATCTTGTCAAGGTGATAAAATATCTTTTGATGGAAGTTATGGAGCAGGAACGAAAGGAGAACACTCCCTTTTGCAGGAGCTAAGACAGCTCCATTCTTATCTAGACAGGGCATTCGTCAACTGCAGATACCATTTTGACAATGTTAGTTTTTGCAAGGAAGGTGCCGCCCTCCTCTCGCATAAGCACCTGATATTCTCAAATGATCACCCATCTGGTACTGACTTCGGTGTTGCTTAACTTTGGTGATCTAATGTGTCAATGTGATTATGTCATATGATAATATGGGAACCATGAAATGTGTATGTGACTTATTTAAAAATATTGTTAGCAATCTATTGAATTTTTGAACAGGTTATTGAAGGGACGTATAAATAAAGAAAAGGAGAGATTTATTTCTTTTTTTTAGAAACTGAAACTGGTGCTGAAGCTGTTCATTTTTTTTAAATAGGAGTTTTTAAGACAAGCTTAGATCTGATGACTTCAAAGGAAGATTAAATCTGGACAGTATAGGATGATGTGTGCAGAACAGAAGATTTTGATGGTATGTCCACGCTGAAAGAATGGATAAGAGTTTTGGGGTCAGTAGATGTAGAACAGTTAAGGTAGCAGGTCCAGTTCATAGGGGAAGGTCAAGGAAAACAGAGCAAGTGATAAAAATGGTCTTTAGAGAAAGAGGGATAAATGAAGACCCGGCCAGAGATAGGTTAGTTTGGAAGTCAATTTCTAAAAGCCGTCCAGCAAGTGAAACCTGTCCAGTGAAGGTTAAAGATATGTGTTGCATGGAGAGACATGATATGACAATGATACAATGGATGTGTAATGTGAGTCTTAAAGACAGGCTTAGATCTGATGACCTCAGAGGAAGATTAAATTTGGACAGTATCGAGAGATGTGTGCAGAACAGAAGACTTTGTTCATTTGGTCACATTGAAAGAATGGATGAGAGTTCTTGGGTTAGTAGATGTAGAATAGTTGAGGTAACAGAGGAAGGCCAAGGAAAACATGGGAGGAAGTGGTAAAGATGGATGTGAGAGAAAGACCTGGGTAGAGATAGGTTAGTTTGGAAGTCAATTTCTAAAAGCCAACTTGTGTGCTCTCTGTCTTCATCATACTATTACAAAAAGACTATCGATTATTTTGTGCCTCTCATCCATTAAATAATGCACAATATATGGCTGTTTATTTCCTTTATTTTCGTTGGTATGAAAGAATAGTCCTTAGGTTAGTAGATGTTGAGGTAGCAGGGAAAACATGGGACGAAGTAATCAAGATGGATAGCTTTGATAGGGTTTGAACTCAGGTTCTTCCCCAGCTGGGTTTTCATTAATCTTTTACAATGAGTAGTTTAGCCTAGTTGTTGAATTTCCTTTCCTTTTCCAGATCAAAGGTTGGCAACATTTTTATTTCTGTAGGCCAGATCATGTATTAATGAGTTTGGGGTGAGCCAAATAGCACGCACGCATGGTCGCACGTGCACACACACACAACAAAATGGGCCACATAAGGGAAAATATTAATTTAAAAACAATTCCGGAATTTGTTGCATGATCTTTCATAGTCTTGGTAACAGATGTGTGAGATTTAGTGTAAAACACTTTAATCCCATTACTGGTGTACCCACATATACACATATGTACACACATATACACATATGTACACACATATACACACAATGTATCACAAGCTTAATTTTATTCATTACAGTCATACATCATAAATTGAGGATAAATGTAAAAGAATTTCAACACAGGCTGGAAAACATTTTCAGCTTTAAATAAAATAAAGTTTTATTATCAATATATTTGTACCATAAGAGGAAGGATTGAACACAGACATGATATAAATACGTGATTAACTTTATTTATTTCAAGAATAAATAAATCACTAGAAAAAATAAAGAATAAAATAAGAATTATCAAAAAAATTATTTAGTTCACAATTAGTGTAAACTATTTTTGAATGGCAAAAATGGATTAAAATCTGTACTATATTATCTGTTTGTCCATAATTGAAAACAAAGTCATATCCTAAGATCAAACACAACTTTTCACAAATCAAATTTTATCCAATGACCGTATTAATTTTGTACTAGGATTTTATCTTACAAAAATATTGTGGGTTCTGTGTTTGCACTTGACATCCATGAACAGCAAAGCCAACGTTTTACTTTATTATATTTATAACTTAAAATTTTTAATTCCTCCAGACAATATCCTTGTGTGCAATTTGATTTGTCAAATTATAACAGTCTAAAATATCAGACCTGATTGTAGATATTGGACACATAATTGTGCATAATTGGATCATTCCACCGCTCCAGAAAGTATCTGACTACAGATGCAATTCTCTACCTATATAAGAGTCAAACCGACTTCAAAATCTAGTGTGTGTGTGTTGGAGTGGGTGGGTGATCTCTCTCTTCCCTACAACCCCTTTCTCAAGTTCTTTCTCTACTCATTATTTTCATGGAAGGTACTGAGCTCCAGTCTTTGGTTCCTCCTTGTAAGCCATTCACAGTACTAACCCGTCTTTCTCCTTCAATGCATCAGATGGAATTTCCATGAACAGAGTTTCTTTGCAAGGGTTTCCCATCTGTGAAAAACATTACCACAAGACTGCTACCCTGCTGATTACAACTTGGTCATCTTAAAATCCAATGTCAACAAATTCCTGTCATAAACTGCCCCAAAGGTTATCAAACGTAGCTCATACCATTAATCAATGTTAGTACTTCCATAATGTTTCTGATCTTTTGACTAGCATAAATTCTCATCTCGAGTGGCTCTTGGACTTGATAAGCGGTGACCTCGATAATAATAAACAACAAACTTTTCTTGGGTCTAGTAAAATTAATAAAGTGCATAGATAAACAGTGAAGTTCAGAAGTAATTATAATAATTATTATAATATCATTATTTGGGAAAACCCGAATTGTTTTTTTTTTTATTATTCTTTTTTATATACAAATGAGTCACCACTCATCAAGGTTTAAGGCCACTTGAGGATAAGGATAAGTGAGATGGATAGATTGTCGGTTGAATGATGAATAACATTTTGAGAGAATTTAAAATGATGAATAGAATGGACAGAATTTGATTAATTATGGGGACGGTTTATGACAAGTATTTGTTGACATTAGATTTGAAAACAACAAGGTTGTAACCTGCAGGGAAGCAGTTTCATGGTAATGTGTTCCACAGATGGAAAGTTCTTAGAAAGAAACAATGTTCATCATGGAAATTCTGTTTGATGTTGGCACATAGAGAAAGAAAGGAAAATTCTTTGCAGTTGTGGTAATAAGAAGAGTTCTTGCTGTGAATGTCTTACAAGAAAGAACCAGAGAGTAAAGCTCAGTCGAGCATCTTCCATGGAAATAACGATAGAGTGGAGAAAGACTAGCAATGTCTGTTCTGTGAAAAACGGGGTGTAGATATTCACTCACTAGATTGCAAAGTCGATTTTGTACTCTTTCAAGGCAGGAAAGAATGCTCTGAGTGGCACCTCCCCGGATCTGGCAGTAGTACTCAATCATGACTTTTATAATATAGGTAGAGGATTGCATCAGGAGTCAATTACTTTCTGGAGCGGCAGAATGATCCAACCATTTTTGCAACAATCTTAGCAACAGATTGGTTACAAGTTTTTTATTTTATGGTTCCAGACAGACAGATACCAAATCTCCATTAGTAATAGAAGTACAATCGTACATAAATAGAAGTAATAGTATAGTTTTGGCTACTAACAGACATATACCAAATCTCCATTAGTAATAAAAGTGCAATCGTACATAAATAGAAGTAATAGTATAGTTTTGGCTACTAACAGACAGATACAAAATCTCCATTAGTGATAGAAGTACAATCGTACATAAATAGAAGTAATAGTATAGTTTTGGCTTCAGACAGACAGATACCAAATCTCAATTAGTAATAGAAGTACAATCGTACATAAATAGAAGTAATAGTATAGTTTTGGCTACTAACAGACAGATACCAAATCTCCATTAGTAATAAAAGTGCAATCGTACATAAATAGAAGTAATAGTATAGTTTTGGCTACTAACAGACAGATACCAAATCTCCATTAGTGATAGAAGTACAATCGTACATAAATAGAAGTAATAGTATAGTTTTGGCTCCAGACAGACAGATACCAAATCTCAATTAGTAATAGAAGTACAATCGTACATAAATAGAAGTAATAGTATAGTTTTGGCTCCAGACAGACAGATACCAAATCTCAATTAGTAATAGAAGTACAATCGTACATAAATAGAAGTAATAGTATAGTTTTGGCTCCAGACAGACAGATACCAAATCTCAATTAGTAATAGAAGTACAATTGTACATAAATAGAAGTAATAGTATAGTTTTGGCTCCAGACAGACAGATACCAAATCTCAATTAGTAATAGAAGTACAATCGTACATAAATAGAAGTAATAGTATAGTTTTGGCTCCAGACAGACAGATACCAAATCTCAATTAGTAATAGAAGTACAATCGTACATAAATAGAAGTAATAGTATAGTTTTGGCTTCAGACAGACAGATACCAAATCTCAATTAGTAATAGAAGTACAATCGTACATAAATAGAAGTAATAGTATAGTTTTGGCTTCAGACAGACAGATACCAAATCTCAATTAGTAATAGAAGTACAATCGTACATAAATAGAAGTAATAGTATAGTTTTGGCTTCAGACAGACAGATACCGAATCTCAATTAGTAATAGAAGTACAATCGTACATAAATAGAAGTAATAGTATAGTTTTGGCTTCAGACAGACAGATACCAAATCTCAATTAGTGATAGAAGTACAATCGTACATAAATAGAAGTAATAGTATAGTTTTGGCTCCAGACAGACAGATACAAAATCTCAATTAGTAATAGAAGTACAATCGTACATAAATAGAAGTAATAGTATAGTTTTGGCTTCAGACAGACAGATACCAAATCTCAATTAGTAATAGAAGTACAATCGTACATAAATAGAAGTAATAGTATAGTTTTGGCTTCAGACAGACAGATACCAAATCTCAATTAGTAATAGAAGTACAATCGTACATAAATAGAAGTAATAGTATAGTTTTGGCTTCAGACAGACAGATACCAAATCTCAATTAGTAATAGAAGTACAATCGTACATAAATAGAAGTAATAGTATAGTTTTGGCTTCAGACAGACAGATACCAAATCTCAATTAGTGATAGAAGTACAATCGTACATAAATAGAAGTAATAGTATAGTTTGGGCTTCAGACAGACAGATACCAAATCTCCATTAGTAATAGAAGTACAATCGTACATAAATAGAAGTAATAGTATAGTTTTGGCTTCAGACAGACAGATACCAAATCTCAATTAGTAATAGAAGTACAATCGTACATAAATAGAAGTAATAGTATAGTTTTGGCTTCAGACAGACAGATACCAAATCTCAATTAGTGATAGAAGTACAATCGTACATAAATAGAAGTAATAGTATAGTTTTGGCTCCAGACAGACAGATACCAAATCTCCATTAGTAATAGAAGTACAATCGTACATAAATAGAAGTAATAGTATAGTTTTGGCTTCAGACAGACAGATACCAAATCTCAATTAGTGATAGAAGTACAATCGTACATAAATAGAAGTAATAGTATAGTTTTGGCTCCAGACAGACAGATACCAAATCTCCATTAGTAATAGAAGTACAATCGTACATAAATAGAAGTAATAGTATAGTTTTGGCTTCAGACAGACAGATACCAAATCTCAATTAGTGATAGAAGTACAATCGTACATAAATAGAAGTAATAGTATAGTTTTGGCTCCAGACAGACAGATACCAAATCTCCATTAGTAATAGAAGTACAATCGTACATAAATAGAAGTAATAGTATAGTTTTGGCTTCAGACAGACAGATACCAAATCTCAATTAGTAATAGAAGTACAATCGTACATAAATAGAAGTAATAGTATAGTTTTGGCTCCAGACAGACAGATACCAAATCTCCATTAGTAATAGAAGTACAATCGTACATAAATAGAAGTAATAGTATAGTTTTGGCTTCAGACAGACAGATACCAAATCTCAATTAGTAATAGAAGTACAATCGTACATAAATAGAAGTAATAGTATAGTTTTGGCTTCAGACAGACAGATACCAAATCTCAATTAGTAATAGAAGTACAATCGTACATAAATAGAAGTAATAGTATAGTTTTGGCTTCAGACAGACAGATACCAAATCTCAATTAGTAATAGAAGTACAATCGTACATAAATAGAAGTAATAGTATAGTTTTGGCTACTAACAGACAGATACCAAATCTCCATTAGTAATAAAAGTGCAATCGTACATAAATAGAAGTAATAGTATAGTTTTGGCTACTAACAGACAGATACCAAATCTCCATTAGTGATAGAAGTACAATCGTACATAAATAGAAGTAATAGTATAGTTTTGGCTCCAGACAGACAGATACCAAATCTCAATTAGTAATAGAAGTACAATCGTACATAAATAGAAGTAATAGTATAGTTTTGGCTCCAGACAGACAGATACCAAATCTCAATTAGTAATAGAAGTACAATCGTACATAAATAGAAGTAATAGTATAGTTTTGGCTTCAGACAGACAGATACCAAATCTCAATTAGTAATAGAAGTACAATCGTACATAAATAGAAGTAATAGTATAGTTTTGGCTTCAGACAGACAGATACCAAATCTCAATTAGTAATAGAAGTACAATCGTACATAAATAGAAGTAATAGTATAGTTTTGGCTTCAGACAGACAGATACCAAATCTCAATTAGTGATAGAAGTACAATCGTACATAAATAGAAGTAATAGTATAGTTTTGGCTCCAGACAGACAGATACCAAATCTCAATTAGTAATAGAAGTACAATCGTACATAAATAGAAGTAATAGTATAGTTTTGGCTCCAGACAGACAGATACCAAATCTCCATTAGTAATAGAAGTACAATCGTACATAAATAGAAGTAATAGTATAGTTTTGGCTTCAGACAGACAGATACCAAATCTCAATTAGTAATAGAAGTACAATCGTACATAAATAGAAGTAATAGTATAGTTTTGGCTTCGGACAGACAGATACCAAATCTCAATTAGTAATAGAAGTACAATCGTACATAAATAGAAGTAATAGTATAGTTTTGGCTTCAGACAGACAGATACCAAATCTCAATTAGTAATAGAAGTACAATCGTACATAAATAGAAGTAATAGTATAGTTTTGGCTTCAGACAGACAGATACCAAATCTCAATTAGTGATAGAAGTACAATCGTACATAAATAGAAGTAATAGTATAGTTTTGGCTCCAGACAGACAGATACCAAATCTCCATTAGTAATAGAAGTACAATCGTACATAAATAGAAGTAATAGTATAGTTTTGGCTTCAGACAGACAGATACCGAATCTCAATTAGTAATAGAAGTACAATCGTACATAAATAGAAGTAATAGTATAGTTTTGGCTTCAGACAGACAGATACCAAATCTCAATTAGTGATAAGAATTTCAATCGTACATAAATAGAAGTAATAGTATAGTTTTGGCTCCAGACAGACAGATACCAAATCTCAATTAGTAATAGAAGTACAATCGTACATAAATAGAAGTAATAGTATAGTTTTGGCTCCAGACAGACAGATACCAAATCTCCATTAGTAATAGAAGTACAATCGTACATAAATAGAAGTAATAGTATAGTTTTGGCTTCAGACAGACAGATACCAAATCTCAATTAGTAATAGAAGTACAATCGTACATAAATAGAAGTAATAGTATAGTTTTGGCTTCAGACAGACAGATACCAAATCTCAATTAGTAATAGAAGTACAATCGTACATAAATAGAAGTAATAGTATAGTTTTGGCTTCAGACAGACAGATACCAAATCTCAATTAGTAATAGAAGTACAATCGTACATAAATAGAAGTAATAGTATAGTTTTGGCTCCAGACAGACAGATACCAAATCTCCATTAGTAATAGAAGTACAATCGTACATAAATAGAAGTAATAGTATAGTTTTGGCTTCAGACAGACAGATACCAAATCTCAATTAGTAATAGAAGTACAATCGTACATAAATAGAAGTAATAGTATAGTTTTGGCTTCAGACAGACAGATACCAAATCTCAATTAGTAATAGAAGTACAATCGTACATAAATAGAAGTAATAGTATAGTTTTGGCTTCAGACAGACAGATACCAAATCTCAATTAGTAATAGAAGTACAATCGTACATAAATAGAAGTAATAGTATAGTTTTGGCTCCAGACAGACAGATACCAAATCTCCATTAGTAATAGAAGTACAATCGTACATAAATAGAAGTAATAGTATAGTTTTGGCTTCAGACAGACAGATACCAAATCTCAATTAGTAATAGAAGTACAATCGTACATAAATAGAAGTAATAGTATAGTTTTGGCTTCAGACAGACAGATACCAAATCTCAATTAGTAATAGAAGTACAATCGTACATAAATAGAAGTAATAGTATAGTTTTGGCTTCAGACAGACAGATACCAAATCTCAATTAGTAATAGAAGTACAATCGTACATAAATAGAAGTAATAGTATAGTTTTGGCTCCAGACAGACAGATACCAAATCTCAATTAGTAATAGAAGTACAATCGTACATAAATAGAAGTAATAGTATAGTTTTGGCTTCAGACAGACAGATACCAAATCTCAATTAGTAATAGAAGTACAATCGTACATAAATAGAAGTAATAGTATAGTTTTGGCTTCAGACAGACAGATACCAAATCTCAATTAGTGATAGAAGTACAATCGTACATAAATAGAAGTAATAGTATAGTTTTGGCTCCAGACAGACAGATACCAAATCTCAATTAGTAATAGAAGTACAATCGTACATAAATAGAAGTAATAGTATAGTTTTGGCTTCAGACAGACAGATACCAAATCTCAATTAGTGATAGAAGTACAATCGTACATAAATAGAAGTAATAGTATAGTTTTGGCTTCAGACAGACAGATACCAAATCTCAATTAGTAATAGAAGTACAATCGTACATAAATAGAAGTAATAGTATAGTTTTGGCTCCAGACAGACAGATACCAAATCTCCATTAGTAATAGAAGTACAATCGTACATAAATAGAAGTAATAGTATAGTTTTGGCTTCAGACAGACAGATACCAAATCTCAATTAGTAATAGAAGTACAATCGTACATAAATAGAAGTAATAGTATAGTTTTGGCTTCAGACAGACAGATACCAAATCTCAATTAGTAATAGAAGTACAATCGTACATAAATAGAAGTAATAGTATAGTTTTGGCTTCAGACAGACAGATACCAAATCTCCATTAGTAATAAAAGTGCAATCGTACATAAATAGAAGTAATAGTATAGTTTTGGCTACTAACAGACAGATACCAAATCTCCATTAGTGATAGAAGTACAATCGTACATAAATAGAAGTAATAGTATAGTTTTGGCTTCAGACAGACAGATACCAAATCTCAATTAGTAATAGAAGTACATCGTACATAAATAGAAGTAATAGTATAGTTTTGGCTACTAACAGACAGATACCAAATCTCCATTAGTAATAAAAGTGCAATCGTACATAAATAGAAGTAATAGTATAGTTTTGGCTACTAACAGACAGATACCAAATCTCCATTAGTGATAGAAGTACAATCGTACATAAATAGAAGTAATAGTATAGTTTTGGCTCCAGACAGACAGATACCAAATCTCAATTAGTAATAGAAGTACAATCGTACATAAATAGAAGTAATAGTATAGTTTTGGCTTCAGACAGACAGATACCAAATCTCAATTAGTAATAGAAGTACAATCGTACATAAATAGAAGTAATAGTATAGTTTTGGCTTCAGACAGACAGATACCAAATCTCAATTAGTAATAGAAGTACAATCGTACATAAATAGAAGTAATAGTATAGTTTTGGCTTCAGACAGACAGATACCAAATCTCAATTAGTAATAGAAGTACAATCGTACATAAATAGAAGTAATAGTATAGTTTTGGCTTCAGACAGACAGATACCAAATCTCAATTAGTAATAGAAGTACAATCGTACATAAATAGAAGTAATAGTATAGTTTTGGCTTCAGACAGACAGATACCAAATCTCAATTAGTAATAGAAGTACAATCGTACATAAATAGAAGTAATAGTATAGTTTTGGCTTCAGACAGACAGATACCAAATCTCAATTAGTAATAGAAGTACAATCGTACATAAATAGAAGTAATAGTATAGTTTTGGCTTCAGACAGACAGATACCAAATCTCAATTAGTAATAGAAGTACAATCGTACATAAATAGAAGTAATAGTATAGTTTTGGCTTCAGACAGACAGATACCAAATCTCAATTAGTAATAGAAGTACAATCGTACATAAATAGAAGTAATAGTATAGTTTTGGCTTCAGACAGACAGATACCAAATCTCAATTAGTAATAGAAGTACAATCGTACATAAATAGAAGTAATAGTATAGTTTTGGCTTCAGACAGACAGATACCAAATCTCAATTAGTAATAGAAGTACAATCGTACATAAATAGAAGTAATAGTATAGTTTTGGCTTCAGACAGACAGATACCAAATCTCAATTAGTAATAGAAGTACAATCGTACATAAATAGAAGTAATAGTATAGTTTTGGCTTCAGACAGACAGATACCAAATCTCAATTAGTAATAGAAGTACAATCGTACATAAATAGAAGTAATAGTATAGTTTTGGCTTCAGACAGACAGATACCAAATCTCAATTAGTAATAGAAGTACAATCGTACATAAATAGAAGTAATAGTATAGTTTTGGCTTCAGACAGACAGATACCAAATCTCCATTAGTAATAGAAGTACAATCGTACATAAATAGAAGTAATAGTATAGTTTTGGCTTCAGACAGACAGATACCAAATCTCAATTAGTGATAGAAGTACAATCGTACATAAATAGAAGTAATAGTATAGTTTTGGCTTCAGACAGACAGATACCAAATCTCAATTAGTAATAGAAGTACAATCGTACATAAATAGAAGTAATAGTATAGTTTTGGCTCCAGACAGACAGATACCAAATCTCAATTAGTAATAGAAGTACAATCGTACATAAATAGAAGTAATAGTATAGTTTTGGCTTCAGACAGACAGATACCAAATCTCCATTAGTAATAGAAGTACAATCGTACATAAATAGAAGTAATAGTATAGTTTTGGCTCCAGACAGACAGATACCAAATCTCAATTAGTAATAGAAGTACAATCGTACATAAATAGAAGTAATAGTATAGTTTTGGCTCCAGACAGACAGATACCAAATCTCAATTAGTAATAGAAGTACAATCGTACATAAATAGAAGTAATAGTATAGTTTTGGCTTCAGACAGACAGATACCAAATCTCAATTAGTAATAGAAGTACAATCGTACATAAATAGAAGTAATAGTATAGTTTTGGCTCCAGACAGACAGATACCAAATCTCAATTAGTAATAGAAGTACAATCGTACATAAATAGAAGTAATAGTATAGTTTTGGCTTCAGACAGACAGATACCAAATCTCAATTAGTAATAGAAGTACAATCGTACATAAATAGAAGTAATAGTATAGTTTTGGCTTCAGACAGACAGATACCAAATCTCAATTAGTAATAGAAGTACAATCGTACATAAATAGAAGTAATAGTATAGTTTTGGCTTCAGACAGACAGATACCAAATCTCAATTAGTAATAGAAGTACAATCGTACATAAATAGAAGTAATAGTATAGTTTTGGCTTCAGACAGACAGATACCAAATCTCAATTAGTAATAGAAGTACAATCGTACATAAATAGAAGTAATAGTATAGTTTTGGCTTCAGACAGACAGATACCAAATCTCAATTAGTAATAGAAGTACAATCGTACATAAATAGAAGTAATAGTATAGTTTTGGCTTCAGACAGACAGATACCAAATCTCAATTAGTAATAGAAGTACAATCGTACATAAATAGAAGTAATAGTATAGTTTTGGCTTCAGACAGACAGATACCAAATCTCAATTAGTAATAGAAGTACAATCGTACATAAATAGAAGTAATAGTATAGTTTTGGCTTCAGACAGACAGATACCAAATCTCAATTAGTAATAGAAGTACAATCGTACATAAATAGAAGTAATAGTATAGTTTTGGCCACAGACAGACAGATATCAGATCTCAATTAGTAATAGAAGTACAATCGTACATAAATAGAAGTAATAGTATAGTTTTGGCTTCAGACAGACAGATACCAAATCTCCATTAGTAATAGAAGTACAATCGTACAAGAATAGAAGTAATAGTATAGTTTTGGCTTCAGACAAACAGATACCAAATCTCATAAGCAATAGATTTTTAAAATAAACTTTTTGCGATTACAAATTCGTCATTGTTTCAATTGCTTTGGAGTTCTAACGTTTTGGCTAGTTTGCATAAGTCACTAAATATTTCAACGTCTTTTGAATTTTATTTTATTGTTGTCTGTTTGAGTAAAATAGTATTTAACAAAATACAACGGATAAACATTCATAGCATAAATCCATTAATGAACTGATATTCTTCTAGTCATTTCTCTCACGAATGCAAATTTCTGTGAATGTATGCATATGATTTTCTGACTCACAGACTCAGCCTCCAACAGATGACATATATTTGGAATTTGGATAATCGTGTGAGTGTTTCTGTGTTACTTTGAACTATTGGCCTGTGATATCAATTTGGTCTTGCCTGTAAAAAAGCTTTAATTATTTTAACAAAATGCTAATTAGGTAGTAAAAAATGGAAGCGGACGTATAAAGAGTCAATGCAGTATTTCTCTCAATACATTCATTAAACTTTTGTTGAATTGTTGAATACTGTTGTGAAGTTGTAAATTTACCTATTCAGTTGCTAGATATACTTATATAGTAATCTATTTCTACTTATACCAATTATGCATATCAATTAGCCAATATCACCACATCTCCCTGAAACGTATAGGCTTTATGCCTCTAGTGCATCTTGCACTTCTTCTAATGATCGTTTCATTTTCGACATTAGTCTGCTTCTCTCTCTCTCTCTCTTATTTCTTTCTCTGGGAGATCTCAACCGATCTTGCACTAAACTGTAACCAGGGTCGTCCCCTTTCATACTTTGATTCGAAACCGACTCCGAATCCTCATTTTGACCTGCTTGATCTTGTTTCATCTTCTGACGTTTCATTCTGTACAGGTAGTTCTAACTCAATAACGGAAGAAGTCGAAGCGATTTGTTTATTTTGCTCTTCGTATTCACCCTGGGACCTTATTTGATCTGCATGGGCCAACACATTGTTTCCGTTTTCTCTATTTATTATAGCTGTATTGTGGCCTTTTTGCACGATAAATTCTGTCTTTTCTGGATTTGTTTCTTTGTTTTTTTTGTACCAGATTTTTTTATTTGTAGAATATGATATAGTTAATAGAACTCTAAGTTTCTGGTGGCCGAGTGGATATGGCAACTGCTTGCAGATTCTAGGCTGACTTTGTAAACCAGGTTCGCACCTCCCGACCATCTGAAATTGTTACTTTCCTGTACTGATGAGAGCAATAAGCTCGAAACGCTAGCGTCCATAGATAATGATAATTTGATATTTATTTATTTATATATATATATATATATATATATATATATATATATATATATATATATATATATATATATATATATATATATATATAATGTTGTTGTTGTTGTTTTCCCATAACGTCCAGGCCACATACAGCACCTGGTGTTCTCAAAAGGTCACCCATTTAGTACTGGCTAAGCTCAACGTTGCTTAACTTGGGTGATCTAATGAGAACCGGTGTGTCAGCATGATTTAGAGATTTGAAACACCTACCATTTGATAAAGAGGTCTTCCTCGAAATATATTATGGAACACGATCACACACATTACATCACTGTGTTCAAGTCTTGCCTAATCAAGTAAGATTTGCTATAAAAAATAAAATTAAAAGAATATATATATAAAAAAAAATCACTTGTTTTTGTCTTACATCTCAACGCAGACATATTTCCATTTCTTGCATTGTGATAGCCTTCTAATACTCCCCCCCCCCTCTCTCTCTCTCATATATATATATATATATCCGTCCCATCACACAAAATAGAAAATTGCCGGACGAATAAAGCAAATTGAGAAAGAATTGTCTGATTTATTCCTTGCTTCCTTTGTTCCAGCTTGTTTAACTTGTTGGTCTAGTGGTCTTCATCAATTCACTGTTCAGGTACAGATTAATACATCTTCCTATTCCAGTAGCTTCTTTCCAAGAACTGCAGATTTGTAGAACTCCTATCCTGCTGACTGTTTTCCTCCTTGTCTTTTTAAGACTAAGGTCAATAGGTATCTCCTGTCTTTGTGTCAATCATCTTTTGTTCTTTTTAGTTCCTTACATCAAGTGGCTTCATGCCTTGTTTTAAGCAACTTCCATGATTTTTTTAAATAACAAAAAATTTATTTCCATTTTTTTTCTTCTTTTCTATACCGAATTATATGTTTTTTTCTTTCCCCTTTTCTTTTTAAAACTTTGCAGTTTTCTTTTTCTCTTTCTTATTTCTTTTTAATTTAACCGATTCAGACATTATTTTATATAAATATAAATTTTTATGTGAACATTGACGAAGGATAATATTTTTGACAAGGAGGGTGTACATTTGTATTTAATATTTTATGATATTTTAAAATGGCAAACCGAATACTTTACCAACATATTTCACTTGAGATCACACAAGAAAATGCTAAATTAAAAAAAACAACCCCAAAACACTAAAATATTCAATAACAAAAATGTGTATATTTATTTTTTCATTTATTTTTTATTTATTTAAAAAAAATATTTTTTTCATTTATTTTATTTGTTTTTATTTATTTATTTATTTATTTTTAAATTATTTATTTATTCATTTTTTAATGCATCCATGCATCTCAATAAAAGGCTCCGGCAGTCGGTCGGTCACGCAAATTGAAGGACGTATCTTAAGAATATCCATCCTTTTTTATCCCTGTTCAATTAATTTCCTACACATTTTATTCTTACCCACTCCTGCTAATAAAACAAATTAATAAAAAGAAAAAATGATGGAATGGGGGGGGGGGGGAGGGGCTGAAAGTCTTAGTCATCACGTGCATCAACCACACTTTGCATATTCCTTTAATAGAGACTCAAACGGCTTCATTTTGAAGAGAGCAACAGAGTGTGTACACCTTTCCTTCTCGTCTCATGCATAAAATGATTTACTTCAGAGGGCACAATTTCAGGGCTGATCAGCCAACTGAGAGATTGCCTCCAATAAGAGAGGGAATCTGGCGGTGCTGCAGTGGAAGGGGATTGAAGTTAGGGTTATGGTCGGGGGGAGGGGTGTCTCTGTCTGCCAAATGTGTCATCGGTGCTTCTGGCAAAGTTCTAGTAAACCTAATTGCCATCCAGGCATAACATGTGTGTGTTCTGAGAATGAAGGCAGAAAGTGTGTATTAGAGAAGGTGTTGGCATATTGAGGGTGAAACTGAATAGGGTAAGAAAGAACAGGATTGGGATTTAGAAGTGACAAGACAATATCTCATGAAATGTGGGATATGGGATAGTTTATATAAAAAGTCTCAAAAGCCCTGCCTGTTCTGTGAGTCCTTGTTTTGTCAGTCACAAATATCAAACAAGGCTTCATTTGATGAAGAGTCATTTAAGATAAAGTTATTATGTGAGATTTTAAAAGTTGGACCTACATAGCATTTAAGTTGACATAAGCTTTCATTCTGACTTGACAATTTTCATTTGTTATTGGCACTATAAAGTACTTTGGTACAGTTTATTAAAAAAAAAAAGTAGTCCTACAAGACAACTGATAATATGGAAACATTTTTCAATTATGACCGAAAACTCAAAATCAGCTCAGGGAATAACTCATTTTTTTTATTGAAGAATATAAAAAGAATTGTCTCTCTTACAACTAAAATTGTATTTCTTTTTCTGTATAAGTTTTAAAATATGCAAACGAATAAAAAATTACAAACTAAAATGACTTCACTGTATCTTGGGTAGGTACAGCTAGTTCTATATGATGTCAAGAAAGTCTTTAGGCAAATATGACAGGATTTGAATAGATTTTGTAAAAAAATTGCACACTTATAGGCGTTTTATTATGAAACAATTTGAATGACAGCTGCATCACGTCGAAGAGTTTTAGAAAAATGAAATTATGAACTAAAGCAAAAAACAAAAGAAAAATAGAGAGTTTTAGTCTTCCAGAGAGGGTTTCGTTTCATCACAAGAAGTCTAAAATCCTCCACTAAAAAAGTCTCTACCCTCTCCCCAAAGTATTTAGCAACTAAAAAAAAAAACAAAAAAAGATACAATAAGCTAGTTGCTGGAATACCCGTCTCAGGATGGGTTAATAATTAAACATGTTGGACCTTTTAGTTTTTTACTAAGCGGTCACCATTTATCAAAGCCAAATGCCACTCAAGGATAAAGGTTAATGAGAAGAATGATGAAGAATATTATGAGAGGATTGAAAATGATGAGTGGAATAGAGAAATTCTGAATTCTTATGAGGACAGTTTATGGCAATTATTTGTTGATATTGGATTTGAAAACAATCAAGTTGTAGTCTGCAGGGAAGCAGTGCCATGGTAATGTGTTCCACAAATGGGAAATTCTTAGAAAGAAACTCTGTTCATAGAAATTCCATTTGATGCTAGGCAAATGGAGGAAGAAAGGAAAATTCTTTGCAGTTGTGGGGGAGAGACGAGTTCTAGCTGTGACTGAAGAATAAGAGATTGGAGCTCAGTCGAGTATATTCTACGATAAAGACTAACAATGTCTCTTCTGTAAGAAAGGGGCTGTAGAGAACAGAAAAGATCATCCCCACTGCAAGAGAATAAAATATTTCAAAGTAAGTAAAAAAAACTGCTCCGGACAAAATAAATGTAAAAATAGAGATTACATAACTAAATTAGAAGAGTTTTAATTTGGTTTCACTAAACTCCCATTAGGATCTTTTATGATAATCAAAATTTACTCAAATTTATAAAATTTTCAATTATGTAAACCATAATTGAAAGAGAAAATCTAATTCAAATCAGAGTTCAAAGTATTTCAATGGGAGTTCATGCTGGCTCAAACTTAAAAAGTGCAAGAAGTGAGGACTCAAAATAATTTAAATCAATCAGAAACAATCCTACAGTGAAAACCAAATTAATATGGAGCAAAGGTGACTAAAGTTAGGGGGTTGAGAAACTGTTAATGTTTGTGTTCCCATTAAAGGGTCTTAAATGAATGAAAGGTTTTGATAGTTTTTGTTTGAGGCATTTTTCATCATGTGTTATTTTTTTAGTTGGTTGAGTAAGTTCAAGGAACTTCTGCCATTACTAAGCAGCAGAGCGTTACCACTGTCAACCGAGGCAAGAGTCTACCAGGCATGTGTAAACAGTGTGATGATGTATATAAGTGATGCATGGCCAGTGAGGGTTGATGATATGTTACATGGAGAGAAATGATATGAGAATGATACAATGGGTGTATAATGTGAGTCTTAAAGACAGGTTTAGTTCTGATTACCTTGGAGGAAGATCAAGTTTGGACAGTATAGGGAGATGTGTGTGGAACAGGAGACTTTGATGGTTTGGCCATGTTGAAAGAATTGATGAGAGTTTTTGGGTTAGTAGATGTAGAACAATTGAGGTAACAGGGTTAGTTGGTAGGGGAAGGCCAAGGAAAACATGGGAGGAAGTGATAAGGATGGATTTGAGAAAAAGACTGATAAATAATAACCTGGCCAGAGATAGGTTAGTTTGGAAGTCAATTTGTAAAAGCCGTCCAACATATGCCAACATGTAACAGATGTTAAACTGATGTTGCTGGTCAAATTTCCCCCACTTCAATTCATAATGCAATGAATTTGTGTTGAATGCTTGACAACCATCATGACAAGTGATATTTCATTTTAATAAAAACCTGATAACATTTTAAGACTGCAGATGATAATTAATGCGATATTCAAATTAGAGTAAATAAAATTCGAACGTGAATATATTTCCATTTTACTATTTCGCCTTTACAAACATATTTCAAATAAAAACTATTCATCATTCATTTAAAAAAATTTCCTTTGAATATAGGTCATTGGAAAAAGGAAAAGAAGAAAAACTCCTTCATAAAAACAATGTTTACCATTTCATAATTCCAGGTAACATATTGCTGATCTGCAACATCTGTTCATATCTCTCAACCAGGTGAACGAACAGCGTGTTAGGACAATTATATACTTTATATTGGCAAGAAAATTTGATTGTAAATTTTATGCTGATAGAATTTCTGGCATATATACGTTTGCATACATTAATGTACCCGCAGGAATACCTGATGTTGCCCAAGGAAAATTGATTTCACACCTGACAGCAAATTATGAAGTTAACTTTTATAGATTTTGTGTTTATTTACATTCACATCACCATAAAGAAGATAACTTATTTGTTGAATCGACCAATTTTGGCAGAGGTATGGGCCATTTTAGTTAGTGACTTTAATTCTGTCAGACTGACGCATGGTTCTGTGCAGTTCTAGGAGGTTCACCCTCCCAGGCTTCACTTTCTCGCGCTTTGAGAAGGGGGTTAGTTTATTGCTAATCGCCTAAGGTACTTCTACTGGGAATGCAGACCGAGCTACTCAGGCATTCTTTTTGGACCAGAATATACAGTGCACACGCCTCTTGTGTTCTGGCTTTTCAATTCCCACCTTTTACCTTGTGTCACAATCTCATGTGGGGGAGGGAGGTAAATACCAAATCCAATCGTGATAAACTCTAAGAATCTCGTGCATTTTGAAATGCTTCTCAGATCGCCTATTTTTTGTTCAATTTTTGGAATAAACAGTTATCATTATTTGTATATTATCATTATTTGCAATTTGGGACGATTGTTTTAGATTTAACTAAGAAACCTCAACATTAGCATACGCAAATAAACAGCCGTCAACATATATCATATTTAAAGATGAGGAAAACATCACTAAACATAAATGAGCCATAAATCTGAAGAAGGCCAGAGAGCACATTGGCTGAAACATAGTACAAATAGCAAAGTTGATAAGAACAATAATTACAAAAAAGTAAAACAAAATAAATGTTGATTACTTTTGATTTATTACGCATCTATGTGTATCTTTTATTATACTAAATGTGAGTTAATCAACGTTTAAGATGTGTTTCCTATTTTTTAATAACAAAATTTATGCTAGAGTATAGTATGGAAAGAAACTCTGCTTATGGAAGTTCTGTTTAGTTTTAGGTACACAGAGGAAGAAAGGAAAATTATTTACTTAGTTGTCTATGTATTTATCTCACCTCATCTCACTCTATGTTGATTCAACCACTCTAATATCTCTGTGAGCATTTAGGGAAAGAGTGATTCTCTTTTCTAAGGACCGTATGTCTGTGCACACCACGAACACATGGAAATTAGATGGCAAAATAATAAGGCTCTTTATCTCTATATAAGAATAATAATACTTCTGTATAATGATAATAATAAAACAAAAACATAGAAAGAACACATAAACCCAAAGGAACTGAAACTGCAGAGAATTCATAACCTGCCCCTACCCCCACCCACCCAAAATGTGATGGCACCAGTGTCGACTGCTACGACACAAAACGGTCATGAAGGGTCAAGGAGGATGGAAAGACCGAGGAGAGAGAGCACAAACCAGATTTCCGTTTGAAGTGTGTTGAGAGTACTGGGACTTTGGGGAGGCTTATTACCACCTAAATCCCAGAGCAGACCAATGGTAAATTCGACTGTTGCAATAATGCAAAAACATTTGCAATGGTTATCAAAAGAGGTGGAGAGTAGTGAAAATCTGTGGAGACTTGTTGTCACTCAGACTCCAGGAAACACCACCGGTTATTGTCAGTGAGCAATCAAAGAGACTTATTATTTTTAGTTATGCAATAAGAATGTCTTAAAAGATATGTCACAGTTTATAAATTTTCGAATGAAATCAAAGTAGAATAAATAGTAGTAGTTGTTGTGACCACACGGGTCACGAGTACATCTAGTATAGTATAGTACCTAATATTTATATAACGAGTACATCTAGTATAGTATGGTACCTAATATTTATATAACGAGTACATCTAGTATAGTATAGTACCTAATATTTATATAACGAGTACATCTAGTATAGTATAGTACCTAATATTTATATAACGAGTACATCTAGTATAGTATAGCACCTAATATTTATATAACGAGTACATCTAGTATAGTATAGTACCTAATATTTATATAACGAGTACATCTAGTATAGTATAGTACCTAATATTTATATAACGAGTACATCTAGTATAGTATAGTACCTAATATTTATATAACGAGTACATCTAGTATAGTATAGTACCTAATATTTATATAACGAGTACATCTAGTATAGTATAGTATAATATTTATATAACGAGTACATCTAGTATAGTATAGTATAATATTTATATAACGAGTACATCTAGTATAGTATAGTACCTAATATTTATATAACGAGTACATCTAGTATAGTATAGTACCTAATATTTATATAACGAGTACATCTAGTATAGTATAGTACCTAATATTTATATAACGAGTACATCTAGTATAGTATAGTACCTAATATTTATATAACGAGTACATCTAGTATAGTATAGTACCTACTATTTATATAACGAGTACATCTAGTATAGTATAGTACCTAATATTTATATAACGAGTACATCTAGTATAGTATAGTACCTAATATTTATATAACGAGTACATCTAGTATAGTATAGTACCTAATATTTATATAACGAGTACATCTAGTATAGTATAGTACCTAATATTTATATAACGAGTACATCTAGTATAGTATAGTACCTAATATTTATATAACCAGTACATCTAGTATAGTATAGTACCTAATATTTATATAACGAGTACATCTAGTATAGTATAGTACCTACTATTTATATAACGAGTACATCTAGTATAGTATAGTACCTAATATTTATATAACGAGTACATCTAGTATAGTATAGTACCTAATATTTATATAACGGGTACATCTAGTATAGTATAGTACCTAATATTTATATAACGAGTACATCTAGTATAGTATAGTACCTAATATTTATATAACGAGTACATCTAGTATAGTATAGTACCTAATATTTATACAACGAGTACATCTAGTATAGTATAGTACCTAATATGTATATAACGAGTACATCTAGTATAGTATAGTACCTAATATTTATATAACGAGTACATCTAGTATAGTATAGTACCTAATATTTATATAACGAGTACATCTAGTATAGTATAGTACCTAATATTTATATAACGAGTACATCTAGTATAGTATAGTACCTAATATTTATATAACGAGTACATCTAGTATAGTATAGCACCTAATATTTATATAACGAGTACATCTAGTATAGTATAGTACCTAATATTTATATAACGAGTACATCTAGTATAGTATAGTACCTACTATTTATATAACGAGTACATCTAGTATAGTATAGTACCTAATATTTATATAACGAGTACATCTAGTATAGTATAGTACCTAATATTTATATAACGGGTACATCTAGTATAGTATAGTACCTAATGTTTATATAACGAGTACATCTAGTATAGTATAGTACCTAATATTTATATAACGAGTACATCTAGTATAGTATAGTACCTAATATTTATACAACGAGTACATCTAGTATAGTATAGTACCTAATATGTATATAACGAGTACATCTAGTATAGTATAGTACCTAATATTTATATAACGAGTACATCTAGTATAGTATAGTACCTAATATTTATATAACGAGTACATCTAGCATAGTATAGTACCTAATATTTATATAACGAGTACATCTAGTATAGTATAGTACCTAATATTTATATAACGAGTACATCTAGTATAGTATAGTACCTAATATTTATATAACGAGTACATCTAGCATAGTATAGTACCTAATATTTATATAACGAGTACATCTAGTATAGTATAGTACCTAATATTTATATAACGAGTACATCTAGTATAGTATAGTATAATATTTATATAACGAGTACATCTAGTATAGTATAGTATAATATTTATATAACGAGTACATCTAGTATAGTATAGTATCTAATATTTATATAACGAGTACATCTAGTATAGTATAGTACCTAATATTTATATAACGAGTACATCTAGTATAGTATAGTACCTAATATTTATATAACGAGTACATCTAGTATAGTATAGTACCTAATATTTATATAACGAGTACATCTAGTATAGTATAGTATAATATTTATATAACGAGTACATCTAGTATAGTATAGTATAATATTTATATAACGAGTACATCTAGTATAGTATAGTACCTAATATTTATATAACGAGTACATCTAGTATAGTATAGTACCTAATATTTATATAACGAGTACATCTAGTATAGTATAGTATAATATTTATATAACGAGTACATCTAGTATAGTATAGTATAATATTTATATAACGAGTACATCTAGTATAGTATAGTACCTAATATTTATATAACGAGTACATCTAGTATAGTATAGTACCTAATATTTATATAACGAGTACATCTAGTATAGTATAGTATAATATTTATATAACGAGTACATCTAGTATAGTATAGTACCTAATATTTATATAACGAGTACATCTAGTATAGTATAGTATAATATTTATATAACGAGTACATCTAGTATAGTATAGTATAATATTTATATAACGAGTACATCTAGTATAGTATAGTACCTAATATTTATCAAAGTAATATTTTGTTGTTGGTTTTGTCTATTCTTATCTTGCTTGGTGATATTGTCTTCTAAAGTTTAATAATATTGTTACTGTGATTTATTTGAATTTTGTAAAATGATGTTTCCTTTCTTAACGCTTATCTTGTCTAGCTTTGTGTTCATCTGATGATATTGTTTCCTGAACAGGTGATAATAATATTACCTTTGTCATTTAAATTTTGTATAACCGTGTTAGCATACATAACACTACTCTGGTTTTGTATAGTTCTTGCTTCATGATATTCTTTTCTAAAGTTTAATAATATCGCTATTGTTCTTTATTTCAATTTCATATAACCATTCCCACGTAACACCGTTATCATCTTGCCGGGTGATATTGTTTTCTGAATACTAGACATACTCGTAACCCGTTGAGTCACAGCCACTACTACTATTCATTCTACTTTGATTTAATTTGAATATTCATGAACTGTAACATATTCGGATTATTCGGACTACTGTTCTCATCTTGGATGTTATTTTCACAACGTTTCAACTGATGTAACCTCTGACCTTCTTCAGATGCATCTTCTCGAACTCAGAACTCTTTTCTGTATAGAATTTCGAATGGAACCCTTTATTTAATCTATGAGGATAGCTTGTTCTCGTTCAATCAGCCATGACCGGATAGAAGTCTTAAGTAATTTGTAATCGTATTCTTCGTATCGCCCGTACTGAGGATTGAACCTTCAACCTCCAGAAGACTGTCACTTGAACTGATTATTACTTAATACTTTATCTGTAACACAATGGGTCCTTATAGACAGTAGAGTTAGGGTTAGGGTTAGTCTGAATAATCTAAATAATACAAATTATCAATCCTCATTCCACAAAATTCAAAAACATAATATGTGCCATATCTGTTGAGACATTCTTCTTGCATGACTATATATAATAAGCCTCTTTACTTCTACATTAACCTTATTTTTTGCTATCTACTTTACATACGTTTTTGTGGTGTGTACAGACACACTGTAAATTAGCTGGCAATGCTAAAAAAAGAGAGTTACTCTTTCTCTAAAGGCTCACAAAGACATATTAAGGAGTGGTTGAATCAACATAGAGTGAGAGAACGTAAGAGAAATATATAGCTAAGTGAGAAATGGGAGACTTGTTCAGTTAATTACAAATTAAGGCTTATTAGAACAATTAAAACAGATTTTTTTTTCAAATATAACTCAATCTCCAAACCAAGGATTATTTTAACATGCATTTTGTGTGATTAATGTATATAAGAAAAAGCCTTAGGCAAACAAACGTTGATTGACTCGGATTTAGTATAATAATAGATTGCTATTGTCATTTATTTGTATGTTATTTATCTGCCCACAATAATCTTGCCTTGCTTGGTGATATTGTCTCCATAATATTGCTATTGTCACATATTGAATATGGTTTAACCCTAACCAACCACATCAATCAAACATCAATATATTTACTGTTACAATTCACGTGAAAAATACAAGAAAAGCAAAGATATAAAAAAATAACGATTTCTATGATTAATCAAATTATTTTGAATTTATACTGAAAAGAATAGGAAATTAATTCTGATACTCCAGATCAATATTTGTCTATTTTTAATAAAATCATCTGTTTGATGAAAATGGGGAATACGTCAGGACCATTTTCAATAAGATCACTCGATTCTGATTATTATTTCCTTTTTATATAATTGGATACTTATTTTTTTTTAAAGGTTTTTTCTTTTAGTTTGGAGAAATTAATTATCTAAATGAAAAAATGTGAAAGTTTTTTTCATTTATCATTCCTATATTACCATCAAAACGGGTTACTGCTATTTAAATAATACAACATAATATTTTGAAATACTACATATATATAGTACAGATGAACGATTCAAAGACAGTTTTTTGAATCCTCAATTTACATAACTTTTTTTTTAAAGTTCATAATAAATTAATGTTTGGTCTTATTAATTTGTAATATTATTGTCATGTTTTTACTATATATATGCAATAGTTTTGTCGATATTAACAGTAATTAATTAAAGTGATTTAATAAAAACTTTCTGCATTAAATTAACAGCGCTCGCTATGGCATAAGCGAAAAGAGAAAAGGGAGGGAGAAGGTGGTTGTCTCGCTCGCTTGCTTGCTCTTACGCCCCTCTCTCTCACCTTCTCCTGTTAGCAACGCCTTTTATTATGTTTGTTTTTATCCCGTAGGCAAAACGTATCACATTTGTATTTAAACGTTACTTTGCAGTCTTTTGGAGGCCTAACTTGATTTTCAACAAGTTGCCATCTGCTTTTAAATTGTAAGTTAAAAAAAAGAGCTCGTCCAAAAACACCATTGCTCAGACAAATTAATTTCTACTTTTTTAAAATTTCATTACGACCTTATTTAAAAGATAAATAAATATGTATCAAAATTACGAAAATGTTAATGTTTATCTATTCATGTGAATAAATGCGAAAGTTGTAGTCTTGCGTTTACAAGCAACTTATGAATGAAATGTTTATTATTTTAAATTTGGGTTTCAAGTAGCAAACTTTTCAATGTGATAGCAAGCTGGCAAATAATATGCACCCTTCTGTTGCAAATATTTCATAGTTCTTGTGGAAGACATCATCTGTTTTTTCAAATTTTTTGATGAAAATAAAAGATGCAGACTTAAAAAAATTGTGATAGACTTAAAGATTGTTTATTAAAAATCTGTGAATGTAGTTTGTCATCTGGCTTGCTTGTCACTGTGTACACTTTTCATCTTTACATGGTGAGAGAAATGGCAAATAATATTAAAAAAAAAGGGTGAATAACAAGAGAATTAGTGGAAGGAGGCGAAAGATATAAATAATCAAAAGAGAGTGAGGATCGAGAAGAGAAGGGGAAGAAGAAAGAAAGGGGGATAAGAGCGGATAAAAAACAAATGATTATCAAGAAAGAAATATATATATTTACTTGAAAATGGATGACGTCACAAAATGAGTTTCATTTTTCTCTTTTTAACTTTTCTAACATGGTAAATACATGAATCCCCCTAATTTAAACACCTAGAAATATAACTATCAAATCCCACAGAATTTAAAGGAATTATAGATGTTTAAGACCTACCTATCCCCCCCCCTCCCGCCTCACACATGGTTTGAATGGTTGGGGCTTCTGACCCATACTGATTTACCGGTTTTGAGTGGTGGTAGCTCTTTAGTTCTATGTGATAGGCAGTGTGTGAGTCGTTGTTGGACCTTTTGGTTCTCTTCTCTCTGTCTGAAGCATTTAAGATCGGGCCATTTGGGGTTTATTAAACTTGGGTGAGTTGGGATGTTCATCCTCAAGCGTCAGCCCATTAATAGTCCACTAGAGCTGGACCCGCAGTCCATTGGTGTTGCTCTGTGGGCAAGCAAAGAAAGATATGGGTCTTTTGCCTTCTTTAACAATGCTTTCATTGTCTTTACACAGATCTCTGCTGCTCCATTGCTTTGGGAGTAGCAAGGCCTGTTTGTGACGTGCTGAAATCCCCAGTCGTCTGCAAATTTGGCAAAGTCTTTTGAGGTGTATTGGCTTCCTGGGCCAATTCTTAGGATGACCAGTACTCCGTGTCTGGCAAAGATTGCCTTCAGGCCCGCTATTATAGCTTTGGAGGTTATCAATGTAAGCATGGCTACCTCTGTGTATCTAGTATTTAGAGAAGTAGTCAACAACTACACCATAGCTGTGGTCCTTCAATTCAAACAGATCGGAGGCTAAAGTGTGCCATGGCCTTGTTGGAAGCTCAGTTGTCATTAGGGGTTCGGGTGGTTTGTACCTTAACTCGATGCATTTTGAACAGTTTTCTACGGCTCTTTTGATTTGGTCAGATAATCCTGGTCACCATATGGATTGGTGAGCTCTTTGTCTGCACCTGATTATTCCCTGGTGACCGGAATGGATTTTGGCAATCATGGTCGGTCTCAGCAGTGAAGGAATTATGATTTGCGTGCCGTACATCAGTAGCCCGTTCTCACATGTGATGCTGCCACGGTAGGCTGAATATGGTTTGACTGATGCTGGAATGTGATCGTTTGATGGCCAGTTTCTTACATATTGTGAGATGTAGTTGCTGGTCTCGTTAGTTTTGGTGGCTTCCTCCAACTCCTTAGGCATTTTTCTGTGTCGGGTAAGGGTTCCATTATGGCGTGAACGAATACCGTCCCTTCCTCCTCAAGGTCTCTGTCCTGTTTGGTGTGACCTCATTCTCTAATACTTGTGACATGTGCCTCTGGTCTCACTGGCTGATGAAATCCCAAAGGGAAGACGGTTAAATTGGAACCGTCCGAATGGGCTGATGAAGGTCGTCAGTGTACAGGATTCCGATGAAAGTGGAATTTGACAATATCCACTGTTGGCATCCAGTTTGCTTATGACTCTCACTTCCCCTAACTGGGTCAGAAGGCGGTCAATGTGGGTAGCATGTGGTGTTCAGGTTTTATGCACTTGTGATGTCTACACAGATTCTGACCTTCCCATTTGCTTTTGGTACTACAACCATTGGGAAACACCATTTGGTGGGTTTGTCAATCTTGCTTATGACCCCCAGCTTTTCCATTCTCTGGAGTTCTGCCTGCATTTTTCTCATCAGGTATAGCAGTATACGGTATACTGCATTCTTTCCCAAATATGCTTAAGCCTGTGAATAGGTCTGGTATTTCCTTTTTTGGATCGTATGGCTGTGTTTTGCTTCTGATGGCATGTAGGCTTGGGTGGATAGCTACTAGCTTAGGCGCTTCAATGGCTGGTCTACCTAATAATGTCTCCTCAAGATTGGGGATAATGAATATCTGCTGTTTTGTCATCAGCTCTTTATGTTGCAGTGATCATTCCAGTCATTTTGAGCGGAATGCATCGCGGACCATGTAAGGTTTTGTAAGCATTTGAGAGGGCCGGTAGGTCTCTCCTTAGTTTGTAGATGTGCTCAGGGATTGCAGTCACATCTGCACCAGAGTCCAATTTGAATTTCAGTGGTACTCCATTGCTTGTGATGTCGGTTCGCCAAGGTTTACTCAGGCTGATTTCTGATATCGTCAGGACACCAAGGTATGCACTCTGGTCACTTTCACCCGAGTCATACTTAACTTCATGCAGTCTTCTCACGCGGCAACATTTGGCATAGTGGTTAATCATGCCGCAATTGTGGCAGGTGACTGAAATAGCGGGGCATGCACCTCTCTGGTGACAGGTCCTGTTACTGCAGCAGTGGCATCCAGTTTCCAGTCTGTGCTGCTGTGTGTTCTCTTTCTTCTGCTGATCCTCGTAGTGAGGTTTGGCCTTGTATTTACTCTACCTTTGTCTGTGATTCCTATTCTGATTGACAGAATGAACAGCAACATTGCTATCAGCTGATGCATTCTGGTGATCGCAGAAGACTTTGTTGTGATTTGATCATCTCACATTGTCGTGCGTGTCTGATAGCCCCGTCTAAGGTGAGGTCTAGAATCATTTCAAGACTCTCTGACAGCTTGGGATCAGTGCACCTGACTACAATTCTATCATGAATTAGTTCCACGTGGAAGTACCTAGCCAGTACATGGAGATCCATGATAAAAGAATCAACTGACTCACCCTCTTCTTGCCGTCTCTAGTTGAACCTGGCCCGTTTGTATATTACGTTCATATTGCCTTTGAAGTGATCATTGAACTTTGACACAACTATGTTAAAGTTTTGAGCTTCGTCGGGCGAGAGTTTGAATGTGGCGATAATGTCCTCTGCTTTATCAACCATGCAATATATCAGTGTCTACCTGACAAGGGGCTGGCTTCTCATCTAATCCGTCTACTCTGTCTTGTAACAGTTGAACCATCGAATCCATTTTTCCCATAATTCGGGCTGGTTGAATGTGAAGGGTTTTGGTGGAGTTACGTGGCTCTTCATTATGTTTTTTTTTGTAGAGTTTTATTTCTTTTTGTTTTTCTATTTTTAGGCTCCATACTTTGTTTAACTCTCCCCGTATGTGTTGCTCACGTCTGTTTGTAAATCCCCTATTTTGACACCATGTTTTGTTAGGTTTTTGTAAGTAAATGAGGCAAGACGAAGTGTATATGTCAGGACCAAGATGGCTGACTACCGGTCTCGTTTTATTAACATTCGCTGCGAGATCTTACATTTCCGGGGGAGATAACTCCTATTGGTATAGAATGTCTGTTAACATAACAGTAATGGAGAATGAAAATCAGAAAATCTCATGGGACATGACAAACTCCTCCAAGTAAGGAGACTGGATTGGATAATAATACACAAGAAGGAAAAAACCTGACAAATCGTAGATTTTGCAATTCCAGCAGATCAAGGAGGCAGAAAAACTAAGCAAATACATGGAACTTTCTAGAGAACTGAAAGGAATATGAAAGATGAAGAAAGTAACTGCTATTCCAATAATTGTAGGAGGACTGGAAACAGTTCCAAAAATCTGGAAAAAATAACTAGGAGAAATTGGAATTAAAGCCAGGATTAACACCATACAATGCACAGCACTGATAAAAACTGCTGAAATATTAAGGAAACGCATAGAGTGCGAAAACTAATTCATATAACCAATGAACATAACCAGCCACAGCAGGTAAATTGAAATAGAAATAGAACCAAAAATATAGAAAGAATATCACACGGAAATTGAAACTGCCAGGAATCCCAAAATCTGATATTCCTCTCCCTCCCCAAAATATGGTGGCACCAGCCTCGGCCAGTACCATACAAAATTGTCATGAAGGGTCAAAGAGGACGCAGGGGCCAAGGAGGGAGAGCACAATCTAGACCTCCACTGGAAGGGTGTGTATATTACTGGAATCTTGAGGGGGGGGGGGCTTATTTTCATTCAAATTCCAATGAAAGCCAATGGTTATTATCAGCGAGATGTCAATGGTAAACGGATGCTGTCATAACACAAAATGATTTACAATAGTTATCGAAAGAGGCAGAGAGCTAGAAATCTGGGGAGACTTGTTGTCATTCAGACTTCAGGGAACACCACTTGTTTTTGCCAGTGAGTGATAACTTATAATGACCCGTGTGAAAACTCCTAATGAGTAAAAGAATAAAAGTAAATAATAATAATAATAATAATAATAATGTTAATAATAATGGGGAAAATCTTAACAGCACAACTTAGCAAAGAGATCCATCACTTCCTTAATAGCTGCTAACTAATGAACAGAAAGCGTGCTGGAAATCGATAAGCGAGAAAAATGACCTCATGTATAAATTGGTTAGGACAAATATTGACCCAAAGATACTGAAGAAAGTAAAACCCAGAAAAAAGAACATAACACCGGATAGCGATTAGAATACAGAGAGGCATTTTCCGAGGAGACTCTCTATCTCCACTACGTTTTGTCATAGCTATGGTACCACTCAATAACATAGAAGATGCAGGATACAAAGTTACAGCTACAAATAAACGATCTCATGCATATGGACAATCTTTAACCACGGGCAAAAAACAAAAAGCACAAATAAAAACAACTAGAATCTTTAGCTGTGATATAGGAATGGAAGAATTTGTACTATTTGAGATAAAAAAGTGAAAATTGAAAAGTCAGAAAGCATAAAACTACCCAATTGAGAGGTGATGAGGACACTTGGTGAACGTCATAATTATAAATATCTGGGCATTCTGTAAGTGTACAGCCATGTCATTTGGTAATAAAATAAATTTTCATGAGATGTGGGGAGACAAAGCTTTATGGAGACCATGACTCCACAAAAAAACACTAATCCATGTCACCCCCCCTCTCCCCGACAAACAGACACCTGGAACATCCTCTGTATATGTATTAATAAAATGTTATTGTCTGTAACTAATACCTTGTAACTTGGATTAATGAAATCCATAATGCCTGCAACGGTTCAAGATATATTTGTACAAAGTCTGAGAATAGCAATTATGAATATCTAAGTAGAAAAATAAGGGATATCATTCCTAGATATCTTTTTTATATATGGATACATAATAAGAATCAAACAAAAATATTTTTTAATCAAAACTTGAAGAATTAAAATTAAAATTGAAAAAATGTATTTTTAATAAAAAATATTTTTGTTTAACGTTTATGATGTAACTACATATAAATCCTCGACGTCTGGAAAACAGTCATCAAAATCTATGCTAAAGTCTCATCTTTGATGTTACGTTCAATACAATTCGGTAAAAAAAATTTTATTTTTAACATAGAATAATAAAAATATTTTATTTTTTAAACAAATTTTTGCTGTTTTTGTTGTCGCTTCATGTCGACTAAATAATTGGAAATATTTCGTAGGAAAGAATGAGGGGGGCATGCTCGTTGTCATGGTGATAGATGAGTCAGGGATGGCGATTGCACCATTCATTCATACAGAGGGGCGGGGGAGCAGCAACGAGTACACTTACCGGTATTGGTGGCTTGCTGCTTCAGAGGATGGCAGCGGCCGGCTTTATCACGCAACTGGTCACCTGTTGATGCAGACACGCATTCATTATATCTATCCCCCACCCCCACACGACGTTCTGTCCTTCTCCTTATACACATAATCATATATCTTTACATAAATAAAAGCCTTTCAGGTAGAATGACGATAAAAGTAATATTTTTATAAAAGGATTTAAGGGTTAATTAATCCGTTTAGCTTTTTTTTTTCTTTAAATAGGTAATTACAGAAAGTATTTAATCTGTTTCAGAGAGAGAGAGAGAGAGAGGGAGAGAGAGAGAGAGAGAGGGGGGGGGAGCAGCCAGCCAGCCCAAACTATATACATATATATATACACACAAACAGGCACTATATATAGATTGCATAACAGTTAAAAATATGTAATAGCATTTATTTATTTGTTATAATTATTACATATATATATATATATATATATATATATATATATATATATATATATATATATAGGTTACGTGTTTTTCATTGTTTTTACTGGCGATAGTAACAGCGTTTGTAACTTAATAGGACGCATTTTTATTTATATATACATATATTTTTATTAATTTTTACGTACATAAAAGTAATCCATTATCTATAATCTTTTATGTACGTAAAAATAATAAATATATATATATATATATATATATATATATATATATATATATATATATATATATATATATATATATATATACCCGAAACAGTTTTTCATGGTAAACAACTGATGATCCCTTAAAATAGTGTTAGAAACTAACTAATATAATAACTGTAAAAAATAAATTGACTTACATGAGTGATTTTCCACTGGAAGACTTGAGACTATAAGTTTTTTTTTTTTTTTGTTTTTTTTTTTATATAGTTTTAATGGTTGAGAAACTTCCGAGACTATATATATATATATATATATATATATATATATATATATTTGTGCTTATAGAGATGAGGTCACATATGAAAAACACGTGAAAACCGCAGTCCCAAATAAATTAACCAGAATACTGTTTGATATGCTTATGTATCAGAAAAAATAGCAAAAATTATCGAGTAAAATTTTAATTAAAAATAAAAATCAGTCTTAGCGTATATCATGGATCCACCATTGATTACAACGAAAAACACGGAAAGCAGGGGGACGTAACTCAGTCTGTCATATTAACACATAATAAATCAATAGCGTTTGGCAAAATATGATAAAACTGATTTTTATTTTTTATTCCAAACTTACCCGATAATTTTTCCTATTTTTTTCTGTCTATACTAATTATTGCTTAATACGTAAGTATAAACAAGAGTTTTTATTTGGAATTGCTATTTCAATATGCCGCCTCATCGCTATAAGCACCATATATATATATATATATATATATATATATATAGTGCTTATTCCCTCAGTGTCAAATATAGCATAGGCAAGCAGTTTCTCAAATTAATAGACAAACACTTCCCATCATCAAATAAGCTCCATAAACTCTTTAATGGAAACATGATCAAAACTAGTTATTCTCACTTTCCATCTGTAGGATCCATTCTAGCCTCAAAACCAACACCAATCCCCCCATTTAATTCTCCCCCTTGACCGGATCAACCCATCCGAATCCAGAAAAAGGTCCAAAGCGCGAACCCGCATGGGTTCTGATCTTCCCACCGGCTCCTTCAGAGATTGAGTATTTGATGGAAATTCTTGTCCCTGTAGAGTTCTCATTAGGTAAATCGCCGCCTTAGAATCGTTGTCCCATTCTTGTCTCAGCTTGATGGCTAGGAACCTGAACACGATCGAGGTGACTCTCAGCAGACGAGAGAAGGTAGAAAACTTGTGAATGGGTATGATTGAAGGGCATTGAAGTATGAGCCATCCGCCGGCAATGCTCGTTCAGGCAGGGTAATTCTTGAGCTGGCCACTGAAGAATTCCTTCACGTAGCCAAGAAGGACCAGTGCACCAAAACTCAAACCCAGATTAAAACTTCCTCAACGTCAATCCTAACCTCGTGATCATATCTGCTGGATTTTGTGTAGTGGCCACATACTTAAAAAGTGGCCTTAGACCATATCGGGACTCGAACTCATGATTCATTTGCATGATGTCTTTGAGTCTATTCTTAGCAAAGATGTTTTTGCTGGCCATAGATCAGGATAAAAGCCAGCACAACACCACCTGCGTGTCGGTGGCCACACATAAATTGGTTAGGACAAACAGCCCACAATTGTCCAAGATGGCTGGCAGACACTTGAAGGCAAGGTAAACTGCCATTAACTCCTTTGAAACGGTACATGTCACAAGGTTGTCTCTCAACCAGGGCCTGTCGATTATATCGGAAATCATTTAACTCTGACAGATCCTTAGCAAGTTCCTTCTAGCCACTCAGAACCTCAGGAGCGAGAGGATCGTCCCAACCAGAACCATTCTTCCACATAGTCCTAATAAGTATACGGCTGCGGATCGTAACTGGGAGACAGAGACAATGGGTCAAAAATCTTTGCTACTTCTGAAAAGATCCCCCTCTTCATTGCAGCACTGGGATCGCACTTGATGGGGGCCACATGTATCTCCTCTGAAAAGGGATTATAACGGTACCCCAGTACCCTCTCCCATTCATCATCATGCATGCTCAGTGTAACATCCCTTTTCATCCTATCTTGGAGGACGTCATCATTGGTATTGCAGGACTGAATAACAAATCCTCCCTCCAGCAAACGTTCCTTTGCCAAGGAGTACAAATCGGCAAGTTTATGAGGATCTGCTTCTGATATGACAATGTTTTCCATGTGGAATCGATCTTCCATCATCTTACGACAAGCATCCAGTGGATACTGTGCTGCATGAAATTTCACAATACTCCCCAGTACAAACGGGCTAGAAGTGAACCTGAAAATCAAGGTTAAATATCTAAAGCAGTGAAGACGATCCCCATCTTTAAGGAAAAAACAGAACCTGTTTTTGTCAGATTCCAGTCTGAGATGTATCATCAAGAATGCCTTCCAGATGTCTGCCAACAGAACACAGTTGTTAACTCTGAAGGTCATTAATAAATTCAACATGTCTCCTGTGAGGTTAACTCCGGAGTAAGCAGCCTCGTTCAGGGACATCCCGCTACCAGTTTTCAAACTGCAGTTGAACACGGGTCTGATCTTGGTAGTAGCTGTCGGGTCAAACTTAAAAACAAGTCGACGAGGTATCCACACATAATTATCAAATTCGTGAGGGGCACAAAGATCTCCTCAATTATTCCATCCTGTTCCTGCTGTTGGAATACTCCCAAGTATTCCTGATACAACCCTTTCTTTATTAGGTCCTTAGTTCTTTATTAGGTCCAAGATACGCAAGGAAACATGATGATTTGACAGGACTTGGGTCAGCTTGTCAGTATGCCAGGGGAGCTCCACGTAGTATGTTCTATCCCTGAACTCTATAGCTCTCTGAAAGCGCCTGATCTGCCCATGATCGTAGTCAGAGATGGTATCCCTGTCAGATATCCCTAGGGACTCCATACTGAACATCCATTCTAACCCCCTTTGCACTTCACTGTTCGGAAAAAACTCCGCCAAGTGATCAAGATAAGTTGATTGGTGCTCCAGCACGAAACACAAGTGAGAGGAATTTACTTGGGGAGTCTGCTTCAATACAGAATTAAATGAGAGGTTGGCCACCTCATGAGTGGTTTGGTGCTCAGAGAAGAATGATTCCACAGCTCCAAAGGGGACAAGACCTGCTGGGATGGAAAAGGCCCAGCCCTTCAAACAGGGAACCAGTTGAAAGGGACCCAATTGATGCAAGAGGTCCAATCCGATGATACCCCTAATTGGTATGAAGTCTGAACCAGCCTCAAAGTGCCCAGCCAGGGAACACTCAGCATCCTTGAAGGCGCTCAACAGGGGTTCCAAATTGGCTAGTCGAACAGATAAGTCCATCACATCAGCTACCAGAATAGGAGAATTCAAGGTGTTCCTGCAACCTAAATCAATCCCCAATACCACCTCCTTAAATCTCTGATCACACTCACTAAGAAGGGTGGACAATCTAAGTTGGCAATCAACGCCAATTGATTCAAGTGAACCCACGACATGCAACACTTCAGCAGATAAATACGACTGCCCACTGCCTGTGTCCAAGAAGCAATTAACAGCAACAGTCTTTTTTTCCTCTGATGAACGTCACAAATAGAATGAGGGGCAAGCTGCGAGAATATCCAGGAGAGGTCCTGGGGTTAGTGTTTATGAGAAAGGAAGAGGTAGTCTGAGCCCTCCGCGCAGATCCCTGAGTAGAACTTTGGCCAGCGTAGAATGTTGTACTGATAGATGTGCCACCCTTGACCAGCAATCTTTTTATAACTTCCCCTGTAAATTAAAAAATTGATGACAATGATGGTGATCGCTTTCCTGTCAGTCCAATCATCTCCCCTTTAAATTCTTTAGGGAACTTTCGGAGCAGGATCTTGGCCATAAGGCGAGCCCCACCCAACTCATCCACTGAGAAGTCACATGAATAGAAGCTTTCCAGCTCTTCTAGCAGAGAGGCAGTTCTGGGAATAAATTCCCCAAGATCCACATAGGCAGTGTCCTTCCGAGGAATATATTCCAGTATATCCTGAAATATCTGGTCTATGATATCGTCAACATCCAAGTACTCCCTTTTCAACAATGACAGATCATGCTGGTAGTTCATGTCTGTGCAGCTCAGGTGCTCTGTCGGAAAGGGAGCACTTTAAGAAATTTAGATGCTCAGCGTCATTGGCCATACTAACCAGACAATTTTGGAATCTTGATAAGAATTTTTGGAAACTGATGTTGTCGGTGTTCATCTCAAACCCACTGAATGTTGGTCCAGTGATCTGAATGTGGAGGGGTTTCACCACAAAGGAAGCAGAACTTCTTCCTGGAGTAGATGCGGAAACAGGATCCGGAAAAGAACTGGCAGCTGGTAAATGTAAGGAACAATCTAGTCCATCCAGCTGTATGTGGTATTCCATTAGCTGTGATGCCCAGCTAACCTCGGTTTCCAGTACGTTCATCTCAGGAATCGAAGCTAGCTCAAGCTTCATTATCCAGTCTTCCATTTCATTGATGTATCCCAGTATACGACCCCAGAAGACAGAGTAAACATGAGGGGTCACTCTGTCCCCATGGCACAGCCTTATTCTTTCTTCAATCTTTATCTTCAGCACTGTCAACCGGCGAAGGATCTGCTCCTTGGGAATTTCCACGATGAGCAACTTGATCACTAATTAAGTAACCGAACGGTCAACAAAAAGACGAGAAATTTCCTTTTTGCAATGTGTTGAAAAGAGTACTTGGAGTCTGCAGCAGTCGGGGTTGCAAAAAGGAATTCTCCTTAAGCGACCCACGCTAATAGGGTCTGGTAGTAATGAAGAATTAAGCTAAGAAAGAAACTCAACGCTCTGGTCTCTATCGAGGCCAGAACCACAATAGAATAGCAGGACATGAATGTATAGGTTGTAACTACTCCCACCATTCTCCCACTCGTTCCCGACTATAAATATCACTCTCTCTTCCTGCTCATGTTAGCCACATATCCTCCAAATGCTGAGCACACAATCTGTAAGTACACCATCTTTTTTTTGTACAAATTCAAACGCCATCCCCCTTTGTTTTCATTTTTTGAGATGCTGATAACTTATAGACGATCTTCAAAATACAAGCCTTTTAAAATTAAAATACAAAACTACAAATAAATAATTCAATAAAACACCTAATAGAATAAAATAAAACCTTTTTTAAAACACAAAACTATAAATAAATAAATAAAACAAAACTCAATGAATCCCAACCAATATATCTTCTTCAAAAGGGACACTTCAGTAATGCACCGTTTATTAACAATGAACCCAAACGCCAATTCTCCATGTTATAAAATTTTTTTTTATCTCATTTGACGATTCCCCTTGGGGGTATAGACTTTCTTTTTAGTTTAAAAAGTCAGCCCATCTGGATGAAACCGCAGTACGATTCTGAAATATGTAACGTATAGTTTTTAAATAAATTATTTGTATTTAGCTCTCACTCTTCTGCGATCGAGCATTGTTGTAAGGAAACGTGTCGCAAAATGTTAGGAAACGCGCGTCGCAAAATGTTAGGAAACGCACATCGCAAAATGTTGGAAAAAGCGTTGCAAAACATTAGGAAAGAACGCCGCAAAATGTTGGGATAAGCGTCGCAAAATGTTAGGAAAGAGCGGCATAAAATGTGAGGAAATGTGTCACCAAATGTTGGAAAAAGAGCCTCGCAAAATGTTGGAAATTTAAGACGGCTAGGGTTCGAAATCCCACAACAGGCACGAAAACTGAACCGTTGCAAACGCCAACAGTAAACAAAGCAACAAAACAGGGAAAAAAATAAAATAAATAAATGAACGCTAGCGCGTGCTTATCTACTTTTCAGAGTTGCGACATTGCTCTTTTAGCGTCGTGGCTCGTTCTGCCTGGTAGCATCTAACATAATAGGAAAACGAGACCCTTCGAAATAAGTAGTGTTCCCCTAAAATAATTATGGTTGGGGAAATAACCTCTCGGTGGGAGAAGAAGAACACCCCTCCCTCCTCCCCCCAAAAAAAATGTCCAGCTAAAAGTAAATAACTCTAAAAAAACAAAAAAACAAATCTCGGCCGAGATTCACTCGTAAATAATAAGAGAAATTAGTATCTCTGGCCTTCCCCAAAAATTAATTTCAACGTTAGTCACGTTGAAAGAAATAGTTGGTAACTTATTAGGTTGGCCTGAGGTAAGCAGGGAAGAGAGAGGGTATCAAAAAAAAACGTAATTTGTGTCCATCTGTATGGAATACAGACACGTGTAAACCAGCCCCAACTGGGTCCCAACCAAGCCATTAAATAAAAATCAAAAAACGTAACATGTGTCCATCAGTATGGAATACAGACACGCGTCAACCAGCCCCACCGGACCCCAACTGAACCATAAAACAAAACCGTAATATGTGTCCACCTATATGGAATACAGACCTGCGTAAATCAGCCCCAACTGGGTCCCAACTGAGCTATTAAAAAAATTAAAAAAACGTAATATGTGTCCACCAGTATGAAATACAGACACGCGTAAACCAGCCCCAACTGGGTCCCAACTGAGCCATTAAAAAAAACGTAATATGTGTCCACCAGTATGGAATACAGACATGCGTCAACCAGCCCCACCGGACCCCAACTGAACCATAAAACAAAACCGTAATATGTGTCCACCTATATGGAATACAGACCTGCGTAAATCAGCCCCAACTGGGTCCCAACTGAGCTATTAAAAAAATTAAAAAAACGTAATATGTGTCCACCAGTATGAAATACAGACACGCATAAACCAGCCCCAACTGGGTCCCAACTGAGCCATTAAATAAAACGTAACATGTGTCCACCAGTATGGAATACAGACACGTGTCAACCAGCCCCAACTGGACTATCAAATACCCAACCTCTTCTCCATCTCCCTGCTAACGTGATTCACGTGTACTGATTACTTCTCTCTCCTCTTCTTCCGAGAAGGGAAGATAATCCAACACCGCTTAGAATTGAGGTAAGGAAATTCCTTCACTGTATTGATTTTTTTTTCAATATAACTTGACACTATATATATATATATATATATATATATATATATATATATATATATATATATATATAAAATAAAATAACACGAAATTACAAATTACATAATCATCGATAGAATAATTTATTCAACCTTGTGGTATTGTCAAGCATCCAAGTGAGATGATTACATTTTTGAAAATGAGAAAATGTAATCATCTCACTTGGATGCTTGACAATACCACAAGGTTGAAATAAATTATTGCATCAATGATTATGTAATTTCGTGTTACTATATTTTATTTTATTCTTGTTCTGTTTATTACATTGAGCTCTCATACCCGGATTTCCTCCTGGAATTTATTTCATTATAACACACACACTATATATATATATATATATATATATATATATATATATATATATATATATATATATATATATGGACTCTGTGGCAGGGGTTCGAACCGTGTGACCGTCCGAGATTATCTTCCCTGCACTGATGAGAGCGAAAGCTCGAAACGCTAGCATATGTAGGCAAAAATAATTTAATATTATTTATTTACAATTAATATTAATACATTTATATATATATATATAAAACTTTGTTTTACAGAAAATCAACTTTTTGAGGCAATTTTATTTAGTTCAATTTAAACTCAGTATAACTTGTTACATAGGCTGCAACAGTATCCATTAGACCAATCATGCATTCTCTCTCTCTCTCTCTCTCTCTCTCTCTCTCTCTCTCTGTATATATATATATATATATATATATCAAGGTCTACCTTATTCAAGGTTGAACATATATATAGCAACGTCTAGCATCATCAGCGGCCATGATGATGCTAGACGTTAAATAACGTTTTAGCTAAAACATGTATGCGAATATGTAGCTAAAATGTTTGTATTAATAAAAATTTATACTAAAATATGGCTCTACTTGTTATTGAGCACAATTTTATAAACACTGTAGTTACATAAGATTAACCCTATGAACAAAAACCCAACAAACACTATATATATATTGAGAGAGAGGGGGGGGGATATGTTTGTGTGTTTGTATGTGTATGTATACACACACACATATATATATATATGCAGATACACATTAGAGAGAGAGAGATATGCACACACATATATATATACAGATACACACACATATATATACAGATAAACACATACACATAGGTAAATACATACACATAGATAAATACACACACATATTATATATATATATATATATATATATATATATGTATATATATATATATATATATATATATAGTCATCCACAGACAGATGTTTGTTCACATTACATTTAAATTTCTACATGTTGATACAATTAGGGAAACAGTTGGCAGGGAGGAAATTCCAAAGTCTAGCAGTTCGAGGAAAGAAGCTATTAGAGTATAAAGCCTTCCGGTTTCTGGGGACCTCAATAATGAAGGGGTGGGATTTAGCTGATTGTCGGGTTGGTCGAGTGTATTTACATTGAGGGGACACCAGAACAGCAAGTTCATCAGAGCACAATCCATTGAAATACTTGTAAAACAAACACAGGGATGCAACATAACAAATAGAGCTCTTTTCAGTAGTTGATACTGTTTAAGATTTCCCTGCTTCATGGCTTGTGAGGATGACACAACGGATACAAGCTCAGACTGTTGAAAAAGTGATCTGGTTTCAATGTTAGCCAGAAGCACTTGTCAGCAGCTACACTGAAGCATAACACTAAGATTCAGAGCCCTCACAACACTTTATGATTCAGGACCCCAAATGTACTACCTTGAAACTAAACACATAAAACTTTCCAGGCGCATTTGTGTGCTTCTAACCGTTAAAGGGTTAAATCATAGAATGAGATAAAGAGATTGTTTTGTTTGATTCATTTGCTGGGGGCAGCAGAGATTAATGGTGGAAAAATTAATTGTCTCATACAATTAATTATAATTGCTTAATCCGACTTGAAGATTAAATATCTATCTTATTATTCTGATCAGATAAAATATTTTTCACAAAATACACGTATACGCGTCTGTCTATAATCCCAGTCATGGAACATCAATGAATCCAATTATCTCAACAACTGCTGAATGTAAAATTAACTATAAACACTTATTCTTTAGGTTCCTGAGGAGCACAGTGTCGTCTCAGCAATTATTTTCAATTACATTTTTTCATAATTTTGTGGCATTCATTTTGGAAATGAAACCAGAATCTGAAGTGAAACATTTGTTAACCAGAATCTGAAGTGAAACATTTGTTAACCAGAATCTGAAGTGAAACATTTGTTAACCAGAATCTGAAGTGAAACATTTGTTAACCAGAATCTGAAGTGAAACATTTGTTAACCAGAATCTGAAGTGAAACATTTGTTAACCAGAATCTGAAGTGAAACATTTGTTAACCAGAATCTGAAGTGAAACATTTGTTAACCAAAATCTGAAGTGAAACATTTGTTAACCAGAATCTGAAGTGAAACATTTGTTAACCAGAATCTGAAGTGAAACATTTGTTAACCAAAATCTGAAGTGAAACATTTGTTAACCAGAATCTGAAGTGAAACATTTGTTAACCAGAATCTGAAGTGAAACATTTGTTAACCAGAATCTGAAGTGAAACATTTGTTAACCAGAATCTGAAGTGAAACATTTGTTAACCAAAATCTGAAGTGAAACATTTGTTAACCAGAATCTGAAGTGAAACATTTGTTAACCAGAATCTGAAGTGAAACATTTGTTAACCAGAATCTGAAGTGAAACATTTGTTAACCAGAATCTGAAGTGAAACATTTGTTAACCAAAATCTGAAGTGAAACATTTGTTAACCAGAATCTGAAGTGAAACATTTGTTAACCAGAATCTGAAGTGAAACATTTGTTAACCAGAATCTGAAGTGAAACATTTGTTAACCAGAATCTGAAGTGAAACATTTGTTAACCAAAATCTGAAGTGAAACATTTGTTAACCAGAATCTGAAGTGAAACATTTGTTAACCAGAATCTGAAGTGAAACATTTGTTAACCAGAATCTGAAGTGAAACATTTGTTAACCAGAATCTGAAGTGAAACATTTGTTAACCAGAATCTGAAGTGAAACATTTGTTAACCAAAATCTGAAGTGAAACATTTGTTAACCAGAATCTGAAGTGAAACATTTGTTAACCAGAATCTGAAGTGAAACATTTGTTAACCAGAATCTGAAGTGAAACATTTGTTAACCAGAATCTGAAGTGAAACATTTGTTAACCAGAATCTGAAGTGAAACATTTGTTAACCAGAATCTGAAGTGAAACATTTGTTAACCAGAATCTGAAGTGAAACATTTGTTAACCAGATCGGTCACTAATTGAGATTTTCCCTCAGATTTTAGGAATTTTTTTTTTACTTTCATCCAGGAGATTTGAGGATGTATTCAACAAAATTGTAAAATCTTCAATCAGCAGTTTCTTTCAACTAATTACAGTGCAAGAAATATTCAGTGCCGAAATCTTGCACGTACTATAAAAACCAAAACACAGCCTTTTCTTCCTATTTCTGTCTTTTCTTTCAGAGACAAAAGATATGCATACGATACATTCTGGGCGGGTTCGTTGGGTCAAAGGATCCCTTGGCAAGCAGCACACACATAACGAGACTTTCACGGACTACTAAACACGGCGCCAGTATATACACAGTGCTAAACGAACACTCTCACACTAATAAAACAGCCACGCTAATATACCCACACACCTCCATGCCACACACGGTGACAGCTGAGATGAACATGTGGACTCAAGTTCTCCTTACATGCAAAACAACTCTTTCTCTTAGAACTTTCCTTGGACACCTTGAACTCTTATTTCTTCACAAACTCTTTGTCTTTCATTGTCTTAACAAAGTTGTCAATAAAAATTGATTAATATTTTGTATGGATAGACTTTCTCATTCTTTTATTTGATAATGTCCTATACGCAACAGGATTTTAGTCTGGGAGGAGCATACACTAGTTTTATTTTAAATTTTATTCAACCAGTGATAAAAATTGCCCTCAATTGGAGGAGATGAATCCTTTCGAGTGCAATTTAGGGAAGGTCTGATGATTCAAAAAAAAAATCAGGTCCATGAAGGGAACCTTAAGATAGACTGTTAAGACCAACCCATATAATATTTTTTGTAACAACCTGGACGTCAAACGAAAGGAAAACAAAACCTTTTTATAAACAACAACGAAAGGTGTTTTATTTAAGTTACCTACACCGTTGGGTGTAGGTTGGAGAAAGTGTAGTCAAAATGAAGAAAAGAATGAAGTAAGAAAGTTCGGCGGTTGAAAGTCTGTTTTGGGGAATATGTCTTCAGTGAAGATATCTTCACTCGGCTGTCCAGTGAACAGGGCAGGGAGAGGAGATGATCTTTCTTCGTTGCTTTCATGAAACTTTCTGATTGTTGTCCGCAATTCCCAAAAGGGCTGAAGTACTCCTACAAGGGGACGGTTTAAATCAATACGCCCTGGAAGCTTATTGGTCAGTGTGTGACAAAATCACTTAACAGGGACTGTTCTCCGAGAGAAAATAAATGTCATTATTTATGATTGCTAAAGTCGGGTGGGTATGGCTACTACTACGTATGACAAGACAGACATAATTTTGTACATTTCACTACCTACCTCGCCCTTTAAACCGTGCGATGACACAACAATCTCATCCCTGTGCGTGTGAATAAGTCATTTCTAATTGAACTATGAATAAACAAAAGGTTAACATCAACATGTCACCTGGAATTATTAGAAAAGAATTCTTATAAATTCATTATTATTTTTACACAACAACAACTCGTGTCATGTTAATAGTTAATCTGATGCCACAATGGCAGGGGGACAAATGATGTACTTGCTGTACTTAACTTAGAATAAACCATAAAAACACCAGATGCATAACAAACACCTTCTTTAAAAGATTCAGTTAAGAAGATAACAAAAAGAGAGGATTAAAGTAAGAAATGTCATCGAATGACGATGACACCAAGAATTAATTAATTTTGTTAATTTATATGATTTTATTTCAAACCGACAATAATAACTGAATAGAGTTTTACTTAGGTAGAAAAATTATAAACCTCTACGTCATAAAATTTAAATAACAGCAGCTTTGTTTGTTGCTTTTGTTGTTGTTGTTGTTGTTGGTGGTTGCAGTAAGAGACTGCACTCTTAGGCGTCAATGCATTGACGTTAAAAAGATTGTTGTTGTTTTGTTTTTTTTCCAGTTTTTATTTTTCATTTTTAGTTAGTTTAACAATTAACAAATAAATTAAACAAAAATAAAAGTCATAAAATGACAATTATTTCAAAATTAATAGCTGACTGACTGTCGTGTATTCAATGATGAAAACGAAAAGTCAAAATAAAAATACTGTTAGAAAGAAAATAAATATAGTGATAGCGAGGAGAAAGGAAAGAGGGAAAAAGAAAAAGACGGGGAAAGAAATAAAAAGATGAAGAAAGAAACGCAGAAAGAAAGATAGGGAGAAAGAAAGAGGACAAAACGAAAGGGGAAAGAGAGAGAGAGAGAGAGAGAGAGAGAAAGGGGGGTCAACTCTTTTTTTCTTTTGAATTCAATGAAAATAAACTTGACTCAAGCGAGATTTTTTATTCAATTATGTTTACCTTATTATAACAAATGATTAATTTTTAAGAGAACAAACGACTTAGGTGATGAATTGAAATATATAAGAAAAAGTAAAACTAGGAAATTATTAATCACGTGTTCTTGTAGAATCATTTTCCCAAGTTCAAGGGGAAGAGGGCGGGGCTGGCATTAGAACATTAACAAAAACTGAATTAAATTGAAATCAATTCTAAGCGGAAAATATTAGATCTTTTTCTCAAATCACCTCAGATTCGATGTTAATGTTATGATAAAAGGTGGACTAAATGTTATGAATCAATATTAGTTAATCGTCAAATAGTCGAAGTTGATGTTGAAAAAGATTACAAAGGAAGAACAGGTCAGTGCGTATCAATTAACCAGGTAAAAATCAGTTTCTGCTAGTTATTTTTATTTATTTATCTTTATTTATTTAAAATGACAATAATAAAAGAACACAATTACATTTTAAATGATTTTCCAAGTTGTGAAAATAATGAATTAAAAAAGAAAATCAAAATTCAGGAAATAAAGTTCAATTACAATTATCCTTTCGCTCCCAATAGTTTTTATTTTTCAAAATGTAAGGAATTTTTTTTTTTTTTGTAAAACGAACATAAAATATTATCAACATTCAGTGGATTTTTTAAACCTTTTTTGTAAAGTTTTAAAGTGTTTAATTAAAAAGAACAAAAATTGTTTTAATATTTTCATCTTAAAGAATTCAGTTGTCATTACAGCAGATTACTACGACAAAAATAAAATAAAAAAACAAAAAAAGTTAATAAAACAATAAAAACATGTTGACTCCGTGCGCTGCTGAACTTTTAATTTTGTGTTTTAGTTTAAGTTTGAAGTTTAACCCCCAAAAAAGTAAAACACAAGTTACATAACAAAAAGGACTTTATGTTTTGGGCGTTTGTTTTTTGTTTTTCAGGTGCAAAAAAAATTTTTTTTTTTAAGGGAAAACTAAAAAGAATTTAATTCCTATTAAAATAAATAAAATTGCAAGCATGACTTAGTCATGTTTGCAATATGACTATATTTTGAATTATTTTTTTCTAAACCCTCCATCTGGTAAAGCTGATTTCGGATGTAATAGTTTTTCTTAATTCTTTAACAAATTAATGGACACCCAGAGGATTTCAAGTACTTTGACGGAGAATCCCGAGTCATGGCTGAAACCGTTTACGATTTGAAAGTTGCGAAAAAATGCCAGAAGGCCGACGACACTAAGCATGCGAAAGATTAGGGTTAAAAACAAAAAAACTGGTCCCGAAAAAAAAAGTTGAAAAAACTTTCTCAAAATAAAAAGAAAAAAGGTGGCTTTCAAATCTTAAACTGCTTCGGCCATTTCCGGGACTAGGGATTCTCCATCATCCAATAGTACTGAAATCCTCTGGGTGCTCACGAATTCTGAAAATTGGTAGTTTAATATAAGATGAATTTGTATCTTAATCAAATCAACGTTTGTTTGTTTAATTAATAAATATATAGAAAATTTTGAATGTAAAAAGTAGAATGACAATTGTGAAAATGCTCCAAAAGTGATGTGGAAAATTGTTCTCTTTCTTGCTTGTTCCACTCTTTTTAATGTTGGAAAAAAAGGCAGTTTCATTTGTTTTTCATTACTTCTCTTTTACATTTCAGAGATTGTTTAAATATTTGTTGCTCTTTTTTTAATTCTAAAAGTGAAAAGAATTGAATGATTGCGAGTATATGTTGATGCTACATTTAATCTTTTCTATCCTCTGGCAGTGGAAGAGAAATCCTTCTAGACTGAATCAATTAAAATTTTTGTCCAAATACAGAGTGACCCCTTTTGGGGGGAGCTGCATTTCCGCCACATTAGTTTTAATGTGGGGAGAATGCAGTGCCCTTGTGACTAAATTTGCCCTCGTGGGGAGGCAAGTAAATCAGGACTGTGAGTTTGGTTATCATGCACATCGCGATCTTGATTTTCTCTAAAAATTGTCACAATTAGCTTTTAATTTAGTCATTTTAATTATTCTAAAAAAGAGAATATTTGTCATTCATGTCATGCGAAAACTGAAGTTATATAAAAGTGGAATTCAACAACTATTGGCAATGAATGAATTCCCCTGACTTGCCTCCCCGATGACACACAATGTCGGATTTTAATGTGAGGGGGGGGGGGGATCCAGCCCCCCCCCCTTCCCGCCCAATAAAAATTTCATCCATCTAGAAGGATTTCTCCTTCACTGACCGAGGACAGAAAAGATGAAGTGTAGCATCAGAACAGATACTACACTTTGCTCCTAGCCAAAAGGCCAACATTCATTACAAAATTAGCGAATGACACTATTAAAACTTTATAATTAAATTAAATGAAAGTTTAACATTTTAGAAAAGATGCGTACATTTTTTTTTTATAATTTTGAAAATCACGTAAAGAAAACTTAAAAAAAAAAAACGTTTTAGAATCGTTAGGAAAACCTTAAACTATAATTAGCATAAAAACCAATGCGACACAAGCAACACATTTTAATGATGTGTGTTTTATTTATTTATTAAAAAGAATAAAATTGCTGAAATTTCTTAAAACAAATGAGAAAATGAAAAAGTATCAAATCCTTCGAAAAGAAGAAGTCGACATAAAAGCGGACGACAGTTTGTTAACGGACCGAGAAAAATGGATAATCATAAAAAAATGAAAGAAAGACATACATTAAAACCTTCATTGGTTTAAAAAGTGCTCAATAAATAACCTTTCACATATCGTCATTAGCCATGACAACTTTTTTTTTTTAATATGAAACATTTTTTGATACTTAACAAACACGAAAGGTGATTCATGCCATTTGGGCATGTTTACTACTGTCGAGTAGTTTTTCTGCTGTTCATTCATATTTTGAGTCGATCTCGTCATTATCAAAAGTGTTGATGACTGTTTCGTGTTTAATCAGAGATGTTGATTGTGAAAGCAACTATATATGAAGAAATCAAAGAAAATGGAGGGGGGGGGTCATTGCAAAAATGGAAAAGATCATAAATGAAAGTGGTGGAATGATCAAAGAGAAAGAGAAAGTCGCCACTAAAAAACAAAACAGTAATTAGAAATTCAAAGACAAAACACACCAAAACATGAATGATCTTTAATAGATCCACCACTTACTTGTATGTTAAAAATGTGTAGCGAATCGAAAGATGAGGCCAGCGGGTAAAACGATTTATGTGAAGGACAGATAATATGAGCAGAATCTCTCGATATCCACCGAAAATCTGATCGCTCTCCGCTGCTGTCGCTCAGCAGATGGAAAAGAAGAAAGCAGCAGTCACCGCCGCCGCCGCCGCCGCCGCCGCCGCCGTCGTCGTGATCGCAGTGAAGCGAGACATGACGGCGAATGCGATCACGGACGACCACCACCACGACGACGACGATGACTATTATTATTATGTACTCACAAGGAGTTCTCACACAGGCAGTAATCAGTGATTGATCACTGATAGTCACCAGTGGTGTTCCCTGGAGTCTGAGTGATAACAAGTCTCCCCATTTTTCTAGTGCTCTCCACCTCTTTCGATAACTACTGCAAATGAATTTGCGTTATCACAACAGACGCTTACCACCGATTTCTCGTTGGTAACGACCATTGGTCTTCTCTGAGATTTGGATGACAATAAGCCTTCCAATATCCCAGTGCTCTCTGCACTCTTCCAGCGGAGGTCTGGTTAGTGCTATCCCTCCTCCGTCCTTCCATCCTCCTTGATCCTTCATGACTGTTTTGTGCTGTATCAGCCAGGGCTGGTGCCATCACATTTTTTTGGGGGGGGGGGGGGAGGAGGGTGTAGTTTATGAAATTTCTTGCAGTTTCTGTTCCTTGGGTTCTTGTGGTGCTCTTTATGTGATTTTGTTTTCTTCCTATTGCACCTCGCATGTGATTGGTTAGTCTTCGTAGTTTATGTGGAAAGGTTTCCGCATTCAAGGATTTTCCTTAAGATGTAAGCTGTTTTTATCATTGCCGTCCGTTGTATGGTCTCAGTCTTCCCTTTGATTCCAATTTCTCCCAGTATTTTTTCCAGGTTCTTCGGAACTGTTCTTGGTGCTCCTTCTGATTATTGATATTATATTTACTTTCTTCATACTTCATATCCCTTTCTCGGGCAAGTTCCGTGTATTTGCTTCGTCTTCACCCTGTGATCAGCTGGGACGGCAAAATCTACGATTTGGCAGGATTTTTTTTTCTTGTTGATTATTATGACATCTGGTCTGCTTGCTTGTATGAGTTTATCTGTTTGTACCTCCATATCCCAGAGGATTTTGTGTTTTTCGTTTTCAAGTACTGTCTCTGGTTTATGCTTGTACCATTTGTCCGAGTGTTCAAAATGCATTTGTTTGCATAGCTCACGGTGTCTTGCTTTCCCCACACAGTCATGCCTATTTTTGTATTCTTTTGAGGCCAGTTTTGGACATTCACTTATTATGTGATTTATTGTTTCGTCTCTTTGTCCACACAGTCTGCATTTACTGTTTTCCTGGGTTTTATCTATTTTAGCTTTAATGTAGTTGGTCCTAATCGCATTGTTTTGTGCAGCCATCAGTAAAGATCCCGTTTCTCTGTTCAGGTGTCCTTTTCTCAGCCATGCCCAACTATTTTCGTGCGTCTCTTTTCTTGTCATTCTTATGAAACGCCCATGTAGTTGTTTTTCTTCTAACTTTTCTTTTCTTGTCTGTTTGTGTCCGGTTTCAGTGCTTCCTGAGTTGTTCGTTGGGACGGTGTCTCTTGCTGCGGTGATCAGCATTTCTGTGTTCTGGTTTATGTATTTCTCCAGCTCTTTTTTAGTGTCGTCCGCACAGTCTTCTATACTTACCAGTCCTCTTCCCCCTTCGTTTCTCTTCATGTAGAGTCTGTCTGTATCGTCTTTTGGATGTAGTGCGTTATGCATGATCATTAATGTTTTTAGTCCTCTGGTCAAGGTGACTGAGTTCTTCTTTTGTCCAGCTTATGAATGGTCCAGAGTATCTTATTAGTGATACTGCCCAGGTATTTATTCCTTTGATTAGGTTTCTGCTATATAATTTTGTTTCTAAGAGTTTCTTGTTCTTCTCAGATATTATTTTCCAATCTCCTCTTTCTTTCTGTTGATTTGATTGTGTCTGCTTCCAAAACTCCCAAATATTTATAGCTGTCTTGTTCGCTTAGCGCCCTCATCTGCTCTTGGTTGGGTAGTTCCATGCCCTCAGTCGTCTCCAGCTTTCCTTTTTTAATCTCTAGCAATGCACATTTTTCCATTCCGAATTCCATTTGAATGTCCTGGTTGAAGATTCTGGTCGTATTTATCAGCTTTTCCAGTTGCTTTTTGCAAATTATTATTATTATTATTATTATTATTATTATTATTATTATTATTATTATTATTATTATTATTATTGTTGTTGCTGTTGCTGTTGTTGTCATCGTCGTCGTCGTCGTCACTAGAGGTTATCACATAGGTCATCATCAGTGATTACTCACTTGTTCCCTGGAGTCTGAGTAACAACAAGTCTCCCCATATTCTCAGCACTCTGCTTCTTTCAATAACCATTGTTACGAATCATTTTGCCTTATCACAACAGCCGTTTACAATTAACTTCTCGCTGATGACATTTTAGAATTTGAGTACTCTCTGTACCCTTTCCATCTTTCTATCGTCTTTGACCCTTCAGGACCATTTTATGATACACCAATCGAGGTTGGTGCCACCACATGTGTTTTTGTTTTTTATCGGGGGGGGGGGATGGTCTCAGATTATGGGATAACTGGCAGTTTCAGTTCTCTTTCCCATATAATGTTCCCTTCTGTGTGGTTGGTCGGTGCTGCCTGGTTATGTGAGCTGGTTTCTGCACTCAGTGATTTTCCTTAATATTTCAACTGTTTTCAACAGTGCCATGCGTTGTATGGTGTCAATTTTCCCTTTGATTCCAAGTTCTCTTAGTCTTGTTTCCATGTTCTTCGGAACCGTTCCGAGTGCTCCTACAACTATTGGTATTTTCTTCATGCTCTATATTCCCTTCAGCTCTCTGGCAAGTTCTATGTATTTGCTTAGTTTTTCTGCCTCCTTCAGCTTCACCATGTGAACTGCTGGGACGAAATTTACTATTTGGCAGTTTTTTCCTTCTTGTTGATTATTATCACATTCGGTCTCCTTGCTTGAATGAGTTTCTCCATTTGTATTTCTCTGTCTCAGAAAGTTTTATGATTTTCATTTTCCACTACTGACTCCGGATTGTGTCGATACCATTTATCTGCATGATCAAAGTACAGACATTTACATAGTTGCCACTGACTTCCCAACGCAGTCATGTCTGTTTTTGTGTTCCTTTTGGGTTAGTTTGCTGCGTTCCTTTTCGGAGGACTGTTATTGAAAAGTAAAGGTCTAAAAGTGAATGTTACAACACAAAAGTGATGATCAGTGGTTGTAGTGTTGGAAAAAGGAAAGTTCCCCTGCTCAGTTTGTGGAAATGCAATTCGATTCTTTTGTGGTACTTGTACGCATTGGATACATAAGAAGTGCAGTAAAATTACAAGTAGGTTGAGAGAGGATAACCAATTTGTGTGCAATAATTGTAAGACAATGGAGATGAATGAGAACTCAGATGTGGAAAAAGTATATCTGGATGACGAAGCTATTGAAGTTGTGGAGAAATTTTGTTACCTTGGTGATACCATTGGAGCACATTGAAAAAATGGATGAGAGTTCTTTGGTTAGTAAATGTAGAACAGTTGAGTTAGCAGATTCAGTTCACAGGGGAAAACCAAGGAAAACATGGGAGGAAATGATAAGGATGGACTTGAGAGAAAAAGAGATAAATAAACAACTGGGCAGAGATAGGTTAGTTTGGAAGTTAATTTCTAACAGCCATCCATCGCATGCTAGCATGTAAAATGGATGTAAACTGAATATGATGACGATGAATACCGTTTTGTCACTTTGTTCATAGAGTCTATATTTGATGTTTTCCTGTGCTTTTATGTAGTTCGTTATGATTTTGTTGTTTTGTGCGGGTGTCAGTAGTGATTCAGTTTCTCTGTTCAAATTTCCTTTTTGTAGCCATGTCCATGTGTTTTTGTGCGCTATTTCTTTGGCCAGTCTTATATATCGTCTATGTAGCTGCTGCTTCTTTTCCCATTTTCCTTGTCTTTTTCTTTTCTTCTTTCACTGCTTTCTCTATTGTTTATCTTTGCAGTGATTTTAGTGGCAGTAATCAGCCTCTCTGTATTTTAGTTGATGTATGTTTCTAGTCTTTCGGTTGCATCGTTCACGCAATCTGCAATATTTACTAGTCTTCTTCCCCCATCTTTCATTTTGACATAAAGTCAGTCAGTATCATCCTTCAGGTGCATTGCGTTGTGCATAGTCATTAGTTTCCTGGTTTTTTGATTCAGCTATATGAGCTTTTCCTTTGTGAAGTTTATGAAGGATCCAGAGTATCTTCAGAGATACTGCCCAAGTATTTATTTCTTTAATTATGTTTCTCCTATATATATTTTATTTCAGGAGCTTTCTTGTTCTAACCATTTCTTTAACCTTGATGGTGTCTGCTTTCATGATTCTTAGGTATTTACAGATCTCGTGTTCACCAAATGCTCTTGTCACATCTCGATTGGGCAATTCCATACCTTCTTTTGCTTTCAGTTTTCTCTTCTTCATCTCAAGCAGTGCACATTTTTCCATTCCAAACTGCATTCCTATATCCTGGCTAAAGATCCTAGTAAAATCTGTATCCTGCACATGGCCATGATAAACAGTAATGGAGATAGAGAGTCTCCCTGGATGATGCTTCTCAGGTTGTGTTCTTTCGTTGTCAGTTCCCGCCTTTATGTTTCCATTGTTTTCTTCATAAATTTGATAATTTTGTTAGATATTTTTTACATCCTTAATCATACAATTATCCAGGCTAAAGTGCGATATTTCTTTCTGTGGCAAAACTGCAAAAACGAAAGTATATGTGATTCAAGGGATTAATTCATGCTTTTTTGGAGTAGACTGGATAGTACTCTTTAATTTATTTGAACTCCCGATGAACTTTTTTTGCAACGAAATAAACAGTGCAAAAAAGAAAAAAATGATTAAAAATGAAAAATTTATGAATGAATTGAAAGATGAATATCCCAGAGTTTTTTCTGAGGGGTTGGGTTTATGCACAAAGACTGAAGTCAAGTTTGAACTCAAGGAAAATATCAATCCAATTTTTAAACCTAAGAGAAACGTCCCTTTTTCCTCCTTAGACGCAATTAACAAGGAACTGGAAAGATTTTAAAAAATGGGAGTTATATTTAAGGTAGACCATGCAGACTGGGCATCGCCTACCGTCTATGTAAAAAAGAAAAACAGAAAAATAAAAGTGTGCGCCGATTTTTCAACGGGTTTAAACGATTGCCTAAAAGATCACAATTATCCACTACCTTTACCAGAAGACATTTTTTCAAAGTTAAATAGGGGTAAGATTTTTTTTTCAATCGATTTGTCTGACACGTACTTACAGGTTAAAGTGAGCGAGGAATGCTCAAAATATTTGTGCATGAATACACATAAGGGAATTTTCAAGCTAAACAGGCTCCCTTTCGGCTTAAAAGTTGCCCCCAGCTTTGTTCCAACAGATTATGGACACTATGCTGGCGGGTCTTGAGTTTGGTATCGCCTATTTAGACGATATTCTAGTCAAAAGTAAGAATGTTTACAAACATGAAATGCACATTAGAGTTACATTCAAATGACTAGAAGAATTTGGTTTCAAATTAAGTCCCGAGAAGTGTCAATTCTTCATGGAAAGAATTAAATACCTCGGACAGGTGATCGACAGTGAAGGCAGAAAACCGGACCCACAAAGGACCGATGCAATTAAGAATATGCCTACACCCGACACAGTTGCAAAACTACAATCGTTTCTTGGGTTGGCCCAATATTATGCAATCTACATTCCAAAAATGTGTGATTCATGAGCCCCCCCCCCCACACCCATAACGAATTATTGAGGAAAGACAAAAAATGGATTTGGTCGAAAGATTGCGAGACGGCTTTCCAGAAAATAAAAAAATGTCTACTCTCAGATCTCGCTATAGCTTATTATGATCCTGAGAAAGAAATTATCCTTGCGACTGATGCTAGTGAATATGGAGTGGGTGTTGCACTGCTACACAAATATGAAGATGGTACTACTAAACCGATCGCACATGCTTCAAGGACTCTTCTACCGGCTGAGAAAAATTTTAGTCAGATCGAGAAAGAGGCATTATTGATTGTGTTCGGGGTTAAAAAATATCATCGCTTTTTACATGGTAGATCATTTATACTTCAAACAGACCATAAACCGTTAGTTACGGTATTTGGATAAAAAAAAAAAGACATTCCTACCCACACTGCTAACCGTTTACAGCGATGGGGTATAACCCTACTGAACTATCATTTTAGGATGGGTATTCCATCGCATCTAAAAGACATGAGCATGTGGATGGACTGTCAAGATTAATTCCCAAAAATGAAGAGATTTTAGAAGAGACTGTTAAAAGAGACTAATAGAGGAAAAATAAATCTCAGGTCTGTTGTTAAACACTATCAGAGAATTACCTGTAACTTTGGAACAGATAAAACCTTTCTCAATTTGCGACAACACTTTAATGTACGCAGATAGAATTTTAATACCTCAATCTCTACGTACAGTTATGCTGAAAGAATTTCATACCGGTCATCCTGGCATGTCTCAATCACTCATGTGATGCTACGTATACTGGCCAGGAATGGACAAGGAAATAGAAGGTTTTGTAAAACTGTGCAGATGTTGTCAATTGGCTGCAAGGGCGTCTCCGGTCAAAACGAATCCTTGGCCAAAAACGGATTTGCTGTGGGCACGTCTACATATAGACTATGCTGGACCGATTAATGGATATTACTACTTGATCTTGCTGGCCAAGGAAGAAGCTGACTCAAACTAAACAGGCTGAAAACCTTTGCAATAACGACAACAATAATTTCAAAAGTGATTTTGAAAACTTTAAACTAATAATTAGAAAATAATTTCTGACTTGAATTGAAGTTTAAAAACGAGCATCAAGTATTATGGTTCAGAAACCACAAAATTTCAGACGCACCCCTATTGTATCAAAGAACTGTTTAAAGGCAAAAGTCAAGTATTATGGTTCATCTGTGTTCGTAAATAAAAGGAAAACATTAATTTTCTCACACACTCCTGTCATATCAAAGTGTTTTCTTTATTTTAACTCTTATCTCAGGGCTTTATTTTATACTAAATTGAATTATAATGGCTTCCCAAGGACTAATTAAATGTGCCGCCCCCTTTATTTTTTAATTAATTTTTTCCTGGGACACTGTTTACTTGCATTCTAAGATCTGATATTGTCATAATGGTTAAATTCACAGTATGCTCACATGCGATATGCAAATGGAAGATACACACACACTCTATCTCTCTTTCTCTCTCTTTCTCTCTCTCTCTCTCAGACATGCGAGAGTATGCCTTAGTTTCCCCAAAAAGAAGAATTTAATGTCCCTCTGTCTTTGAAAAGAACAATTTATATATAGCAGTAATAGAGGAGCTCGAGTGGGCTTGAGCTGGAACTGAAGCAGGAACGGGTTGTAACTGGTGTGAGTGGTAGCTGGAGTGGGCTGCAACATTGTGCTGGCTGGAACAGTTTTTTTTGTTTTTTTTTTCATGGAAATCGCTCCAGACAAGGCATGAAGCCACTTAATGTAAGGAGCTAAAAAAAAAATATTACTTCAAAATCAAAAACTAGCCAGCGATAAGTGTTAGATAGATTCCAACCCAGAAAATAGCAATTCTCCCCCCTTTGTCAGAAACGTCGCTCATTGAATGTGAGGACCTAAAGGACAAAATAATCAATACAACAGGATCATCGGGTGCTGGTTGCTGGCTACTAAATATTTTGCTCCAAAACTGTTCTGTTGTTGCATGTAGGTGAGTTTTGTTGGTCTCAAGTCGACATTTTCCAAGTAACCGGATTATTCAGTTTAAAGGGTAAAAGGAAGCATGTGCATTGCACAATGTAAAAACAGTGGTGTCTTTTACAATAAGATGATCAAGAAAAATATGTTCTGTTTTTTTTAAAGCCAGCCACTCAAAAGAGATAGAAATCTCTTTTTGGTTATTGACCACTGGGTAGACGCGAGAGTAACAAAAATCTTGCGTTCACGCCGAGATCTTGTGTGGGAACCGATTCTCTCCAAGCTAACAAATGTCAATATGGATATAAGTACTAAAATTGTATGGCAATGCTGATATTCTTTTGCTGCAGTAAGCAAACATGGGTCAATATTCAAACACTTAGACCTTGAACTAGCTTCCATGTTTTTATTTAGGTCAGATGAATAAATTGCAATTAGAAAATGGAGAAAATGTTACCTTAAATAAGGTTGCTAACAAAAAAAAATGAAACATATCTAATTTATATTCTATTAAGGTTAGTAAAATGTACTGGGGGTGGGAGGAGGAACAAAAACAAAGATTAATACAGCTTTTCATTAAAGACAAAATATAAAAATATAAATATTGTTTATATCCATAACTGAATTCATTATACAAAATATACTTTAAAATATAATTGTTTTTTTTTAGCCAATATGCACTTCGTAGAGTGCATACTTCCACCATAGTTCAACATAGATACCACCACACAAAATATATTTGAATGTGGGAACAAATTATAAAATATTTGAGAAACTTTTCAATTAGTAGAAATTGGTTGTGTATGTCTTTTTAAGCATTTATTTATCAGGATTTTAAATTAAAAGCTGAGTTTTGCGACCCCAGAAATTTGGAGCATTTTGTTTAATCTCATAGTTAGCTGTACCTTTTACTTTAAATTTTCTAAGTATTAAATCCAAAGTCATTTAAGATCATTTTGTTTCCTATTTAAAATGTAAATTACCTCATTCATTATTAGCTGTACCTTACTCGGTGTAGTCCGGGATTCATTAATGTCATTTTAATTTAAATTTTTAAAATATAATATAAGTCATAAAGAGATGGAATAAAAAAGCTAAAAATGTAAGGGAGATAACTTATATTTTTACACTTAAGTTAAAATAGGAATTATCTCCCTACAATTTTGAGCTTTTTAGGTCATTATTTAAAATTGTTTTCATTGTAACAATCTACCTTGATGGAATAATTATTTTTGGAAAGAAACTGGAGTGAATTACACTTTTTTAGTGAATAGAAAAAGGATAAAAAGGAAGAAACTGCTAGTCAGAATCAAATATCGATGGGTCACATACATTTCTATTTAGGTACAATATAGAAAATCCAACAAAATAACCATATATATTAGAAGCATATATTCATAATTCAACTAAGTTCTCATGTGAGAATATGCCCTTATCTCAAGAAAGGCTTATGCTATAATCATGGTGTTTCAGCAGTTCTATTCTAGCACATAAATATTACAATTTAAAAACGACTAATTCAAATGAGACCTAATAGTGCCAGAAAAAAAAGTTAATGCTGTATCTCACAATGTTACAGAAAGTGAAAAAAAAAAATGCTGCATCTTTCTCTTTTATCCAGATCCTCACCCAAATTTTAATGGATTCTTCTGTAGCAAATGTGACACATTTTGTAAAAACCAGTTGAGTAGTTTTTGCATAATCCAACAAACAAGCAAACATTTTTGTTGACATGTATGCCACTTCTATTATGTTAGATCTCTGCTGTTGAGGTGGTGACCACAGCCAAAATGGTGGACACCACTAATGTGGATGTTGTCAACGGCTAATTATGTAAATATGAGACTATTTTTTTCTTGTATTTCTTTTCTCCTAGGATTATTTCTGACTCTAATATTCAAACCTTATTTAATTGTATAGCCTCTAAAGATGAAACGACAATTGAAAAAATAAAGTCTTTTGCTTGACGCAATTGTTTAGCCTTATCAGAATCAAAATGAATATCTCTCTCTCTCTCTCTCTTTCTCTCTCTCTCTCTCTATATATATATATATAATACGTTTGAAAAGCATATGAATAGAATCAATGGTACATATGGTTACTGTCACTTTCACACTTTAGTGTAACTGATGAACTACCAGTTCCCATTCGTGGCATTGATTCTATACTTACATCCTTCAAACTTATCCCCAAGATCATAATCTTAGTCATAGTCTCAACCAATGTCATATACAATGCTGTTTAAAACAGTTTTGTCAGACTGTTTTGCAAACACATAAACAAATAAATGCACACTCACACATAGACACTGACACACACATTTGCATTTATTTATACTAGTGGAACCTTGTGGAAATTCGACAGTGCTTTCTACATCAATCAATTTACTGCTAATAATAATATTCCTTTTGAAATAATAAATCTCTGTCAGGGTCAATACTATTAAGAAAATAATTACTTTTTCTTTCTCCGTAAAAATAAGTGTCATCGTCAGCTAAATAAATAAAACGAATATGTTTCTTTTTTTATTTATTTATTTATTTAAAATTCTAGCAATTTAATTCTTTTTAAAACAATAAATATTCTTTGTCTTCTTACCATAAACATAATTGTCAGCTAAATATTCTTCAAATCAATAAAAACGAATATCACTTTTTGAAATGTATTTATTTAAAATTGCAGTGTTTTTGTCGACATGATAACATAATTTGATTTGGAACAATTCATTTTAAAATGGGTGGTAAAGTCGGAATTTTTTTACCTTAGCAACATCAGATTAATCACCATCTTTATTAAGCAGACAATCTCATATTTTTAAAATGTGTGTGAAAGGTGATAACGTACATACAAACATGAAGTACCTTAGCGTATTATTATATAAATAGATGTTTATATAGATTGGATATTAAAATGTATGTGAAAGGTGATAACGTACATACGAACATGAAGTACCTTAGCATATTATTATATAAATAGGTGTTTATATAGATTGGATATTAAAATGTATGTGAAAGGTGATAACGTACATACGAACATGAAGTACTTTAGCATATTATTATATAAATAGGTGTTTATATAGATTGGATATTAAAATGTATGTGAAAGGTGATAACGTACATACGAACATGAAGTACCTTAGCATATTATTATATAAATAGGTGTTTATATAGATTGGATATGCCTAGTTAAAATTCTGTTAGAAAAAAAACTATGAATCTGCAATGTTATCCCAGTTATGGGTAATATGGCAACTTGCATTCAATTAATTATATAACATGAATCGTTTATAATAAGTATTGTGTTTAGGATTAAATAACTTATATTCTTGTTAATAATTATTAAAGTAATTCCTTGTCTGGTAAGTGTCAATTCCCTATCAGTTCATTCCAATCCTTCCTATATCTATGTGGTTTTTTAATCTATTGATTTATACTGAATCACAATTGAATTTATTTCAGGTGAAGTTTATTTTTGCTTTTTCAAATTGGATATGAATGGGTATATGTGTATATGTATGTGCATGCGTATGTATGTGTATATGCATGTGTCCGTTTAGTGTGTATTATTGTATTTGGTGAGGAGTGCACAATTTACGCATGTTGTAGTTTATTGATTACTATTTGTTGTTATGTTGCTTTTGTTATCTTTTTTTATTTTTTGTATCTTTTTCTTTTTCTTTTTCTTTTTCTTTACTTATTATTATTATTATTATTATTATTATTATTATTATTATTATTATTATTATGAAGAATACTTAAATTAGTGGGGGGTTTTTTTGGCGGGGGGGGGGGTGGAGATTACCTTATAGGTATGTCTCCGTACCCACTAACATTTGTACATTTTTGTATTTTAAAATTATTAAATAAAGGCGTTTTAGCATTATTATTATTATTATTATTATTATTATTATTATTATTATTATTATTATTATTATTATTATTATTATTATTGTTGTTGTGGTGGTGGTTTTTGTTGTTGTTAATCACAAATGGTTTATTTTTCTATAAAACAGACAAATTCAGATGATTTATCAGTTTTTTTATGTTTATATTTAAGTTTTACTATCTATTAGTCAGAACAAGAAAGAAGATGAATTTTCTGTGTTATAATTGTAGCAGTTACATAATTACGGTCTATTTTTTTGCACTAGCATGTTCTTACTCGCGGAGTGATTAATATCTGGTTCAGTAAGATAACACAGGCGTGTTGTAACTCAGGGAGTGATTTATACGTTGTTCGATAAGAACACCATTTGCGTTGGAAAGGCAACTTCCGCCCAAACCTTATCCCACCTTTTAGAACGGTCAGAGTTGAAACGCCTACACTACCAGACGTTATGTTTCTTTTCTCGTCTCCAGCCATGACTTGGCTACACGAAACGAAAAATACTGACTCACCATATATTATATTCCTGTTTTAATAACTCTAACATGTTTGTTGTGTTTATGAAACTGTATTAATAAAATTGATTTAAATGGGAGATGGAGAAGTTTGTTTTTATTGTAGTTGTTGATAACCCATTGTCTTCATATCCAGTGAAGCCAGAATGATGGAGATCGACTATATTTCATACAAGCTTTAAACTTCATCTACAAAACGGCGATTATGGCATCTTCTCCCAACTCTACAATAACTTTTATGGATAATGTATATTTAGAGATGGTAATGGTTACAGGCACGAACTGTGGTAATAGTATGCAGTGTTCAAGTCCTGTCAGGGCTATTGAATGACTTTTATTACCAGTGAGAAAAGAATAATAATAAAGGCTACTATTTTAATGGGGATTTTTAAAAATAATTTTATTTACTTTTATTTATGCCAAACAACGTATATTGCCACTGAAGCATAAGGGGCTACTGTGATAGGAGCCAGATTTATTGGGAGCAACCTGGGTGGGGAGTTGGGTAGTAACGGTGTTAGTTCACATTACATTTAAATTTCTGCATGTTGGTTTGGTTGGGGTAACAGGAAGCAGGGAAGGAATTCCAAAGGTGAACGGTCCAAGGAAAGAAGCTATTAGAGTACAACATTTTCCCGCATCTCAAAACCTCTATAGTGAAGGGGTGTACTTTTGCTGCTAGTTGGGTGAGGGGAGTATTGCATTCTTCAATTGAATAAGGAATCAGCATCTGAGTTACAATCCCATCGGATCTATTCTGGTAATTTATTCACTAATACTGTTAAGAAAGGTATGAACCCAAAATTTCCTCCCAGCTATTGACAAGATAGCAACTTGTGTTCAATTAAACATATAAAACAAATCGTCTATTGTTTCATATTAAATAACCACAAAGGGTTGATATGCCACAGCATGCAAACAGACAAATTAATAAATTTTATTTTACAGTGAATAGAGACATTAAAAATATTTTTCAAAAAATTCTTTTTTTAATTTGTTAACTTAGAAACAGGTGAGGATGACCCCTTTGTGGTGCAAATCATGACAGGCAAGGCCATTACCAGAAAGAAGACAATAAACACTTGACTGGTGTATCATCGAAACTATATTTGGTATTGTCATTATAATTAGTGTCTATTGATAACGATCCTAGTTGACATGGTCATCTGCCGATGGTTAGGGGAGAGGAGGCATATAGGTCATTTGTTCTCCATCCACCCCCACCTCCACCCTGGTTCAAACTTAGTTACATGTCTCGGTCAAGTGTGCCATCTGACAATTGGATCACTCAATAAGGCATACTCACACTCGGTTATACCAGAAATGTTTTCAATACTTTCTATCAACTTAAAACCATCAACAAGCAACGACTCCGTCAATCAGCGGCTGCAAAAATGTACAAATTTCACATGGAAGCGTCAAAATCGTCATCGTCGTCATCGTCGTCGTCGTTATCATCATCGGTTCAACACCTGTGCTAGCATGCAATGGACGGCTTTTCGAAATTGACTTCCAAACTAACCTATCTCTGACCAGGTCTTTATTTATCCCTCTTTCTCTCAAGTTCATTCTTATCACTTCCTCCTTTTTATCACTTTTCTTTGGCCTTCCCCTTGTGAACTGAACCTGCTACAAAATGACAATTTGTGTTTGTTTTTTCAATAATAAGCTTTCGTCAAGGATTACGAAGCTTTCGATACCAGTCTCAGCAATCTGTTTGACAGAGTTTGGGCCATTTTTAAGTTTTGTGGCCTTGTTTCTATCGGGCTGAGGTATGATTTTATGCAGTCCTAGGAGGTCCACGTTTTCAGACTTTACCTTCTCATAAGGGATTAGTTTATTGCTAACCCTAACCCCAACCGGGGAATCTCGACAGGGCTGTTGAGGCATTTTTTGTAGGCTAGAGTATACTCCTTCTAGTGTGCTGGCTTTTCAATCCCTATCTTTTGACCTTGTGTCTAACTTCCTGCGATGGGTGGGAGGTAAATAAAAGCTGTGAATATATGGCTCCCTCTCTTGACTGCGGTGGCGAAAAGAAATGACACAAATTTGAAACATGTCATAAACGTTTAACTTATTTTGAACTCTAAATTGGTTAGTGGTGGCTTTTAGATATCACCTCAGTTTATTTTAAAGTAATAAAAGCTGAAAAGCATCTCTGAGAGTTTTACCTGAAGTCAAAACATTGAATTAAAACTGAAAAATAGAAATCGACCATTTTATTTTTTAAATTATTATGGGTTCATGTGATCATATGTCTTTGACATTCTGTAGTTTCTCATTATCATCTTTTTCTTCATATTAACATGTCAGCAAATGTGTAGACAATAATGTTTGTCTAAATAAAAATGTATCTCCTGTATATATTTTAGCTGTATAGTCGCACTTTAAGCTCATTGGATGTTCCACTTTTCATATCCAAAGATTCTACTATGTGACCCCAAAGCAATGATAAATTGATTGATAATCAATGGTCATATATATATATATATATATATATATATATTATTTGTCGCTACTAGAAAAGGTAGCACACTGTAAGTGTAGTATTAACACAGCATGACGTCACTAGCTTTAAATGCATCTTTCCTTTCATTAAAAAAGTAGAACGCTCTTAGACATTAAGCCGCCGATAAAGTGTTAAAATTATCACAGTTTATTCGCTGTTCAAAATTGGCCGATTTGAGTTGCAAAATACTCGTAATCCGGGGTTTCGAATCGCATGACTGGTAGTGAATAGTCATATCTCTATGCTGATGAGTCCTGATTATTAAGGACGAAACGTATACGTACATAGATAATAAACAATAACAAATATTTATTATTATTATATATATATATATATATATATATATATATATATATATATATATATATATAGCGAAACGATTCTGTGAAATAATTTACACTGAAGGATGTTTGTTTTGAAAAATACTTTGTAAGAAAAATCAAAAAAATCTTGGCTTTTGGAATGTAATTGAACTTTGCTTACTTATATATGCTCTGTTGTTACTGGTTAACATTCATCAAGCTTAAATTGGGAGAGGTTGGTAAATATGAAGTATTTATATAGGGTGCTTTAAGAAAATTATAATTAGGCTATCAAATTTAAATGCGTAGTGCTAAGTTCTGGCCTAACGTGTCATTGAACACTGTTGATGACAACCTCCTAGATGTGCCTACTTGCTTAGACATAAATACATCTTAATTCTCTTCCTTTAATGTGGTTGGTTTATTGGCAGCGGGGTCCTAGACGTTCAGACAAAAGTTAAAATGTTGACTTGGGTCTGAAGGTTTCGAATCGTGCAATCAGTAGAGCAATCATCTTCTACACTGATGATTCCCGGAAAAAAGTGAAACACATGTGTACGTGGATAAGAATTTAATGATATTTATTTGTAAAGTTGTGAGTCGTGAGTTGTTGCCTTTCATAACATCGCGATCTGTACCGCTCTACATCTGGGGTAAGTTTTATAGCAACTGTGCCAAGAGCGTCATGATATATGGCAGTGAATGCAGGGTTCTCTCTTGCTCATCTGCTGCGCAATGACAGATCCATGATTAGATGGATTTGCAATGTGAAATCTGACCAACCCCAGCACATCAGATCAAAAGATTTGCTGAAAGTATTACACTTGCCCAGCATAGAGGTTATCCTAAGTATAAATCGATTATGCTGGTATGGTCATGTGGAACGTTCATCCTCCTGGATAAACTGTTGCAGAAGCATGGATGTCCTAAATCGCAGGAAGATTGGCCGACCAAGGAAAACTTGGAAGCAAGTGATTTGACAAGATTGCACAGTGGAATTTGGAAACAGCTGACCTGCTGAACCATGAGAATTGGAGAGTGAGCTTGCATAATATCAGAAAACATCTGACACCTGAACAAGGAAAAAGTGACATTAAATGAATAGAAGAAGAAGAAGAAGAAGAATCTACGTTTGAAACACATAGAATCAGTGGTTATTGTCACTTTCACACTTTAGTGTAACTAGTCTTCATCTTAGTTTGATGAACTAACAGTTCCCATTCATGCCATTGATTCTATACCTATATCTTTCAAACTTAGATCTATACGTTTTACACCATCGTAGGCCTTTTTTACAAATGAGGTCACCGTGCACTTTAAACAGCCCTTCAATAATTGTCCCTTGCACTCCATTTTGGAATAAGACCATCGTAAATGAATAATGTGAGACTAGTATTGATTTCTCTATTGATCTTGTCTTTCCAAGAAAGAAAGATAAGTTTATGAAACAGCTGTGCCAGTATTCACAAAGCAGAAAACGGCACTGATTTGTAGCATCTTTTTGTTGTGTGTTACGACGAGGCTAAGATCCAACTTTTGTAACCTGAGTATCAGAGAAAATAATAGGAGAAAATTCTTAACAAGAATTAAGGATAGAAAAGAAGGTTAACTAAACAAAAGATACAAAGTGAACAAAGTAATTTAGCAATCGCTAGGTTGAGCTAGCAAGTCCCATGACATCTTGTTAGTTCTCTTTCTTTTTATAAGAAAAACAGATGATTCCATTCTCCTTATTTAGGTACTACTAGAAAAAACTATACTCCCTCTGGTCGCATATTTTTCCTAGTATATAATGAACGAACATATACTACACCCCCCCCCCCAAAAAAAAGAGGAAGTAATGCCTGGGAGGATGATATCATGATGAACAAACAAATACTACGCTACCTCCCTCAAAGGAGGTGGTAATGTTTGGGAGGATGATCTCATGACAACAGAACTACATTACTCCTCCCCCCCCCCCAAAAAAAGGAGGTAATGCCTGAGCAGATATCATGACCACAAAACAGATACTACACTACCCCCCCCCCCCCAAAAAAAAAAGGAGATAATGCCAGAGAGGATCGTATCATCGCAACAGAATAGATACTATCCCCTACTTCCCCAAAAAGGAGTAGGTAATGCCTGGGAGGATGGTATCATAAAAACAAAACATACTACACTACTTCCCCCCTACATTGAGAATTTAAAGATCGTATATTAGTTTGAAATAGCATAGTAAACTGAATTGAGCATTAAAAGATAGTAATGATACAGTTTTCTCTTCAGATACATAAGTAATAGCATAGTTTTGGCTTAAAACCAGCAGATACCAGATCTCCATTAGTAATAGCATAGTTTTGGCTTAAAACCAGCAGATACCAGATCTCCATTAGTAATAGCATAGTTTTGGCTTAAAACCAGCAGATACCAGATCTCCATTAGTAATAGCTATGACCCTGTTTTATGCTGCCTTTAAAACTGTTGAAGATTATCTTGATAAACTCCGAAGACTGACTTTCACTCCAAACCTGAAATGAAAGACTTACATCAAATCTGTTTCTAAGGTTGTTGGAAAAATGGATCATTCCAGAAAAGTACCTAACTCCTGACACAATGTATAGCAGCAGAGAAAGACTAATCATTGGTTTCATGCATCATCTATTGAGCGAATCAAAAAGTGTCATGGATCAAGTACATACATTGGTACTAACAAGTCCTTATAAGTTTGGTGAAGCTATCCAGTCAACTACAAGCATTCAACCAGAAACCCACCACCTGAAACAGAAAGCGTAAAGCAGGATGCAGAACAGCAAGCTGATTTTGAAGAAACATGTGGCAATATTTAAATGCAGGTGTGTAAAATTAATGTTAAAAACGGTATTTTTCTACATAAGGTTAGAGTAAGAATAAAGTTAGAATTAATGGAAAATTCCATTAGAAATCAAGTTAGCGTTAGAGGTACGTGTCAGGATATTGCATCACAAGTCGGTAGTGACACGTAGAGGATAAGCTGATAAGATCTTTCTCTTTTTACTGAACCGTGAAAGAGATCGGACGTTTTTTTGGATAGATGTTCCATCCCCCCTATGGGTCATAGGTTACAGGCGTTACATATGTATACTATAAAGAAAACAAAAACCCTAAAGATTGTTAAACCCCCAAATGATTTTCTGCTGTCATCAATATGCATCATGGCAGAACAATAAGAAAAAGAAGAGAGAGAACGACCTGTTACTACGTGTCATCAAAGCAACAAGACTCAAGGAGTTGAATCTAAAAGTTGCCGCTGCTGCTACTTCTTTTAAATGAACATACACAGACTGTTAATATTATATCAGCAGATGTTTGTTTGAAAGCAGCAGCAACTGCCATAATGACAGTTGCTGCTGCTGCTTTCAAACAAACATACACAAATATTTATGAAACTTTCTTGTTATGATATAATAGACTCCTTCTCTCATTGTCTCTCTCTTCCCTTCTCTCTATTTCTTCACTTTCTTTCTTTGTCTCCTTTCTATTTCGTCCTATCTTTCTTCCTCTTCCCTCTCTCTCTCTCTCTCTTAATTATTTACGTCATTCATCTCTTTCAACTAACTTCTCTTATCATTCGCCCTTTATTTATGTTATAGATATGGTGTAAGCTGATCTACCTATTTCAGGAATAAATGCACTTACTCAGACACTAAACGTTGTGACAGTTATGGCCGCAGAATCATGACGCATACTTCTGTAACATACTTTTGTTTATTATACCACTGTGTTTGTCTTGATTATTACTAGCCCTGCAAGGCCACAATGCTGGCGATGAGATTCGAGACTTACATTGCCACAACACTGGTGGCAAGGATTCGATACCTACATCTCACAGCACTGGTGTTGAGGATTTATTCGAACATTACCCAAACCTGTGTCACACAACACTGGAAGCAAGAATTAGAAACCTACATCCCACAACACTGGTTCAACATTCTTTTTTTCAAACGTATAAGGCACAACTTTGACAACAACGAATTCGAATTTATTCAAGCACGAAAATAAACCGGACTTAAGTTGCACACAAACACTGGCAACGGTAAAACCTGAATGTATATCTACAATTGAATTGTTGGATTAAAAAACAGACTTTAGTGGTATGCTCTAGTTATTTGTTAACAAGAGAGCAAGAAGTTGAAATCATATTGGAGTTTAACAAGCAAAATGTTAGTTCTGAAAAAAAAACTATTATAAGTAGAATGAAATAGTTTCAAAACAAAGTTATTCAATCGTGGAGGAAAAAGGTCTTTCGATTTTCATTTGTTAATCAGAAATAAAGTAAATAAGTTTTGTACGAACTTACTTTTTATCTTTCCACTAAGAGCTTATGAACTTATCACACAGTAAAAAAAACTACGAACCGTGTGAATTATAAAAAAATATGTAGATACTGTGAAAACTGGACTGATTTCAAAAAGGTTCGCTTACTGTTAAGGAAATTGGGCACAGTGGAACATACGAAATTTGTAAATACATTTTACCTAAAATTTAGTGAAGCGATACAATTGTTGACCGAATTATTTACTCCAAAAACATCTATCTTCCACAAGAAGTAGAAGTGTTTGAACCTTACAAAAAGGGTAATGAGGACTACACGACTTTTGCAAGCATATTAAATAAGCACTGTGATGCTTTCAGGTTAAAAGTGCTAATAACTTCAAATGTCTCATATTTTCACAAGGATTGGTATCGAGCACAGATCCGGAAATTAGAAGGGGAGTCTTTAACAAACTGTAAAATGAGTCAGAGTTAACACTCCAGCAAATAGCCGAGGACTGCCAACAGTTTGCGTCAGGATTCAAAGGACATCAAACAGTCTGGAGTGTCCCACATCAGAAAAATCTGCAAAAAGAAAAAATGACTTCACCAGTAAAATTTGATAGTCAAAAGATAAGTAGTCTGCCCCCTAAACCGTGTTTCAGTTGTGGACAGATGCATTGGTACAGAGATTGCTCCTATAAAACAAAGAAATGCTTTAAATGTGATCGCATGGGTATAAAAGTATGGATTGCGGAACAAAAAGTAAAACGAAAAAGAGTTTTATCAGAATTGGTAAATGTGACGAAATTGAAAATTGAAATGAATTATTGAAGAAGGAGAAAGACTGGATTTGAACAGTGGAATGCCAGGAGAAATTTGAGAAAATAAAAGCCATTCTCACGTCTGATTTATTTTTAACTCTATTTTAATTATCCAGAGCGCGAGATCGTTGTAGCTTCCGATGCATGTTCATACGACATAGGAGCATGTATTTTAGACACAGAATGCGTCTCGTACACTCTTACCAGTGGAGAACATCGTTTTTGCAGTAATAAAGTTTCACCGTTTCATACACGGAAGAAGATTTACATTACAAACCGACCATAAACCTTTATTAAGAATTTATGGATCGAAAAAGGGTTTACCTACACATACGGCTAACAGATTACGGAGATGGAAAATCATTCTCGGAAATTATAACTACAAGATGAAGTATCTACCATCTTCAAAGATCAGTCATGCAGATGGACTGTCTAGATTGATGCTAAAATCTGCGGAACCCCTTGAAGATACAGTAATAGCGTCTCTACGAACAGAAGTTGAGGTGAAAAATACATTGTATACTATCGTAAGAGAACTTTCAGTGGCACTTGAAGAGATAAAGACAAAGGCGATTAATGATGATTTTATGAAATTTATAAAAAAGGGCACAATAGAAAAGAACCAAAATATTCCGAAAGCATATTCCATCTGCGACGATGTAGTAATGTACAGTGATCAGGTGGTCCTTGTGCAATATTGCACAAACGTCTTTAAGAGTCTTATGCAAAGTTACGTTCATGGATCGAGATATCGAGAATACAGTTAAATCATGTAAAAGATGTGCGTTAGCAGCAAAAAAGCCTCCCATAAAATTCAAACCCTTGCCTAAAACAGATCGACCGTGGTCGAGAATCCATATTGACTTTGCTGTCCATTGGACAGGTTCTATTATCTGCTTGTAGTGGATAGCTTCACTAAATGGCTGGAGATACTTAAGTGTAAAAAAACAACGATAGACACAACAATTGGGTTTTTGCATGAATTGTTTGTATGTTTCAGAGTCGTGGATTGTGTAGTATCGAATAACGGTACTCAATTCATGTCCAGTGAATTCAAAATGTTTTGTCAGTCGTTTCTAGTGGGACACCTCACAATCGCCCCATATCATGTGAGAAGCAATGGTCAAACAGAGCGATTTGTTGATACCTTTAAAAGAGCATTAAAAAAGCAAGGAGTACTCCGACAGAGAAAGCCATACAGGATTTTCTACAAGTGTATAGAATGACCCCGAATGATAACGTTCCATCTTGCATGTCACCAGTGGAAACTATGTTCAGAAGAAAGATCAAGACAATTTTCAACAGACTGTTAGCGACTCATCAGAAATTGGAATGAAAGATAAATGTCAAAAAAGGACGTTTTCAAATTGAAGAAAAGTTTTTTTCCGAATGTTTAAGATCATTTTGGGATTGTGGATAAAAGAATTGGGAATAGGCTCTATAAGGTGAAAGGGCCAAAGTTTATCCATAAGAGACATTTAAACCAAATCAGGAAAAGATATTCTGATACTGTAGAGGGCAACACTATAGAAGAAGAATTGATGGACGTCGTATTACCAGTCCCACAAGTAGTTTCTCAAAGGTGAACGTCTAAACAGAAAAGAAAAAATACCGACTTCATGGAAGTCAACTCCAAGATAAAGAGGTAAAAGCCTTAAAATGGGGATGTTATGGTGTAAACTGATCTATCTATTTCAGGAATGAATGGACTTACCCAGATACAATAAATACAGTTACGACTAAACGTTGTGACAGCTATTGGTGATTCATGACGCATAACATACTTCGGTTAATACATTTTTGTTAATTATACCACTGTGTTTGTCTTGATTATTACCGGTTCTGCAAGACCACAACAGTTATCCGCCCTTCCTTCCACCATCTAAAACATTAAGGTGTGCACAGTGACAAGATAATAACATCATAAGAGTTTTATTTCCAAATATTTTTGAACTCTCCCCCCTTTCTCTTCCCCTTTTTAATCTACTATTTATAATTATTGTTTTTTTTTGTTTGCCTGTTTTGATTTTAGATATACGTTCCTTTTTAATTTCTTTTTTTCTACTTGTACTTATTTTTAATTTTTTAATGAGATCTATAGACATTTATTTTTCTACATATTATATCGTAGTCCGGCATTTAAACTAATAAATGGACTCAGAATTCAATGTTGGAAATCAACTATATTTTTATTTCTGAATAACTTGCAAAACTGAATGTGTGAAATAACTTTTTTTTCAATTTTTGCAGTATCATGGCATAGATTTATTATTCGTTGACATTCTTCAGTGATGTTTTGTAATGTCAACTTCAAATCTTGTTCCAGTTTTGATAGTAGATGTGATCTTATTTCAGTGCTTTTCAGAACTTGTACAAATATGACACATCTGAACATATCTGGAGTGATTTTGCTGAGTTTCAATTTCTCATACTCCTTATTCACTAAGCTTGCAAATGTATCTTTTTTAAGTATTGCCAACATGTGTTGAAAAGTGAACTCCTTTTGCCCCAAATTTTTGTTAACAGCAAAATGGTTTCCAGAAACGAAATATCTCATGGATTTTTTGGTAGTATGTAATTAACATACTTTTCATATTCAATGGCTCCAAATTTTTCAAGTAATGGTTGAACTTTTTCTTCATCTGACCATGTCGAACAATCTTTTTAAAGATTTCCTCATATCTTCGAAAATATGCTGCGGATGTGACCTCTTCTTCTGGCCTGTACCTAAATTTTCCAATTGAGTTGATTACGGAATTTTAAGAGTTAGAGTGCTCATGGTAAATTCCTCTTGAGAATTTTTCTAAGAGTTTTGAAAAATATTTCTTCTGTCATTCGAGGTCTTCTTCAGTAGCGTGGTGGCAGGGGGGGCCGGGGGGGGGAGGCCCCCCCAGCCAAGGTTTCTGGGGGGGGGGCCAAAATGGGGTTTTAGGGGGCGCACCCTTTGTAGGAGACCCAAGAAAATTTAAAATAAAGACCTTAATAAACACAATTTTGTTCCATTTCAGAGAAGGCAGGCACGGCTCCAAGGGGGCATTGTCCCCCCCCAAGATGATTTTTGTTCCATAATGCCCCCCAAAAACTCGAGAGAAAGGCAATTCTTTAACATAAAGTAATGCATTTTAGTGCTAAAAAATGCATCAACGGGGGCATCTGGAGGCCTTAAAATGGCAAAATTTTCCGGGGCTCCGCCCCGTACCCCACTAAAGGGCTTCCAGCGCCCCCCAGACCCCCAGCTGCATTTTTTCGCGACTTCGTCGCTCATATCCGGGGGGGGGGGGGGGGTGAAAGCGCCAAATCAGTGATTGGCCCCTGCAGCCATCAACCTCCCACCATGCTACTGGTCTTCTTGATGCTGTTTTTCGAGTCTTTCCATGTCTTGACTACACTGTTTCTTAGTCTTTCCATGTCTTGACTACGCTGTTTTTCTTGTTGGTTAAAAAATTTGAACATACCACTTTTAAAGTCATCCATGTTTTTTGTTTAACTTGATGAACTTCTTTATTTATAATTTTGTTAATACTGCATAGGTCAATACAAAATTCCCCATCGCCATTCTGCTGTATCATAGTCTGACAGTTAAACAGTAATAAATACACTCAAAACTCAATGTTGAAATCAGCTATATTTTTATTTCTGAGCAGGCATATACACTCGAATTATAATCTTTTCAGACTAGTTCATTCTGGCACACCCTTTCCACACCACTATATTAAAGCTTTTTGAGCACTGTTAAACAGTTAATGCTTCCAAGGTTAAAAGCAATCTGGCAAAGGTTCATTTGTACACATATGGCATTGTGCATTATTTCTAGTTTAGCTAAAAAAAATGTAATGATAAAAAAATATATATTATCCAATCAGGACGATTCCTGCTGAGCCTAAAAGCACATTCGTTCGATTCAGAAATATAAATAGAAATCAGTGACAATAGTAATTCTTAATAGACATTAGCATCCATATCAAAGTCATTATGCAGCCGCAGCCACACACAGGGCTTTGACCTACTAAACCTTAAAATGTTGAAATCACTGTGCACCACATCAAACACTTTGGGGCCACTCAGTCGGTAAAAACATCCTTTCTTCCATATTAAGATACACATACACTTGAGAACAATCATACAAAAACTTTACTCCTTGTAATTCTCTGACATAAATTGTTGTCTAGGTTATAAAATATTTTTCTTCCACTAACTACACGCTAAAGAAAAGCAAAACATTCCTTGTAGACATACTGAACATGCAACAGTTTGACGCTAAAGAAAAGGAAAAACGTAAATGAAACTATTTGGTTTGAGAAATAAAAAGCAAAAAGTTTTAGACAGCATTTGTGATTTAAGATCAATATTATCAGAGAATGCATTACAAAAAGTGGCAAAGAAGGTGGAGGGGGGGGGGGAACAAAATAGAAGAAAGGGAGAAAGAAAATCAAGTTTTGCATCTGAACATAAAATTCCATTTAATACATTGTTTCACAAGTTCGGATCAATCAGCAGAATTTTTGTTAGCAATCTTTAAAAAAATATTTTTTCAGTTTAGGTAGTGAAGATCACAATTATCAAACAAAAATCAATAATGTTTAGTTTCTTATTTTAATTATTTTATTATTTAAGTGTAAAAATGTTTTAATCCCTTCACCCCTTACTCTTCAAGACTTATTGATGAGTTTTAGTAATATACTTTAAAAAATCTTTAAAAAAAAACGTGATCCGTTGGATCAGCCATTGAGTTCTGGTTAGATTCTTTGAATCAGGAAGAAGTGTGTTTGCAAAGCCAGTTAAATATTAAAAAAATAAAAAGACAACCCCCAAATTACTTTCTTTCTGCTCACTATGCTCTCAATAGCTATGGGGTTAAATAATATTAATAGCACTGGCGATATTCCTGTTTGTTTATAATAGACTATTCCAATCTTTTATTCTTCCCTTTCTTTATTACTTTTGACTGGAAATAAACACAGAGAGAGAGAGAGAGAGAGAGAGAGGGAGAGAGAGAGAGAGAGAGAGAGAGAGAGAGAAAGCATTCACCTCCCCCCTCTCTATGAGCTCCTCTTACTACTCTTATGCCTCGTCGGTATATCTTTCTTTCTAGTTAGCTAAGATATATTAGTTGTCATTTAAATTACCTCCCTTGAAAATTAATGAACATAATATTTTAAGAAAGGTTTTCGTAATTTATCATTTTTTTTCATTAAATCACTTCAATTAATTATTGTTAATATCGCCAAAACTATTGCATATAAATAGGAAAAATAATACAATAAAATTACAATGAATACCCCTAAATTATAACCCTAAATTATGAATTAATTATAAACCGTTTAAAAATTAGTTATGTATTCTCTATATTATATATACAGTTTTCTCAAAAGACTACATTGTATTATTGATTTAAATAACAGTGAAAAAATAAAAAAATAAAAAAATAACAGTGAGCCGTTTTGATAGTGTGATGAATGAAAAAACTTTCGCATTCATTCATTTGGATAGATTTACCCCCCCCCCCTCCGCCTCACCTCCAACTTTCTGTACTTTATCTGATGAGTTTACTAGTGCATGTATATGTGTGTGTGTTTTTTCTTTTTCAATTTTCCTATCTTTTTGTTTTTGCTGGGGATGGAACATCCTACCGGATGCCAGACATTCACTCACAATTTCAGAGACTCCAACCGAGAGATCTTTTTAAGATTCTAACCTTTAAGATTCTAACCTTCCCTTTAAGTGCAATTGTTTGTATCTCTTTTAAACTTGGTTCACCGGGTATATTCACCAGGTTTTTTTTCTTTTTTTTTGTGAGTGTGTATATTTCTGTGTCTTTGGAAGTGGTGCAATAATTATGGGTGTGAATTGTAAACATGTCGTGCTCAACTTCCGCTTCTTAAGTCATTTTCACTAATATACGTGAGAAAGGTATGAATCAATACCACCCTGCTATGGGTGGACTAGTATGGAAAATAGTAAAGGAGAAAGAAAACATCCAAATAACACCTGCAACCATGTACACACTTGCTTGGTAGAGAGAGTAGATTGTGTTTTCTGCACAATTCCCTTCAAATTCATATGCTTCAGACTGTTATCCTCTACCATTCATATTGTCATATATGTAATCTTGAATAACAGAGTCACCATTCATCTGCAGTGAGTGGACCGGGTTCTCCATAAAGCACGAATCAATTAAGAAAAATACATTTGATAATTTGGAGTGTCATCCTTTGACTACCATATACATGTTTCTTTCCGACTGTATATAAATGAATGAACTTGTCTATTATTCATAGCATGCATGTGATTGTGTTGATTACCTCTTCCCTCTCCTTTTTTGTTGGAACGTATCGTAGTAAAGGGACTAATGAACGACAATGGAAAATTCAACAAGTAAAAAATTAAACAACAAAAAGAAAAGACAGCTGTTGTGACTCACGGACAAGTTACACCTCCCCCTCCTCCTTTCAGTCTAATTGTTATGCGTTTCTCTCCTTGCATATATCTATTCATATAAACATATATGCTATATCCATTATAAAGCAATGGGATATCCCCTCTCCCCTTCTCCTCCTCCCTTTCTCTTTCTTTCTCTCTCTCTCTCTTATTTGAAATTATTTATAGACTCTTATAGTTAAACTACCTGGCATTAACTTGGTGTCAAATTTATCTAATGAAATATCCTAAAGTTTAAATACCTTCACAGGCAGTGATGTGCAGAGGCGGGAAGGCCGACGGGGCGGTGATTCCGAACATCCAAATTAAGTGTGTGGGAGGGGGGGGGGGTTCAAGCATATTCACACTATCTCCCCCAGGGGGCGTATGTGATCAGTATAATCACAGACTATAAATTTTTTCTATATGGCACTACGAACAGGATGTATGGATCCTGAAGATTGGGAGCAGTACCTTCTCAAAGCAGGGATCTCTGCTGGCCCGGCTCTGACTTATGCTGCCAAATTTGCAAGTGAAAAGCTGACAAAGAAGAACCTGCAACAATGGGAGAAGCCCTCTCAATCCTTGAAGAAGCTATGGAACTCTCTGCTGAGATAACTTATGCTAAGGCACCAGCAGCTAAACTGCCCCAGCTCCATCTTGAAATGACCCCCCAACAATTCAGAAAATTCAGAATTTAGTGGGAAGTATTCACCAAAATGACAGGTACGCCGACATCTCAGGCCAACATACAGCTATACAATTCCACTGATGAGTCCGTCCAGAATGCCATAGTCAACACCCACCCTGAATTCTTCACCGCTGACACAGACAAGCTACTATGGGATCGAGTGATTTTATTTCAGCAAAGCAGCATGTGCTTCCTGAAGATTTCCCAAACCCTGCGGCAACATTTTCAACCCAGACAAATATCGCAATATAACACATCGAGTACATGAATCAATTGCCAAGTCTCCCCGACAGAAGAAAACATTAGTAGACTTAAGGATTGGCTCCTAGAGCATTTTGCCAAGACATCATTAAAAAATGATGGGGTGTTCCCATCTATGTTCACCTTAAAGAGGGAGCGGTTCCAAAAGCCAGACACAACTCAATTCCTGTACCTTATCACTTCAAAGAGCAAGTACGACTCACACTTTGGAATGATGTTAAAAGAGGCATTCTTACCCCAGTGCCCATTGGTACCCCTACCGATTGGTGCAGCACTATGGTAATCACTGCAAGAAAAAAAGATGGAAAACCAAGAAGAACGGTGGACTATCAGCATTTAAACTCACAGTGCAAACGAGAGACACACCACACTAGCTCGCCATTCAAACTGGCATTACAGGTACCACCCAACAAAAAAAACTGTCTCGGATGCAATAGATGGTTATCATTCAATCTCTCTAGATGAGGAATCTCAGCCACTTACTACTTTCATCACGGAATGGGTCCGTTTCATGTATCTCCAGATGCCTCAGGGATACTTAGCTTCCAGTGATGCCTATACGCATAGATATGATGAGATCATTAAGAACATTCCTCACAAAGTAAAAGTCGTTGATGATACACTACTTTTTGACAACAGTATAGAAGATGCCTTCTATCATACATTTGACTACCTATCACTTTATGCAAAAAACGGAATTGTCCTTAACAAAAATAAATTCCAATTTTGCCAAGATGTGATTCAGTTTGGAAGCCTTCAAATAATATCATCAGTAGTAGCACCTTTCGAGAATTTACTCAATGCAATTGCCAATTTTCCTATCCCAAAGAATATAACTGATACAAGGTCTTGGTTTGGATTAGTTAATCAAGTAGCATGGGCACACTCCCTAAGCCCCTTGTCAAACAAAATTCATGCTTCATTTGGAATCAGGATCTCGAGAATGCATTTTTCGCATCTAGGCAAATCATTGTGAATTTGGTAAAAAAGGGTGTAACGACCTTTGATATTAACAGAGCAACCTGCCTTGCTCCAGACTGAGGTAAAGAAAGCATGGGTTTCCTGCTATTACAAAAACACTGTATGTTCCACTGAGAAAGCACTGGTATGTTGTCCTGAGAGCTGGCACATCGTATTTGCAGGCAGCAGATTTTGCACAGATGCAGAGCGCCGATATGCACCCATTGAAGGCGAAGCAGCAGCAATCGCCTGAGCATTAGACAAATGCTGTATATTCATTATGGGCTGCCCTAACGTAATAGTAGTAACAGACTACCAGCCCTTAATTTGGCGACAGGGACCTGAGCAAGATACATAACCCGCGCCTCTTTAAGCTTAAAGAGAAATCACTCAGGTATTTTTTACGATCCAACACTGCCCAGGAAAGTTGCATCAAGGTTCTGATGATGTCTCTCGCAACCCAGTCCCCACAATGAGTGCCCTTATATCCCTATCTTCCACACACCCTTCCTCTCAAGACATCCATCTCTCGGATAGAATAGATGCCATGGTGGAAGTAGCAACCTAGCAGGCCATGAACGATTTTAAAGACAACGATACAATCCTGTCAGCTGATCACGTACGTGCATCAGGCCGAAATGATCCATCTTACACGACTCTGATCAACACAATACAACTAGGTTTTTCATCCAAACGTTCACTTACTGAACCGGAAATCTGTTACTTCTGGGATGTACGCCATCGACTAAGTACCGACAGGCACTGATGGATGGGAGAATCGTGGTACCCAAATCTCTCAGAGGAAAAGTACTATGTTATCTACACTCAGCCCATCAGGACATGGTTGGCATGACAGGCCGTGCCAATGAATCAGTGTATTTGTCCGGTATGAATGCATTAATACGCAACTTTAAAACCAATTGCTTCATATGCACAAGCATTGCCCCAAGTCAGCCACCTGAACCACTCGTATTAACCTGAGCTCCAGATTGGCCCTTCCAGCAGATAGTGATGGACCTTTTTTTACGTTGGACACATTGCATACCTTGTCTGTGCAAACAGACTCACTGGCTGGATTATTTTGTATCATCTTAAACCAGGTCATGCCATCACCTCAAAACTAATATCTATTTGTTGGAAACTATTCCACACATATGGCACCCCAGAAGAACATGTTTCAGCAGTTCCTCAAGACATGGTGTGTGAAGCACAGACAGTCCTCAGTGGCATATCCTCAATCTAATGGTCGAGCAGAGCTTGCTGTAAAAACAGCGAAGAGGATAATTCATAGAAATGCAGGTCCTCAGGGCTCATTGAATAATGACAGTGTTGCCAGAGCCATCCTGCAATATCACAAGGCATTGGTCTATCTCCAGCGCAACCCTTACTCGACCGCCGACTTCGTGACTTCATACTATCCAAACCTATATAAACCACAGGCAAAATGGATAGCTGCAGCTAGGAACCGTGAGATAAGCTTATCCCGAGCGGTACAATCGCACAGCGCATACTCTATGCCCACTCCAAGAAGGAGAAAGAGTGTCAATACAACGTGTAAACAATAGTCGATGGGACACAACAGGTCGTGTTGTCGAAACTCTCCCTAACCGTCAGTATCGGATCAGGATTGATGGGTCAGGCAGAATCACTTTGCGAAACCGCAGATTCCTCAGAAAACTTGTTACACCTGTAATTCCAGTCCCTATTTCCAGTGCTTTGCCTGAATCTCCCAATACAACGCCTTGGAATTCCAATACACCTGGTACACCATTGCTGCATAACAGAAAAGACGTGATGACATCGTCGAGGCACCCAACATCACCCAGCATTGCTAAATCAATGCCAGTGAAATCTGTCTAGGTTACTCCCTCACAACCAACCAGGCCATAAGGAACTCATTCTTCCCCAAAGACCATTGCATTCGCGTACTGAGGGGAGGAGGGGGAGATATAGAATCAAATTAACACTTACCGGCTCCAGTATCCTATATCCTATAGGCAAATATTGCTTTAATGAAGCAATATTTATATATAGAATTATTCACTCTCACACTGGCAGCCAATCAGAATTCATATAATGGCCATCATAAATGGTGACTCATTAGTAAAAGTAACTATATTGTAGTCATTGACGTGCTAATATGGCGGGGGCGGGGGAGATATGACCCCCGCCCCCAGATATAAATAAAATATCAAGAATTTGCTTGATCGTCTACAATAGGTATTGTAGTTCGGCATTACATGTCCTAAAAAGGGTTGATATGCCGTAAAACAGATAAAACCAACCAAACATTTATTATTACATTGTTGTCGTTATCTTAATTGTTATATTCATGTTTCGGCTGTTGTGCTCTCCAGCCTTCTCAGTTGAAAGTCGTTACTATTTGTAATATTTACACTAGCAATAATAAGCTCCTTTCGGTCGGATATTTTGGCTAGTATATACCCAACGGAGGAAGTAATACCTGGGAGGGTGGTCTCATGACAGCAGAACAGATACTACACTACTCCCTGAATTGAACATTGAAAACTAGCACATTAGTCTGAAATAATATAGTAAACTGAATTGAACATTAAAAGAGAGTAATAGTATAGGTTCGGCTTCAGACAGACAGATACCAAATCTCCATTAGTAATATATGTTTCAAGCTGTTATCCTTCTTGTACAAAGTACAAATGGCTCAAACATTATGAATATAAACACGACAATGAGAAAACAGTCCAAAAGCTGTAGATCATATAAATATCAACAAAAAACACCTGAAGAAACCAGAGAATAGAGTATTGATTTACTCCTCTCCAGGAGTTAGGCACAAGGCCAGTTTTTATCTTACTCCCACAAGTAAGATGTGACCCAAGGTCGGGTCGGGAAAGTGGGTTTTAATAATTGTCTAGGCAGCCCTGTCGGTATTCCCCGGTAGGGGCGCCTCAGGCAGTAAGCAATAAACCTACTCCTCCCCAAAGAGGGGAGGCGAAGCCTGGGAGGGTGGACCTCCTAGAACTGCACAGGATAGACAAAGCCAGAGAATAGAGTAGCTGAATTGTAGCATTTCACATATAATTTCTATCTAATTTGTTTTTTCATAATACAGTGAACGGCATAATTTAGAACTCTGCATTTGTTATACTTACTCATTTAATCGACGATGAGAGACCATAGAAATATAATAAACTAGCAGGGATCCTCATTTCCATAAATTATGGAAAAAAAGAAAACTAAACAATCTGCTTAGTATTGTAATTTGAAATATTTAAATTCATTTTAGAACAAAAACAGAATAAAAATACTTATATTTGATCTCACAACCTCCGTTTCTTTGTACAAAATGCTAACTGATTGAGACACCGAGCCAATAAAGGAAATGGCCACGTTATTAACTACATAAATCATATCCCCCCCTCTCTCATTACAGTTTCACAACAGCTGCTGTTTTGAGCTAGAGTGCGTTCTCTCTCTCTCTCTCTCTCTCTCTCTCTCTCTCTCTCTCTCTCTCTCTCTCTCTCTCTCTCTCTCTCTCTGTCTCTCTACTTTTACAACAGCTGCTGTTTTGGCTTAGAGTTATTCCTCTCTGTCTGTCTGTGTCTCTGTCTCTCTCTGTCTCTCTCACACTCTTTACAAAACACCGACTTAGAAAAAATGTCCGTGATTATTTACCCCCTCCTCACTTCTTCGGTAGCCAATGAAAACACTTAAAATATCGTGAATCTCTAAAAATGTGTCATATTAATTTTTCCCTTGGTGATCATGAGAAGGATGAGAGTAGATGTGAGTTAGAGAGTAAAAACTCTGCTGCCCTCCTCTAAATATAACTAATAAAAATAAATATTGACCCGGATTAAATATGAAAATTTAAAATTGGTTAAAAATAATATTTTGTTTTAAAAAACACAGATCAATATATGGCATAAATGATCGCCAAAACAGATTTCTGTATGTACTTTTTGATAAGAAAGCTAATAACATCAATTAAATGGTGGAAATTTTTTATACTAATGACTCACCACTTACCAAAACCAAAAGACACTCAAGGATAAGGGTTTATGAGATTGTTAGTTGGATGATGAACAATACTATGAGAGGATTGGAAACGATGGACGGAATGAAGAACATTTAATTACTTAAGAGGACGACTCGACTAGTATTTGTTGGCATGCTTGAAAAGTATTTGTTGACATTCGATTATGAAGACGACGATGTTGTAATCTGCAGGGAAGCAGTCCCATGCCAATGTGTTTCACAGATGGGAAGTTCTTTGAAAGAAACTGTTCAAGAAAATTTCGTTTGATTTTTTTGGTAAACAAAGAAAGAAAGTAAAGTTCTTTTCGGTGGTGGTAGAAGACGAGTTCTTGCTGTGAATGTTTTACAGGAGGGGAAGTTTAGCTTATATAATTTTTCGGTACTTGTACAGCTTTTGAACCAGACAACACCGACTTTTTGTTCGGCATCTTCTTTCCGTTTATGTAAACAGCCAGAAGATGCCGGAGCGCTTAACCAATCAGAACGCTCAGGAAGCAGACGACAAATTTACCTGTTAATTGAGTAACTTTTAACATTCCTAGCAAGCAGAAATCTGCTAAATGAACTGGACAAAAAGCGAACTGTTTTTTTTTTACCCTAACCTAACCTAGTCGGTTTTTGTCCGTTTCAAAAACTGTACCAGTACCCAAAAAATAAAACGCAAAAAATCCATAAAAATCGTTATGTAAAAAAAAAAAAAAAATTATCTGAATTTTTTTTTTTAACTTTCCCGTAAAATAAAAGAAAATCATTGATTTTCTTCGTCAAAAAATAAATAAATTGTCATAAAAAAACATACGTTGAGTCTTTTTCTTTTCTTATTTTTTTCATGTTGAAAATCAGCCTCGTTTTGATTTGTACGCCGGTTCGTTTTGATTCGGCTTTTTCCGGCTGTTTACGTATTTTGATGTCGGCAAAAGTCGGTTTTGTCTGGCTATACCAGTACCAATTTTTCTTAATCTCATATTTTATAATTATATATATATTTTAAACCTCTTTTTTCTGCCCCCCCCCCTTTCCAAACGACACCTTATTTTTGTTCCATTCCTAGGGGCACATCATTACACACCTGTATCCTACCGTAAATTAATGAATTAACTTGCCTATGACTCATAGCATGCATGTGATTTGTGTGCATGTGGGTTGCTTCCCCCTCCTCCTTTTTTGTTGGAAGGTATGGTAGTAAATGAACGACAATGGCAAATTCAACAGGTAAAGAATTAAACAATAAAAAGGAAACATATCTTATTGCTATCAATTTAGGTTACCACTGGTTATTGAGTGAACAACCTTGTTATAAAAAGAAAAAAGAAGTTCAATCAATCATCTCTCTTAAGATATGTATTACCCAACGTAATAAATCCTTTTTGTTCATTGTTCAACAAGCAATAATAATCAGAGATTTGGCAACTTGATACGGAATAAAAGGAAATGTTTCCATCGCATTAACTACTAATTGATAAACAAATATCGTGCTGGTTATTGTAAAGCTTTCCAATATTATATTGTAATGATTGGCAATATATGCTACTTCATTCCGGCCTTACACACTCAAGCTACGTCTTTGTCGGTCTACCATGCTGCTGAGTTCCCAGGATATCCAGACAAATTATGGAGTTGATGTAAGAGGTACATGGCTTTGTATAAAGAAGGGGGACGTTGCCCCTTTTAGACACAAAATGAACTAACAAAGCCTCTTTATAACAACAACGAAAGGGTTTATTCACAAAGGTTACCTATACCGTTTGGTATAAGTAGAAAGAAACTTGGACCGTGTGCGAGAGAGGAAGAAGGAAATTAAGAGTTCTTAGAGCTGACTGAGGTCTGTCAGCAACTATCTTCAGGCGAAGATAGTATTTGCTGTGAGCGTCCAGTGGACAGGGGCAGGAGAGAGAGTGAAAGAAGTGTTTCCTCGTTGCTTGCTGGGGTCTCTCTGCCGACTGCTCGTGATTCCCAAAGAGGCTGAAATAGTTCTTCAGCCGACAGAAGGAATCCATGCGCCCTGGGCAGTGTGTGACCCGCTCACTCAATGAGGACATTTTTCGGAGGGAGAAAATAGGTCTATGTTTATGACCGCTACATCTTAACCTCCTGAGACACTGAGCCCGTAAGGCATCTGTAATCTCAAGCTTCTGATGAAGCGCGATTGATGGAATATTTTCTTGCAGTTTGAAGTCACACTTCATGGCATTATCATTTGCCGAAATCATTGCAGACCAGAACTGTTTAAAGAAATTACTTTTCTTTTTGGTTCCTGTTTATAGAAATTACTATTTTTATTTTTTATCTATATAAATAACTATTTTTTTCTGTTTATATAAATGACTATTTTTTCGTTTTATTACGGACTTCTAAAGTTAACCATATATCCTATATGTAACACGATGTAACTTTAATATAGGTTTATATTATCATCATAAATTTTTACTATTTAAAAAAAGAAACATAAAATAAACTGATGATGATTTTAAAAAAAATTTTCAGCGTACGAAAATAATGAAAATGAGAAACTAAAAACGTGTGTACTTTATTTACGCCTTAAAACAACGTTCCTATGTAGTGACCAATTTTTATGTGCTAACACCCGTGTGTTTAATAAATCTAGCAAAAATCAAGTAATGATTAGATTTTCACCAAATTTTGGATACTTATTCATTATTGAACTAATTTATCGGTAAATTTATAGAAGCACACCCACCATAGTTTCTCCCTAAAAAAATAAGATTCTACTTTTTGGGGCAAATTACATGTAAACAGCCTTTAAAAATATCCAGAAAGAAAAAAATAAACTAAAATGTTTATTTTAGAGGGGGTGGGGATCACTTTCCTATATAATTAAAATGTAAATTGAGCACCCACTTCTTGGCCAGTTAGCGCTGAATGGCGGAAAAAAATTTGGTGCGGGGGGGGGGTTTCTTATCCAACTTTGTTTTATTTTAAATATAAAGGACGTTCTTTTAATCTGATTTTTTTGTGTTTTGGGTCAGAAAGTGGATGGTCATTCTATTTTAAACTCATATAGGAAAGCTTTTTTTTTAATTACCATTTTGCAGATATTTTCCCAGGCTGTTTACATGTAATAGCCTAAAAAATCAAATCAAATTTTTAGAAGATGCCTCTGTTTTAATAAATGAATAAACTGCTCAGTTTAACAAAAGGTTAGCATTTTTGTTATGTCGTCTTTTAAAACAAGAATATCAATAAAATAACTTCCAGTTCCTTATAGAATAAATAATAGAAATTAACACACATAATTGATTATCTTGATAATTTCCTGTTTCTAGAGACATAGGATACCCACTAAAACAGGGGGGGGGGTGACGAGGAGTTTATAGTGAAACGAAGGTTGCATAATGGCTAAGTATTGCTGAAGTCCAGTGGCAAGAAGAAATCCAAGATGACCTGAAGCAATGCTAGGATGAGTGGAGAAGAACTGGTGTTATTTTCGAGGTTTCTTTCTTAAGACTAGTTGTCCTACCAAGAAGTTGAGAATCTAGTCTTCCCTATAAATGAATAGGCAACAGGTAATTAACATTATTAATGAGATAACATAGAAATGTATACTTATTTTTAATTAACTTAATGCATAAACGGCAGAAATGAGCACATTAATAAGTTGTTAATAGTGAAACACTATAAAGTAACATTTTATATTATTGATCATCTACAAACATAAAAATGAACACTTTATAAATATTTTGATATTTGATATTGCAAGGATTAATGCATTTGAATAGTTGAAAAATATATCTATAATATAAATGTGATATTTCTGTCTGTTTGTCTCACTGTCCGAGGATGCAATTCAAAACAAAGTCCTATACAAAGAGCAAACACAAAGTTTATCGTGCAAAATATCATTAAGGGTTTTTACAATAATGTTGTGGGATATTTGTTCGCACCAGACATCCTTGTCTGGCATTAACAAATATCCCACAATAGTAAAGACATTTTACTTTATTTTAAACGAGTAGAGTTACCTGGCATTGCCCGGGGACATGGATAACAAAGTAGAAAACTTCTCTTTCTACCCTCCCTCCGACTGCACCTCCTCTCTCTCTCTCTCTCTCTCTCTCTCTCTCTCTCTCTCTCTCTCTCTCTCTCTCTCTCTCTCTCTCTCTCCGACTGCCCCACTCTCCCTCTCTCTCCCGCTCTTTCTTAACTGGTTTAATAAAACAGAAAGAAAGGAAAAAGGAAAGAAAGCAAGAAAGAAAGAAAGAAAGAATGAAAGCTGACTGACTGTTTGACCTAGTTTCAGTGTTGCTTTTGAAACAACTACCAATAAGATTGAAATAAAGGAATTTACCCCCTCCCCCATTTCCTGCACTAATTTGGTCCCTGGTGACCCCAATGGAATGAATATTACAGTATATAATTTTTTTTACCATTACCAGGTCAGAGGTCACACTGAATCTGATGATGTAAGGTTTGTAAGTGTATCTTGTGTGGTTTCTGTCTTTTAGCCTAAAACACACACACATACGATATGAAGCGAAATTAGAATTTTAGTACAATCTCCATCATTCAAGTGATCATAAGAGCTACCGGGCTCATGAAAAAGAATTTCAAAAACTACCTGGCGAATATACCCGACGAACCAAGTGCAAGAGAGATACAAACAATTGTGATTAAAGGGACGGTTAGAATCCTAAAAAGATCTCTCGGTTGGAGTCTCTGAAATAGTGAGTGAATGTCTGGCATCCGGTAGAAAACAAAAAGATAAAATTGAAAAAAATAAGGCACACACACACACACACAATTACGATTTTCCTTTAAATAATAGATTAAAAATGATAGAAATTAAAAAAAACATAGGAGTAAACGTGGTAAGATGGGGTTCCTTATTCATTCGCCGGGAGAGCCAAATAATATAAATATTAAATTCTCTTTTCTTGTATTTTTTTTAAAGTTAGATTTTAGGTAAATACCTTTGTTTGTTCCTTTTGTGGCACTGTGGCAGTACAATCAATTGTATCTTTTCTCACGAAATACCATAGCCATTTTCTTCTTCTTTGTTTTCTTCGGGGGTGGGGGCAGCTTTTAACTTTTTTTTGTGTTCTGATAATTTTGTTTTTTCTTTTTATCTTTTTGATAAAATCAAATGACTGAAATCGTGTGGCTTGAAAGTTAAGAAAGAAAACTTACAAGTTAAGAATGGACGAAACAACAGCTGTTTCTTCCTCTCAGCTTGTGCGAAATGGCTGGGACCTTTGATGAGATCATGTGGTATGGAGGGCTTAACTCTTGTGATGACGGGGATTATCGATAATTGCCAATACTGACTGACCAAGTGAGTCAGTCTCTGTGGGTGACACAAAGAAACCTCCCCCTCTTGATTGCACACACACACACAGACACACACACATTTAAGCAAATATGCACACACAGGCACAATCGATTCACATATTCATGAGATATGAACAGATTGTGCTTGTCTGTTTGTGTGTTCGCAAACTGCTTTTAAGCTAGAAGACTTGAAATCTTGTCGAAGTGATCATCTACATATGTAGATTAGAGTAAGGAAGTGATATTTATTTTTATATATATATATAAATTTGAAAATCAGTTAAGAAACCAAATAACACGATGCAGTATTTTTTTCCATAAATTTTTTTTTTTTTTCATCCAAATTTTCGGTTTAAAAAGCCTTCCTTGGGTGATACAGACATTTACCCTATAAAAGCAGGAAAATCTCCCATCTTTCAATTAGCCTTGAGATTTTCCAACAAACCGCTCCATATTACAACAAAGCCCTCTGCAAAAACAACTATAGAGAAACTTACACACCCACTCAACCTACCAAACAACACAGACTCAATAGGAAAAGAAACATTATTTGGTTCAACCCTATTCCCTCAATGTTAAATATAACATAGGTAAACAATACCTCCAATTAATAGATGAACACTTTCCACCATCCAATAAGCTTCACAAACTTTTCAATAGAAACACAGTCATAACACGTTATTCATGCTATCCCTCTGTACGATTCCAACTAGCCTTAAAACTCACAATCAATTTCCTAAACTCCTGTAGTTTGCCCCTAGGAGGGGGTTGCACAATCAGATCCATAGTGTATGAAGCCAAAGTCATATCAGGTGTAAACGTGGCATCATGTCCCTAGCAACCACAATATGAGATCTCAAAAAGTCAAATATACTCTACAAAATTAAATGGAGGATCATCGATAAACAAAAACCTTTTAGCACCACCTCTAGGAATTACCCACTATGCGCCACAGAAAAATTCAAGATCCTACAAGCGATTAATAACCCTTTCATAAACTGTATTAACATCAAAACTGAGATCTTCAAACTATGTCCCCACAGAAGAAAATTTCTACTAGGCAAATGGACTAATAACGAAAACACATAGCTCATTGAAAACCCTCTCCCCTATCCGTGTATAAGTTACACCCCATCATATGGAAAATACAACCCAATCCACCCACGCCAGGATTCTTCCATTTAAATTATACCACCCTTATTATCAAAATGTATATGCAAGTAAACAACCCCCTCCCTGCCCCAGTTACATATAACCTCCACATCTTAACTACCAACCCAAACATAACCTACATTCATATCCCGACAATCACAAACATCATAAATTAATGTGCACTTTACTATATTTTAATATATTTAACTATTTAAATATATAAAAAATCTTACTACTTAAATACCTATGAAATATATTTATCAAGTACCCTTAAACAAAATTAAAAGATATATATGGCCAAGATTTAAATCTAACCGATAGACACTTACTCGTAATTAGATAAAAATTAACAAAACTAATTAAAATGAACCCACATGACCTCATACAGAAACAACTACATAAATATTATGAAGATAGGAAACCATTAATGACCCATTTATTAGGCCAGCAAATTTCGCTGAAAAGGATACCCTCTCCTTTAATTTGATAAGAAGCCTGACCTTCACTCAACGTAACGTTTAAAAAAATCGCTCTCTTAAGTAATAAACTACAACATAATATCCCCAAGAATAAATATATAAATATAACACAGAAATCCTTTAATAAAATTAATACATCGCTATTCTGTAAATGAATAAGAGTCGGCCACATTGGAATTTAAGCCACACACCGGTCTTAACTAAATGATACTCCACACCATCACCCCTAAATATGAATACACAATAGAAACATATAAATATGCAACCTCTGGTATCAGTAATTAAGTTACTAAGTTACAATTAAGGCCCAAACAACCATATAGCACATCTCTGGATCTGTAGTGTGTAGTTTTTAAATAATTTGTGTATATATATATATATATATATATATATATATATATATATATATATACAGGGCTTTACGGAGCCCTCCAAAAAGGAGCGCGCTCCAGGAGCACGCTCCTTTTTGCTGGAGCGAAGGAGAGGAGGGCTCATTTTATATTCAGCGGGAGTTGAGCGCGAGCAACTCCATTTGGGACTAAAGAGCGGTGGTTTTATCGCTCCGCGCTCCAAAATTATTTGATTTTTTTTAAACATTAGTTTTTTATTCAGCAATATAAAGGAAAAGTAAAGAAAGTCTCAGAGTTTACTTCGAATTATTTTTAAAAATTATATCTCTGGTAGAGAAAGGGAGGGGGCTCAGGCGGAAGACGATTTAATTGTAATGTTTTTAACAATCTTTTTTATTATTGTTTTATTCGTTGAATTACCACACCAAATATCACCGGACTCATGACAGTCTAAAACTTTCTAGTATTATATATTAAGACATACTACGACCAATGGTTTCTATTTTATAGGTCCCATATAAGTGTCATTAGCTGAGATTCAGATTGAAATTATCCCCCCCCCCCGTTTATCTCCAACTGCCAATCATTAGTTTCACCAAATGTGCAGCTGATGTGAACAGAGTGAGTTTGCTCCCAATTAAGCTGAGGGAATTCAGACAAAATTCCTAGTTTAATATTACAAAATAGCTTATCTATTTAATCGGTAAGATTGAGAAAAACGAAAAAAGCGAAAAGAAGACGAAAAAATTCCTGATACTAAAATTTATCTACCCCTCTTATTCCAATAAACCCCGGTAAATATATATACATATTAAGTACGCTTAATTTTCTATCATCCAACCAAGACAATTTATACATAATGTCCATAGTAAATAATGTTTGTCCTATAATTCATAATTAATCGTTATTTCTCCCTATTTATCCTAATCATTTGTTAGTCCTAATTCTGTGAAAATGATTAACCAACTTACACCCTTCCCCTCAAATCCCATATATCTACACTCAAGCCTAGATGAGATGTAATTCATCTGATAATCCCCACCTATGCTCATACCCTAGATTATATCTTCCACATGTTCAAGTTTATTAACCTCAGATCTTTAATATCCCTATCTAACCGTAAATGCATGGATTTCTATCCATGTAGCATCTTAATAATCCTTAATTGTGGCACCATCATTCAAAGCTCTGTTCATACTATGTTTATCCTTCAGACATATTAATCTGGTCTGAGGCGAGAACGCACATATCTAGATCGGTGCAAACAATTTTGGATTACTTCCTGCCTCTTGTTAAGTAAATTATCATTAGATACTATTATATGATAGGATTCCAGGATGCAAAGATGACATCTCTTGGATTTACTCGGTTTGTATTTCTCTGCTCTATCCAATATAAAACATTTCAACTCGAATTGTGTGTTATTGCTACATAATTCTCTAACCCATTTAGCTAGAGTAGTGTGTGTATGTAATATCTGAGGATGTGTGTATGTAATATCTGTATGTGTGAGTGTGATTTATTTGAATAATTGCAATTAAATTGCTCAAATTGTTGTTAAAACAATCAATCTTACATAATATGCCAGTACAACAACCACAAAACATTTATAAAAAAACTCTCTTTAAGAAATGTCTCTTACTTGTCATGAAAACTTTGAATATAGCAGTATGTTCAAAAAGACATGAAAGAAATAGATGCATGCTTTCAAAATCATGAGGCAGACATTCAATTTACATTTAAATATACTTAGTTCTTTTAAAACTTTATACTAAAAAATCCTGTTTTATTTTTTTTATTTTTTAATCTTGAATAATTATTGACTTATGCATCAGTAGAGAAACTGAATTACTTTGAAATCTTTCTTCATTTTTTTTCTTTCTTTTTCTTGTGGAAATCTACTTGACACGTAAAGAAAATTGGTCAAGGTAGTCTGGAACGACAAAAGGATTGCCTTTCTTGTGACACTCTACTCCATACTTGGGCCAGCTGTTGCAGGGAAGCTATATTGACTGCAAAAGTAAACAAGAAAATACAATAGGATTTTTAAATATTACCAGTAAGGTGACAGATCGGAACATTTATTGTTTATGCTTTTAAATTGATAGGAATATTTAAAACTCTGACTTTATTGTGGGAGTATAACAAGATATGACCAGAAATAAATGAAACTGAAGTCATTTTTTTGTCAATGGTATTCCTTTTAAAATGTCCACAACTTAGTTGAAAATTAAAGAATGAAGATTTATAAAATAAAAACAAACATTTATGAACAACAATGATAATACAGATTTTAAAGTTTAGTCAGTGGCAACAGAGTTCTAAGTCCATTTAGATTTATAATGCAAATGACATAAATTTCAATCTATCTATTCTCATACTAAATTTTAGTTAATCAACATTTGTTTCCCTAAGGCTTTTCTCCTACATCTATATAATAAAATGAAGTCGTTTTTACCATGCAACTTCAGACATTATAGGCAAATAACTGATCACTTAATATGCTACACATTTCAGCTAACCACCTGCAACAATTCCTAATGGGTGTTTCATGAAAAAATAATTACATTTTGTCTCTTTAAAAAAGTTCCTTACATTTATTCCGATCCATCTGTCTCTCACAAATATGTCTCCCACAAAGAAGGTAGCAAACCTTTTTACTCACATATAGTTATCTCCTCTCATGCAACTCAAATACACCGAGTCCTTTCTTAATACAAGGGAAATAATTTTAAACACCGAAATTATTTCATTTCAACATTTTTAATATCTTTTACATAATATACAGGCTTCCAAAACAAAATAATAATCGCTCCCTAAGAATACAGGAATAGGGGAATTCAGAGTTCGAGTGTTAGGAATTACTTTTTCTTATAGTTTTATTTACTCCTCCCCAGGAGTTAGGCACAAGGCCAGTTTTATCTTACTCCTACAAGTAAGATGTGACCCAAGATCGGGTCGAGAAAGTGGGGTTTGAAAAGCCAGCGCTCGAGAGGTGAGCACTCTGGCCATTTAAAAATTGCCTGGGCAGCCCCGTCGGCAGCCCCGTCGGCATTCCCCGGTAGGGGCGCCATACTTATTCCGGTTAATCGGTTTACTTAATAATGAACATATGATCACTTTCAAGTAACAATATCTACATTATTCTTTCACATGTAAGTACATTTTTTAATTTCACACAGAACACCCCCCCCCAAAAAAATCCGTGTTAATCCTTCTAAGTATCTGTAATTTATAATTAACTCAACAAGTCAACACTCATTCTTTATCAGCTAGCTATGTATTTCTTTCGCCTCTTCTCACTCTATGCTGATTCAACAACTCTCTATATTTCTTAATGTCCCTGTGAAGATTTAGTGTGATTCTTTTTTTCAGCAGGGTAATCTCATTTACATAGTAAAATAATAATAAAAAAATATATATAATAATGGGGAGGCTTGTCACTCGTACTCTAGTGAACACCACTTGTTATTGTCAATGAGCAATCACTGATAATGACTAGTGTGAAAACTCCTAGTTAGTAAATAATAATAATAATAATAATAATAATAATAATAATAATAATAATAATAATAATAATAATAATAATAAGCAAGAAAACGGTACAAACACAAACCAGAAACGGTACTAGAAAACGAAAAACACAAAATCATATGGGATATGAATGTACAAACAGACAAACCCATAACAGCAAGGAGACCGGATATGATAATAATCAACAAGAAAGAAAAATCCTGCAAAATCGTGGACTTTGCCGTTCCAGCAGACCACAGAGTGAAGATCAAAGAGACGGAAAAGAGAAGCAAATATACTGAACTTGCCAGAGAATTGAAAGGAATATGGAACATGAAGAAAGTCAGTATAACACCAATAATCATAGGAGCACTAGGAACAGTCCCAAAAAACATGGAGAAAAGACTAGGAGAAATAGGAATCAAAGGGATAACTGAGACCATACAAAGGACAGTAATGATCAAAACAGCTACAATCCTGAGAAATGTCCTCGAATGCGGAAACCAACCCACATAAGCAACAAATGGAGAACAAACACATGGAAGCACAAAACAACAGAACCGGGGAAAATACAACCGAACGAGAGAGGCGCAAGCATAGGCTGACGCCACGAAAATTATGGACAGAGGGTCGAGGAGGGAAAGCGCAAAACCAGACCTCCACTGGCTCTGGGACCTTGGGAAGGCTTGTTGCCACTCGGGCCCCAGAGGGGACCAATGGCCCTTATCAGCGGGAAATCGTTGGTAGGTGGCTGTTGCGATTACCGCAAGGTCATCAGCGGTGATGAACGAAAAGAGGTGGAGCATACTGGAGGCCTGAGGAGACTTGTTGTCACTCAGACTCCAGGGAATACCACAGGTTGTCGGCAGTGGGTGACCACTGACGATGACCAGTGTGATAACTCCTAGTGAGTAAATAATAATGATAATATAAAAGTAAAGACACTTATTATTTTTAGTTATGCAAGAAGAATATCTTAACAGATATGACGTCACAGTTTATTATATTTCAAATGAAATCAAAGTAGAATGAATAGTGGTAGTGGCTATGACCCAACGGGTCACGAGTACGTTTAATAACTCATAAAATCCTGAATCAATATTTTTCAGATGTAAACTAGTTCAGTTTCATTCTTGATAAAATCTTCAATTGTGTAACCACTTTTACTATTTTTTTGTTTTTGTTGTTGAGATTTTGAATTTACGGAAACAAAGTGACTGAAGTTTACAACCGATTAAAAACTACTTTTTCTTGCTTTGTCATAACATAGGTTAAAACATTGTTAATGAAAAGGGTCTAACATTTTCTGAGAAACAAAAAATAACAAAGTTATTGAGTAAATGAGTTTTGCAGAGATCATCGGACGATATGGAGGCATGTGTAAAATAAAAGCAGGGGGAAATATGAATATTCTTACTCAAGAACTAAAGCCACTTTTGAGCAGTGCTTGGATTTTGAACTTTGAGCTGTAATTGAGGAAGTTAAGAAGGGTACAAGGTGTAAAATACATCACAAACTGAAATTTGTCAAAAAATATCCTCAGTAAAGCGTCAAAATTGAGCCAAGAAATACATCAATTTTTATAGACAAATCTCAGGTGACACTCGATGAACATGCTGAATGGGCTAAAGGAAGGATTTTATCTGTGGACAAAAAGGAGATAAAAGTGATAATATGTCCTGGAATAGTTCACAAAATCAGTATTAGACCATTCAAAGTCAATGAAGGAGTTAAACTGGACAGTACTACCTATTTGAAATTTCATTAACATGAAATAATACAAGTTTCAGCCTCGCACGACAATGCTTTTTTTCGTGTGTAAAAGGTTTACAGAAGAGAAGATAATGGAATTGCCACTATCAAGTTGTGATCTGAATCAAATCAAAAATTTATGGTCAATTATGAAGACGAAATTATCTGAAGGCGACAAACAGCAAAGTATTTTATTTTATCATTTTTATTAATTTATCGTTTTGTAAAAAGAGTTAATTAAACAAATGGTTAGTTATTTGATGTGAGATTGGCACGTGAGAACATATTTTTATTTGGTTTAAGAACAAAAATAAACCATAATATTTGACTTTTGTCTTAAAACTTTAATTAAAATCAAAAATCGCTTAACGGCTTCAAAATTACTTTCGAATTTTGAATGAATACTAGGTAAACACATATGAGCCATTTTGTTTTTTAAATTAATAATAGATTAAGATGACTGCCATGTGTTTAGTATTGTGGCTCTTTGAAAGCAATTTTGAAGCTTTTAAACTGACGAATAGAAAGTAGTAAAGGCTTGAATTAAAGTTTAAAGACAAAGTCAAGTATTATGGTTCAAATAAACCATAATACTTGACTTTTGTCTTAAACCTAAACCAAAGAAAAAAAATTTAATTTTCACACATGTCCTTGTCATATAAAAGAACCAAATTGTTAATCAAATTATAATTTTCTAAATTTATTTTAAAAAGATAGATTTAACTTTCACTTTCCATGTAAGTGTTTGCTTTGTGATAAACGAAATATTTACCTGTTCAGTTCTAATTTGAGGTGCTTGTTAGAAACATGGTCCAAAACTTCTACATTTCTTATAAAATATGAGGTTCATCTAGAAAATAATGAGACTGGTATAGTTATGAGATAGACACCATAATTAACTTAATTACAGAAAGTACTTGATTATGTATATGCAGCAGTTACATAATTACGATCTATTTTCTTTTGCACTTGCATGTTCTCACTCACGGAGTGATTGATGCGTTGTTTGGTCAGAACACTTTTGTGCGGGATACTACCTCTGCCCAAACCTTTTCCCGCGATTTATGAACAGTCTGAGTTTAAACGTCTATGTGACCAGACGTCATATTTTCTCTCTTCCACTCTAGCCATGACTTGGGTTAGAGACAAGATTACAAACCAGGACTCAACTTTTCTTGTATAGTACAAATATATTTATGGACTCAACATATTTTGTATTCCTGTTTTCGTAACTCTTTTTGACTATATCTGTTGTGTTGATGAAACTGTTTGAATAAAATTGATTTAAATTGTAGAAGTTTGTCCTCATAACCAAACTATGGCAACCCGTTTTGCTTCATGCTCAGCAAGGCCAGAAAGATGGATATCTATGCAGCAACCCCTACTACAAAATGGCGATCTCGACATCCTCTCTCTCTACATATATTTCATTTTAATCAAAGGGGGTACAATAATATTATAGGGTCTGCATTTACATAAGATATCCATGAAAAAGAAATTTGTCACAAAAGCCTAGTAGGATTTGGGAGATAGACTCCCATAATTATATATATATTCTGAAACTACATTAACCAGCATACTTGGCTAAGTATGTTTCATTTTGAACAAAAGAGGTACAACAATATTTTGAACAAAAGAGGTACAATAATATTGTGAACAAAAGAGGTACAATAATATTGTGAACAAAAGAGGTACAATAATATTGTGAACAAAAGAGGTACAACAATATTTTGAACAAAAGGAGGTGCAATAATATTGTAGGGTTTGCGTTCGTGCTTTACTTTATTTGATTTGATTTATAACTTTAAAGTTAGAGAAATTTAAAAATAATAGAAATGGTAATATGAGGTTTTGGGCTTAGAGAAAAATTACACAGGGGTTCCCATTCATTTCACTCTGTGTGCGCTTAAAGACTATAAATTTACTGAAAATTATTTCAATAAACGTCACTGTACTTAATCCCTTCCCCCCTGAGTACATCCAAAAATTGTATATTATAAAATGTAAAAGGGCAATCTGGTATCTTTAATTTTTATGGATAAATGTTCGAAAAACAACGCTGAAACTAGGTTAAACAGTCGACTGCTGATTACTTTTTATACTTTCTATTATATTTAAGCAGTTGCAAAATGGATTGCAGAGAGAAGCCGTCAGAGGGAAAGGTGTGTTTAAAAAGTAACATGAGAGAGAGAGAGAGAGAGAGAGAGAGAGAGAGAGAGAGAGAGAGAGAGAATGGGGGGGGGGATTTAAAAGAAAGATGTTACACACAATTTTTTTTTAACTATTCTATTTTCTTTTCTAGGGCCCGACAATGCCAGGTAGCCCTGCTACTCTCTATTTATATAAAGTTAGGTATGTGTATATGCTTATATATTTGTATGTATATGATTCACTTCTAAACTAATTAACCGATCATTATGAATTTTGGAACACAGCTGCTAAGCGTAAGGGGTGATAATGTGGGTTATATTTAGTTTATGCACAGTTGGTAAAGGGGTGGGGACGGAAGATATTCGTGAAAATTTAGATACCTTTGATTTTTGTGAAATTTTAACAATAGACATTGGACATCAATTAATAAATATTCCCCAAATTTCAGTTTCTTTGGAGTATTTTAAAGGGGTTTTAGGGGACATAATATGGGCACAACCTCCCAGTTGAAAATTCAAATATTTCAGATTTTCATTGAATTTAATCCATAGTCATTAGACATCAATTAAGCAAGAGTGAACCCATTTTTAATCTTCTACTGCTCTTCATAGAAGGTGTCATCTAGACTTATTCTATCTACATATATACATATACAGAAGTTTTGTTTTTTTTACCTGCGGGAGCTCGGAAATACCCGACTAGTAGACGGGCGCAAGTTATCCCCTCTCGGTGTGTTGGACCCGTAGACCTTGTCAGGTCATCCATCTAAGAGAAGGAAAACTCTGATAATAAAACCTTGCTACTAACCACTTACGTCTTGGCAGCAAACCGTTGGGAGGAAGACCTCCTTAGTCCTGATCGACAACATTCCTAGAGCTGAAATCTCGAACAAAATATCCGGTTTGCAAACCTAAAATTGCTTAAGGAGTAGATGGGCTCTGCCTATTGCCCGACCTTTGCACTTCTTCTCTGTCTATTAGCCAGGCGCAGAGGTACCAGCGCTGAGACGCCTCAAAGGCACCCAGTGCATGGTCTTGTTTCCTGACTAGGACAATGAACACCGTCTCTCTTTCTCTCTATCTGGGCAACTTGGAGAAAATTTTTTCGTCACTAAGTCTTACATGACTAGTCTGGGTCGCTCTTGTTCTGACAGGTTGAGGGTACAGGTTAGACCGCTTGTCTGGCTGCTGTTTCCGACTGACAGTACAGGAGTTCAAACTCTTAGGTAGTGTTAAGACGACTGCTCCATCATCAGTTGTATAATACTGTGGGTAGCTGTACGTGCCATGTCGCACATGGAAAGAGACCCTCCAGTTATCCCCGGTGAGCTTTCCCAAAGCCACAACCCCCATGGACCAGGTCGCGACTAATGGACTGATTGTGTGAGCTTATTGGCACCTAACAAGCACCCACCTTGCCCACCCCACTTCATCTCAAAACAAACATGTCATTGCAAAATCAAAAAATCAAACCTAAACCAGACACCCAACAAAAAACATCTTCGCCTCCACCCTTGAGGCTCACATTCACTAATATACGGGGACTTAGAACCAATATCAACGATGTAAAAACCTTTCTCCTGACAAACTCACTGGATATCCTAGCACTAAGTGAAACGAACCGTCAATCCTCAACCTCCTCTCACCGCTTTGACATGATTGACTACCTCCCACTTTACCGTAAAGACTCTGACAAACATATGCACGGGCTAGGAGTTTATGTTCGGACTAGAGAACATAGGTTAGAATCAGATGACCAAGCCTACATGTAGATTGACATTACATCACAGCGTTAGTTACTTATATTTTTTATATCGTTCTCCTTCGACCAAGGACTGTACCCTGCTAAACTCTGTCTCTGAAAGCATAGATAGAGCACTCTCACTTGACTCGAATGCCCAAATACATGTATTTGGGGATTTTAATGCACACAACCGTGACTGGCTGGGATTCTCCAGCTTTACTGACGCCGCCGGTAACTCTACATATAATTTCTCCTTAGCTCACTCCCTCTCAAAGACTGTTGCTTTCCTGACCCGCCTCTTTGATCGAGTAGACCAGCAAACCTTACTTCTCGACCTGTTCTTGACTTCACTGCCTGAGGCTTGTGTGACGAGAGCCCATAGCCCGCTGATCATATTGTGGTAATGATTTATAAAAACTTGTCCAAAAGCTGATAAGCCGTTGCTCAAAACAAGATACTATGAGCAGGCTGATTTTGATTCCATCAGAGATCACATCAGCGACGCCCCATGGAGTGAAACCTTCTCACTCCCTGCTGATCAGTGTGAAAATGAGTTAACCGAATGGGTCAAAGCAGGCATTGAAGCCTATGTCCCTATGCGAAAATTCTTCAGCAAACTCCACTCTCCTCAATGATTCACCTCGAAATGTGCAGCTGCCATTGCTAAGAGGCAGCAAGCATTCTAACAATTCATCCACCATAAGTCAACTGCGAATAGCCATAAATTTATAGAGTCAAAAAATAATTATATGGCAGTGATAGGTGAAGCAAAGAGAAGGTATACAGAGTTAACCAAAAAAACGTATTCAGTCACAGAAACTAAGTACTCACGATTTCTGGAAAATCTACAATAGTGTGGTGAACAATGATCAATCAACAATTCCCCTGCTATCAAACAGCAATGATGTCGTTTGCACGGCAATGGATGAGGCTGAACTACTTGCCCAGCTTTTGTCTTAAACTCCACTTTGGATTCCGCAAACCACCTCTTTCCTAAATTCCCATTGCGGACTGAATCCACACTTGAAAACCTGGTCATCAACCCATCTCAGGTCAAGGACATCATAAAAAACCTTGACACCTCCAAAGCTTGTGGGCCTAATCTTATACCTGTAATAGTAATAAAGAAATGCTCTGCTGAACTGGCCCCTGTCCTCTCCAAACTCTACAATAAATGCCTTGCTGAATCTTGCTTCCCTGATAGCTGGAAAGTTGCCTCTGTGGTACCAGTCCTCAAGAATTCTGGGGATAGAACTGATCCTCAGAACTACCGCTCAATCAGTCTACTCCCGATCTTTGCTAAAATCTTTTAATCCTTAATCAATCTAGCGATAGTCCGGCACCTCGTTAATGCTAAACTTCTTTCTGACCGTCACTATGGATTTAGACAAGCACGACTGTCATCTCTGAACGCATATATCATACACTGGACAAGGCAGGTGAAGCTATGACAATAGTGCTTGATATATCCAAAGCCTTTGACAAAGTCTGGCATAAAGGGCTTCTCCTAAAAATTCACTTATATGGTATTACTGGACAAATATGCAATATTAGATCCTTCCTAACCAAAAGAAAGATCTAGGTTGTCCTTGATGGCTGTTCATCTAAGCAACATGACATAAATGCTGGTGTACCCCAGGGATCCATCCTTGGACCTTTATTGTTCTTGATTTTCATAAATGACCTCCCTGGTGACATCGAGTTTGAGATAGGTATATTTACTGACGACACCATGCTCTACTCTCATCATGTGGGCAAAATGGGCACGTACATATCCAAGGCAATGGGTAAATCCTTAGAAAATGACCTCCAGGCTGTAGTGGATTGGAGCCATAAATGGTTGGTAACTTTTAATGCCGCAAAGATAAAGCTCCTTTTCTTCAATAACTACAAGAAACCTCTTCAACCACCAATTACCATGGCAAATAACACCCAATCTGAGAGTTCAACATTCAAACTCATCGCCCTAATATTCACAGGTAACATGAATTGGAACAAATACATTGAAGACATTGCCAAGGCTGCTGCAAAGAAGGTGGGCTCCCTCTACCGTGCTAGTAAACTCCTCACATCTGACAATATCCTGTATCTCTACAAAGCCACCAGCCACCCAAGTATGGAGTGTTGTTGCCACATCTGGGCTGGGGCATCATCCACTAGTCTCTCCCTCTTAGACAAGGTCCAAAAAAGAGTCGCCAACTTAGTAGGTCCCTTACTATTCACCAAGCTCCAGCCCCTGTTCCATCGCCGCAATGTTGCATCCTTGCGCCTGTTTTACAACTACTTTAATGGATTGTGCTCTGATGAACTGGCTACTCTGGTGCCCCCTCGACATAAATACACTCGACCAACCTGACAATCAGCTAAATTCCATCCATTCACTGTGGAGGTCCCCAGATGCCGGAGAGCCTTCTACTCGAATAGCTTCTTTCCTCGTGCTGCCAGCCTCTGGAACTCCCTCCCTGCTCCCTGTTTCCCGACTGTACTAATATGCAACCCATAACTTAGGATGACACCCAAAACTTCCATCCTAACTTTCAGTAGCCCCTTACGTCTACAGTGGCGGCCGGCCTTGTTTGGATGAACTAAGTTTAAAAAAAAAAAAAAGACTCCCTGAATTTCAATTTCTTCTTACGACCCCTTAAGCTTAAGCCTTAAATTTAAGACATTTGTTTAGAATAAAAATCATGTAAAGGATTTTGATCAAAATTAAAATATATAAAAGTGGTGCAAAACTGTTCTGTTCGAACAAAACAACACAAAAGTTATTGTTGCTAAAAAGAAAACGTAACTAAAAAAAGCTTGTTAAAACATAAATAAAACATTTTATGTCAGGACAAAAGTACCATTTCAGACCAGACCAAAAATCAATTTTATTCAACATTTGGGCGAATACAGAGTGAAATGGGCAATACTATTCAACAGTCTCCATAGTACAATTGAAGCTTAAAAAGTATTTAAACTTGTTAATTGAATTTTACTTGAGTTATTGACCCTCCTTCAGATAAAATAATTATAAGTAAAATCTTATGTCAGTTTCTGATATACATCATTTCAATATGAAATGAGAGCATGGGTTTATATTATCCAATATATTTTTCAAAAATTATTGTTTGTTTTATTTAATTAAGGCAATTCAAGAACCAGCACTAAAAGTTTTGAAATTATCTTAAAATATTATTTATAAAATAAAAATGTTTATACAATTTTAATGACAACATAATCAGTATTGATAATGCATCATTTTCCAAGCATATATGTTTTACATTCCCCCCTTTTTACATATATTTTGTTTTATTTCTGAGTTTATCAAAAAAATATAAAATAAAACACTATTTGTTAAGCCTGAAAAAAGAACAACTAAAATGTTGCCTTTAAAAAGTAAAACAATTGCTATGAGAGATTTGATGGCTATCATTCTATTGTGAGCACATCATCTGATTAACTCAATTGACTCATAAGACTCTTTATTATAACAAAACAAAGGGGGCAGTTGGAGTTCAACTCTTTGAAATGGACTTTCTGTAAAAATGTTAGTATTAATAATTTAGGAGTCAGCCATGTTTTTTTGTTTTTTTGTGTGTTTATTGATTTTGATCACTTTCTTCTCTGATCTAATCCAGTCAGAGGGGGGGGGGACAGGAAAAAGTAACAGGACAATGTTAGCAGTGTTTCTGCTGCTTTCTTTAATGGAAATGCTAACTGTCAAATTCTCGTCATTTTTAAGATTTATAGACATTAGGGGGAAAAAAGTGGTGTTTTGTGTCATCCATTGAGCTCAGATTAGATTACTTGAATAAGGAAAAAGTGAGTTTGTAGAGCCAGTAAAATATAAAAAAAAAAAGACATAATCCAAAATTAGTCTGTAGCCAGAGAGTGAAAGAGAGAGATGAAGATATACTTCCTCTCTCTCTTTCACTCTGGCTACAGACTAAATAGTATTACTACTTGTTATGATATTCACTTTTTTATAATGTACTATTGCGATCTTTTTATTTTTTCCTTTCTTTATTACCTTTGACTATTAAGAGAGAGAGAGAGAGAGAGAGAGAGAGAGAGAGAGAGAGAGAGAGAGAGTGATAAACAATTAGTAAGAGATAGGTCATTTGGTGAGTTAATTGCAAATTTTGGCTAATTAGAACTATTAAATGGGAAGCTTTGTCAAACATAACTCCATCCCAAAACTGAGGAATATTTTAGTACGTATTTTGTGTAATTAAAATATATAGGAAAAAGTCTTAGAGAAACAAACGTTAACTAAGCTTTAGTATAATAATGGACGGAAACGATTTCCGAGTTTGGCAAGATGCACCCGAAGACGCTCGGAGGTTACATCGGCCAAAACGTCATCGAAGATGAGAGCAGTAGTCCGAATGATCTAAATAATACAAATTACCAATCCTCATTTTAAAAATTCTGTAACATTATATCTATCTATATTTTCTGTAACATTATATCTATCTATATTTAATCACCTGACTTGATCAACCACCCCTTATTTTCTTTTGCGGCACCGAGTCTCAGATCAAATTATGTCCATCAAACGCGCAAACCAAATGATACCATCAATGAAACGTTTCGCTAATAAGTTTTTTGTTATATCTGGGGTTTTCTCATCAGTGTCAGAAAGCTGTGCCACGTATTTTCAAATAGAAAACCTCGACACTTTCTTTTTGAGAAACTCTTCATATAGATGCTTGTTAGGAAGTTTTCTTCTTAAGGATTTTTCATCTGTTTTCATTGGCTGAGAGTGTCAAAAGGATTTGTTTGGAGATATAGACTGAGAGAGTTCAGTGAGTTGCAGTTTAGCAGCAGATAGTGTTTGACATGCCAGTGGCCGTCAGACCAGTGGCATGCAGGGGGGGGGGCACATCCAAATTAGGGTGGGAGGACTATTCAAACAAATTCAAACTATCTCCCTTTATCATAATATTTTTCAGGAATTATACTTGAGTTTTTTGGGCATACAATCAAGGAGTCAGCTCCGGGCATCATCAGACCTTTGCACACCATTGTCGTTACTAATCTAAGACTCAGGGATGAATCTTCTTGCTGACTGTTTTCCTCCTTCCTATAACCTTGGTCTTTTCAAGACTAAGGTCAATAGGCATTGTCTTTGCTTTAATCACCTTTCGTTCTTTTTAGCTCCTTCGTGGCTTCATGCCTTGTCTGGAGCGATTTCTAAAAAAGAAAATTCTTGGATTTAATTGAATTAACAGAGAAATAAAATACATCAGTTGAATCGTGATCTTCATTGTTTTTTCAAGACACATTTTCCAGCCACAAGTGAAAACCAACATGGCAGTCCAGACAGGCACATATGTCGCAAATCAGTAAGATAACCATGACCAAGAATGCATTGCCAATGTCTTTGGTCTATAAAAGTGACAACAAAATTAGCAGTCAAATTGTCTATTTTTTTAATTGTTTTTTTTTTGTATATTTGGTCGTTGTGTGGGGGTTATGAAAAATCTGGATGTTCTGGTTTCATTTTTTTACTCCCACAATCAAAGTTTATATACACAGTATAATGAATGAAAAGAATAAAGCTTGACTGTAAATTTGATATATTTTTATACATGAGAAATAATCTTCATAAATATTGGCAATTTGTTAAATAAAAATGTTCGTCTATCATCTATTCATATACTAAAGCTGAGTTAATCAACGTTTGTTTCCCTTTTTTTTTGCCTATTTATTTTAAGCACATAAAATACATGCTGAAATATTCCTCAGTTTTTGGATTGAAGTATCTTTAAATTTTGTTTGAAAACAAATTGTTCTAATTAGCCGTCATTTGCAAATAACTCATCAAATGACCCATCTCTTATTAAATTTCTATCTATCACTTTCACTCTCTCTCACTATGTTGTTTGCCCCCTCCCCAACTCTTATTTTATGTGCTGTCTATCGTTCTCGCTTCCGTCGCTCTCTCTCTCTCTCTCTCTCTCTTTCTGATTATAAATAGTCGTAATATTATTTAATCTGTAGCTGTAAAAAGAAAGATATATATATATATATATATATATATATATATATATATATATATATATATATATATATAGCAAACAGAAATTTTGGATTCTGTCTTTTTATTCTTTATATTTAATTGGCTTTGCAAACTCAGTTTTTTGTGATTCAAACAAACTCGAGCTCAGTGGGTGACTCGATGGGTCACATTTTCTTTTCTAGTATATATATATATATATATATATATATATATATATATATAGATTGCCAGTTTCCTTAAACTTAACATTCAATAATCACCACACAATTATTTTGGAAAGGTTAATTACATTCAAATAGTAATTAATTGTCCAACATTTGCAGATTATCTACAGGAGAGATTTACAGCCATTCAAAGTAGTGGATTATCATTCATAAAAAATTAAAGGGTAACTTGTAGATGTTAATTGCTTATGAAGACATGAGTGACAGGAAAAATAGATGTTAAACTGAAGATAGTAGGTGGTGATGGTGGTGGTGATTACAAACTTTTGCAGGCTATTGTGTCTTTTGTGGATTTAACAACAAGTTTAGTTGTTAGAAAGGGGGGATAGGGCTATAAATACAAACACGTGATTGGTTGAACAGGATTATGTGATAGAAAGATTGTACTTTGAAATAATGAATCCGTTAATTCAAACAGTTAGTAAGACGCAAAATTAAGAGCAGGTGGCCGTGTGGGGGTGGTTTTCCTCCATGGCCACCTGGAAAAGGGAATGAACAAAATTCTTGGAACCTATGATGCAACTGATGATTGTTGCGTAGTTGAAGTTTAGTGATACGCAGGCGATTAGCGCATCACTGCACTGTGCAGTTTTCAGCTATATCCACCCAGACATTTAGCACGCAAATATGATTCAGCTCCTGTTGAGAAGCCAATGTAGACAGACGTGACATTTTCTACGCTCGCCTCTCATCATGGCTGACAGGAGGCAGGAATAAACCTAAGACCGAAAACCAACAGACCTGGACTCAATTATAGTTATATAATACATGCCTGCCGAGCCAACTTGCCTTACATTCTTGTGTTCCTGTGTTAATGAAACTGTTAAATAAAGTTGATTTAATTGTAGAGAAGATGTTAGTACTTCTAAATGAACCCTACATTTTTGGTGACCCTTTTCTTCTTCTTCTTCTTCTTCTTCTTCTTCTTCTTCTTCTTCTTCTTCTTCTTCTTCTTCTTCTTCTTCATTTCAAGCCAGCTGAGTCAGATGAATACAGACACAGTCGTTATTACAAAATGGCGATCTCCAGTCTCCAGCAAGAAACTCATAACACCAACCAACTCACACTCTACATATTGATGACAGCGACGTGATGAAAACATGATCTGAAATGAAAGTGTTACTAATATTTATTCTTTTTTTTCGTTTTCCCTTCAACCTATGGCAAACAGCATAAAAGACACAAACTTGTTTTAGAGGATTTTGTTCTCATTTGTCACAGTCCCACTGCTCTTCAATGAATAACCATCTTCAATTGGCATTGTAGCAGTAACATGATTAAGATCTACTTTTTTTTGTATTTACACGCAATCACTTGTGTAGTAGTAAGTATGTGGTTCGGTTGGCTAACATGGGCATGTCCAAACTCACATGTAAATTAGTTTTGTGCTAAAATATAAACAGTTCCAAAGAGATGCTGACGTCAAATTCCTGGCTTGTCTCTCATTGTGGCTTAGACGTGAGGCGAGCCCTGAAGCTGAGACCAACACACCTGGACTTAATTACATTTCAACTTTAATACATGCCAGCCGAACCAGCGTGTCTTATATTCCCGTGTTGACAAAACTGTTAAATAAAGTGGATTTCTATTCGGAACTCTGGTGACCCTTTTTTCTTCTTCATTTCAACGAAGCCGAGTCCAACAACCATCTCAACTCACACCTACCTCCTCTACAGTATTCTAGACGCATTTATCATTCAATATTACCCAGAGTTATTTCCCTTCTATTCATCATTTTGTCTTTCTTGTGAATTAGGGAATGAATTACTATTTTGGACCAACTTTCCCAATTGTGACTTTATCTGAATTCCACACGTGTTCACCATGCGGTTATCGTGTATTTCATTTTTCATAATTGAAATCTGACTGATGATCAATGGATGGCTACGTATGATGTAGAATATTTAAAATATTAATTTATTAATTTAGCAACAATCACTGGCCACAGTTGTGGATTACTCCATGCATCCCTAGGACCTTTAACTATCATTTCCTTATCCAGGTAATCATGGGGACAATGAAACTGACTTTTTAAAAAAGAATCTTTTTTTCATTTTCTACTAATGAGCGACGACTTACCAAGTCAAAAGCCACTCAAGGATAAGACTTAATGAGATTATGAGTTGAATGATGAAGAATACTATGAAATTGGAAAAAATGGATAGAATGGACAAAATTTGGTTACTTAAGAGGACGGACGGCTCAACAAGAATCTGTTGAAATTAGACTTGAAGACGACCATGTTGTAGTCTGCAGAGAAGCAGTCCCGTGGAAAAGTTCTTGGAAATAAACTTTGTTCATGGAAATTCTGTTTGATTTTAGGTACACAGAGGAAGAAAGGACGGTTCTCTGCAGTGGTGATAAGAAGATGAGTTCTTACTGTGAATGTTTTATAAGGAGGAACCAGAGATTGGAGCTCTGTCGAACACTTACCATGGAAATAACGATATAGAAAAGCTAACGATGTCTCTTGTGTGAGAAAGGGGCAGTATGGAAGAGAAAAAATAATCATCCACTAGATTGCGAAGTCGATTTTGTAGTTGATACTTAGGATGCATCTGACTCTTATACAGGTAAGGAATTGCATCAGGAGTCAGGTACTTTCTGGAGTGGTAGAATGATCCAACCATTTTTCCAGCGACTTTAGAAACAGATTTGATGTAAGTCTTCTGTAGTGTACTGGGCAAGTCGGAGTTATTCCCCCTACATCGAGTCTGTATATATAAATAAATAAATTCTGTTCAGCTGATGTGGCCTTTAGGTTCAAGCAAGCAAACGAATAACAAGTGTTCTGTCTTTGATTCTTGCCTCTGTTTTAGTTTCGTGAATATTGTTTCTTATTTCAGGATACAAGAACAACTTTACACTGGCGATGAGGGATTTAAACAAAAGAACTCACGTTTTAATCGAAAAAAAAACAACAGCACAAAACTAGCAACATAAGATTTGCGTGACGAGCTCAAAATTCCAAACAACACTAGAATTTACGTGACGAATTATTTTAGTCAACAACAACAAAAAAAAACAGATTGTCTTACAACGCTCTGCCCAATTTTCCTAGTTTTAGCGTCCACGAAAATCCGACCACTAATGCAACTCGCTGGCAAAAGTGGTTAGACAAACTTGAGAATTTATTCATAGCTTTAGATGTTCATGAAGACGGGAAAAAAAAGCATGTCTACTTCACTATGCCGGGGACAAAGTTTTTGATATTTTCTACAACTTCACGGAAATAAAGAAAGGCGTCAGGGAAACTGTCAAGTCAGGAGATGGATCAAAGACACCAAACATGTATGAAATAGCAAAGAAGTCACTGACCAACTATTTCACACCGCAAAGAAATATGTCTTACGAGATCTTCAAATTTCAACGCGCATCGCAGAATGTGGACGAAACTCTAGACTCTTTCCATGTAAGACAGAAGACTCTAGCGTGCACGTGTGACTTCCTGGACACAGATCGCAAAATACTCGCACAGATCGTGCAAGGCTGTTCGTCCTCTAAGGTCAGACGAAGGGCATTACGAGACAACTCCACACTCAAAGAAGTGCTGGATGAGGCCAGGGCGAGTGAACTTGCACACACGTGTGCTGCAGAATTAGAAAGAGAAGAGACGGTTCACACCCTGTCTTCCCATAAAAATAAAAAGCACATGCAGTACGCACACAGAGAAACAGAGGAAAAAATACCGACGGCAAACGCAACTACGGACATACACAAGGTAGTAATCACAATTTTACTCCGAGGCCCAGGCCACGTGGCAAAGGCGCCGGACACGTCTGCCACTACTGTGGATACTCGGCAACACATGCGACGTGTCCTGCTAAGGGACAGGAATGTAGGAACTGCGAGAAAAAGAACCACTTCGCAAAAGTGTGCAACTCACAACCGGTAAGACGGATTTCTTACTCATATCGAAATGTTGTTGAATCCCCTTCTACGTCGAGTGATGAATCTGTTTACACAGTAAAAACACCCAAAGCCACTATTCTCGTTAATGACTCCCCAGTGACCTTTGTTTTGGATACCAGTGCCAGTGTTAACATAATTTCTGGACGCATGTATGACGGTCTTCAGCACAGACCAAAACACAGAGCACAGTCACGCAGATATTTGCGTATCGGTCCAGGAAAGCCATGCCCGTCCGTAGGTTCATCACTACCCCTATCGAATTTAAAGGAAAACGCAGCAAGGCGAAAATGTTCGTTATCGACCATGAAAACCCCTTGTTCGGACACGAAAGATGGGAAAGATTTCCGGACCCACTGTTAAGCTACACATCAACAATTCGGTCCCACTGGTGACACAGCGACATAGAAGAATACCTTTCCACGCAAGGAAGGACGTTGAGGCAGAACTAAAACGCTTCAAGGAGATGGACGTAATTGAAGATGTTGCTGGGCCTGAGTAAGTCCCGTGTTGATAGTCCCCAAAAAAACGAATGGCGTGCATATCGGCATAGATAAGCAAAAGGCAAACAAAGCCATCCAAAAAGTCAAATACCCTATGCCGACGGTGGACCTGTCGAGCGCGTACCACCAATTAGAGCTGGGGGAGTCCAGCAGATATGTCACCACGTTCACTACACATGCTGGACTATTCCGGTACAAGAGACTATTGTTCGGAGTAAATGCTGCCTTAGAATTATTTCAAAAGGCCATTGCGGATCTTTTGAGAGGCATTCCAGGAGTAAAAAACCTCTCAGACGACATTATCGTTTACGGACGTGATCAAGCCTCACATGATGCCAGTTTGAGGTCCACGCTGGTCTCTCTACAAAATGCTGGGGCCAGGCTAAACAGGAAAAAGTGCCTTTTCTTCAGTGGAACAGCTCACCTTATTCAAGCATACTTTCAGTGAAAATGGGGTGTCACCAGACCCAGAGAAAATTGCAGCAATTGCAAACTGCAAATCGCCCACCAACGTTGGAGAAGTTCGCTCATTCCTAGGGATGGTCCAATACGTGACTAGGTTCATCTCACACTATGCCACTGTCACCGAGCCACTCCGACAACTCACGAGAAAAGACAGAGAATGGAGGTAGTCAGAGACAGAAGAGAGGGCAAAAAATGCGAGCCCCGTTGGATATGGGGCGATGCTTACACAAGATGGGAAAGTATTGTGTTATGCCAGCCGTGCCCTCACAGACGTGGAACAGCAATACTTGCAGACTGAGAGAGAGATGCTAGCCATTGTATACGCTGCAGAATACTTTTACCTTTATTTGTATGAGTCGAGGTTTACCATCACCACTGACCACAGACCACTTCTTGGTATCATCAAAAGCCTTAAGCCAACCACGTCCAAAATTGAATGCTGGCACCTGCGCCTCATGCCATATGAGTATAGCTTGGTGTACCAGCCTGAAAAAGATAACCAGAACCCCGCCGACTACCTCAGCCGACATCCTCATCACAAACCCAAGAGAGACAATTCGTGGCTCATCATGCCATACCCAAGTCCATCACCCTTGAAGAGGTGAAGCTAGCCATGGGGGAAGACCCTCTGCTATAGAAAGTGATTATTGCACTTACAGATGGAAACTGGAATGACCCGCAGATATCCAATCTCACACATGTCAAAGATGAACTATCTACACATGATGGTCTCATCCTTCGAGGTCACCACCTGGTGGTCCCATCAACCCTGCAGAAAAGAACCATTGACATAGCCCACCACGCACACCAGGGCATTGTTAAGATGAAGCAGCTAGTGATGGAAAAGGTCTGATTCCCTGGAATCGATAAACTAGTGGAGGAGACGGTGCGCAACTGCATTCCCTGCCAGGCTTCCAACCCAACATCATCATCACACCGTGAGCCCATACGCACCACACCACTTCCCGCTGCCCGATGGACTGAAATCTCCCTGTACTTTGCTGGTCCTTTCCCATCTAAAGATTACGTGCTAGTCGCCATCGACGATTACAGCAGTACTCCCCTCAATATCAGCAAGAGTGATTATTCCTCACTTCGACGCAATCTTTGCCAGACAAGGCTACTCTGATATTGTCAAGTCTGATAATGGTCCCCCATCCAGGGGCAGGAATTCATGAATTTTGCCCCCCAGACAGGATTCCGTCACATAAGAGTCACTCCTGTGTGGCCCGAGGCAAATGAAGAGGTTGAGCGGTTCATCCGAACCCTCAACAGGTATGTACGCACCACCACCATGGAGGGCCTAAACCGGAAAACCCAGCTAACTCATTTCCTAAGGCAGTACAGAGCCACCTCCCACAGTACAACTAAAACATCTCCATTTGAAGCCCTCACTGGAAAAAAGATGAAAATCGGCATACCTGCTGTCCCGAAAGACCCCATGCCAGAGTTGATCCACACCCACATAGCAGACAATGATGCGCGAGGGAAGAGAAAAATGAAGACCTATGCCGACACAAAAAGAAGGACAAAGGTCTCACCCCTCTGCCTAGGTGACAAAGTATTGGTCAGGCAGAAACGTCTCAGCAAGCTATCCCCACCGTTCAGCCCCAAACAACTGACAATTATCGGTATAAAGTGTAGTATCGTGACAGCACAGAGAGGAGGTTACCAAATCACACTCCTCTCTCTTCAAGCGAATAGATCCAGACAACAAGTCGATTTAATCGTTTAATTCGGTGAAGTGTACTTTAAGGGGCCCCCTTGAAATCAGAGTGGATCCCAATAGACTTCCACGCATGCACTTACGGACTGTAACCCCCCCCCCCCGTATACACACACACACACACATACACATATGCACTGTACATAGATATATATATGTGTAAATATCTGACTTTATTATAAAGGGAGATGGATGTAGTGTACTGGGCAAGTCGGAGTTATTCCCCCTACATCGTGTCTGTATATATATATAAATAAATGCTTTTCAGCTGATGTGGCCTTTAGCTTCGAGCAAGCAAACGGATAACAAGTGTTCTGTCTTTGATTCTTGCTTCTATTTTAGTTTGTGACTATTGTTTCTTATTTCAGGATATAAAAGCAACTCTACATCTTCCATTTCAGATCTGGAGCAAACTCAGTCAATAGCAGCTTATAAAAGCAAGAGATTTCCTCAAGGAGCAAGCCATTCATTTCAACTGAGGCAAAACGAGGATACGGGTGTTGGTGGTGAAAGGAGAGATGCTGGGTTTTAGAGGTGTTAAAGGTAACAAGCCTCTTTTTCCTCATCGCACCACGTACAGCAAGATCTTGATCACCAATGCTCTTTGAAGTGCTGCCATAGACAATTGTTGCATCTGAATAGATGTCAACGAATGATCTCAAAATATGAATGTGAAAATTATTGATGAACATTAGGAAGAGGGGTGTGCCCAGAAAGGATCGTTAATGCAGTCCAGCATTGATTCTATGCCCATCAGCAGCTACTTTTATAAACTTATCAAAGAAAAAGGATCTGATTGGTGAGAAGACATTTTTAGATATTCTATAGCTAGCTAGTTTGTGAAGCATACCTCTTAAATATAACACATGATCTGCTCAGCCAATCAGAGCTTATTTTAAAATTATTTAACTATGCATATTCAATTTTATACAATATAAAAGATCTTGAAGAGCAGAAACAATACAAATACCTTAGCATAGAATGAAATGATTCAATTCAACATACCAAGATGAGAGAAAAAATTGTCAGAGAATATATATGCCATGTTAGAAAAATTTGCAAAACAGAGCTAACAAAAAAAAATCAAAGTAACTGCCATGAACCAATTAGCCATGTCAGTGATAACATACAGTTTTGGCATTATTAATTAGCCACAGAAGGACATTAACAGACTAGACACTAAAACGAGGAAAATATTGACACTGTACAGCGTAATGTTCAGAAACCAGTGTCTACCAAGGCTGTATCTGCCCAGAGCAGGAGGTATGGGTCGCTCAGAAATTGACCATCAACATCGAGCCACTATTGTGAGCACCGGCCAATATCTGATGAGCTCCCAGAACCCAAACCTTATGATGGCATGCCAACACCAAGAAACCAGAGCCAGTAGGACAACCTCTATTACAAAACTGGTAAAATATTTTGGACAAGACTGTCTTAAAAATTAGGCATAAACGGAAAACAAGCCTGCCACGAAAATAGCTTGTAAAAGCTGCCAGAAATACACCAAGACCTTCCATTGCAGAAAACTGGAAGAATGGGCCAACCAACAACGTGCAAAATATTTTCTGGATGAACTATCCCAGGAATATATAGATTAGGATGGTTCTGTAGACTGGCTAAAAAGAGGATGTTTGAATAAATTTCTTAACATTTTAAAATTATATCTCTATCTATATAAAGTTAGGTATGTGTGTATATTTTTTATATATTTGCATGTATAGGATTCACTCCTAAACTAATTAACCGATCATCATGAATTTTGGAACGTAGGTGCAAGGGGTCCAAATGTGGGCTATATTTAGTTTAATTTAGTTTTATACAAAGGGGGTAGAAAGAATGTGGAAGCCTTTGTGAAAATTCAAATACCTCTGATTTTTATAAAATTTTAACAATAGGTATTAAACATCAATTATCATCAAATTTCATTTTCTTTTGAGTATTTTAAAGGGTTTTTAGGGGCCATAATATGGGGAAAACGTCCCATTTGAAAATTCACATATATCAGATTTACATTGAATTTGATTAGACACCAATTAAGCAAGATTCCTTGAATTTCAATTTGTTCTTAAGACCTCTTATGTTGTAGCCATTTTCTAGAATCAAAATCATGTAATGAATTTTTATCAAAATTTGAATAGAGATTTTAGTCATAAAAGCTTAATAACATTATATATTTTAAATGGGGACATGAAAGTAATGCAAAACTGTTCGGTGAATTCATTTTCTTGTACAATATAAATTTTGAAATAAATTTGTGAATATTTTTCCTGGTTTATACAATATACATGTAATTCAAAAGATGTAGCTTTCCATAGAGGTCACAAAATGCTATTTTTAACATCACACGTCGTACACTAGTAAGGAAATGTTAGCGATATATTTTTTTAGATTATGCTCTTTCATTTGACATAGATGAGCGATTCAGCATTTTAAGATAAATCTTGGTACTTGTTCAGATTTTGAACCTAATTTCCGTGACTGCCCGGCAGCAGCGAGCCGACAGCTAATGGAAGCGTCCGAGACCTGCCGAGTCGAAAACGAGGCTGGCGTCAAGCAGCCGATATCGATTTGAAGGAGAGACGCTTGTTAACCAATTGCAAAAAATGAATTTCGAAGTGCTGTGTCGCACGATTGGATCTCTGGAGGAGTGCATTAACTTTTGTCAGCAGAAAGCTCTGCTGGCAAAAGTAATGCGGTGTATGAGATGCGGCGGCGGCGGCCGATTTTGCCGGTTAGCACCGCGAAAGACTGTGGCGGACAAATATGCCTGGAAATGCCCCACCCAGGAATGCCGGGCTTGGATTTCGTTGCGATCGGGGACTTTTTCTTTCGCGATCAAAATTAGAAATTTCGACCATTCTAAAGATGATCTACCTATGGTCCCAAGATATGGCGACCGGTAAAAACCTACCAAAAAGAATGCGGCGTAATGTCTCGAACCGCGCAAGTGGACTGGAAGAATTTTCTGCGGGAGGTGTGCACCGAACATTTAGCGCGAAACCCCAGACGACCTGGAGGCCCAGGGCATACGGTTGAGATAGACGAGAGTCTGTTCAACCGTAGAAAACATAACGTCGGCCGTGTTCTCCAGCGCCCCCTCCCCCCCCCCCCAAAAAAAACAAAGCCCTACCCCTCCAGGAAAAGAATCTTCAAAATTCCCCCCAACTTTTTTTAACCATTTTTTTTTTTGTAACTTTTTTTTTTTTCTTCATTTCTTTTAGCTTTTTTTGGAGGGTTTTTTTTTTTTTTTTTACATTAGGCATTTTTTTCCTTTATTTTGTTTAGCTTTTTTATGGGGGGGGGCATAAAAAAGCTAAACAAGATAAAGGAAAAAAATGCCTAATGTAAAAAAAAAAACCCCTCCAAAAAAGCTAAAAAAAATGAAGTAAAACAAAAAAAAGTTACAAAAAAAAAATGATTAAAAAAAGTTTTTAAAAAAACAGTTTTTATTATTTTAGCGTTTAAAAGTTACAAAAAAAACAGTATTATTTTAGCGTAAAAAAGTTTATTTATTTCAGCTATGGGTTTGTTCATTTATTTCATTTTTTGTATAAAAATATATGCATTTCTTTTTCTTTACGTATATTCATCGTCTTATATTGTTGTCGTCTGCCGACTCGGCAGGTCTCGGACGCTTCCGTTAGCTGTCGGCTCGCTGCTGCCGGGCAGTCACGGAAATTAGGTTCAAAATCTGGACAAGTACCATAATCTTTTATCTAAGGGAGATAACTGATTAAAAATGACGGCATATGGCCCTCAATTAATTCTCAATATGTTTTCAGACGTTCTTTCAGAATGGTATTTTTTAATTATTTTTTTTTTTTAGTTTTACAACCCGTATAAACGTACCTGCCAAAAGCCTGCCAATCTTATATTTTTGTTTCATACTGTAATTTATAACTATTGAGTATCAGAAACACCGAACTATAAAACTAAATCAAGGGAAGTAACTCTATCCGGAAAGATGATCGGATTTTGTTCGTCATTTTTCACTTGACAATATAATGTCATTGTTTAAGCAATTTGTTAGGTTAACTAGAAGTCGGCATGACCTACATTTAGACACTCTTATTGGGGGAGTCGCAGGCCTGGTGGAAAGGATTCTTTCAGCAGCACTCTGGAGGCCCCCCTGTTTTAATGTTTGACCTCTTAAAAAGTTGGAAAAAATTATATAGTCGATTTTAATGGTAACAACATAATTTAAGAACACACAAACACTAAAAAAAGTTACTGCTGATGTATTTAAAAACGTAAATTCCATTAAAGTTTCTAAAATTTTGAAAATGGCTATAATGTCAAATGCCAAAACTTGTATTCCATATAAAAGTTATTATTTATCGAATAAATGCTGAAAATATCATTTAATATGGATGATTTTTGGTGATTAATAAAAACATTGTTTTGTTTGCAAAACTAGTCTTGTAAGGGGGGGGGTGTCAATGATTTGGGGAGAGGAGCACTGCCACAATATTTAATATCAGTATCTTATAAAAACAATACTGAATAGTTTTCGAATACTTATGTTTACATACATATATATGTGCATAAGAAGTAAATAATTAAAAAAAAAAAAAAAAAAATGACACAAGCATTTGTAGCAGCAATAGCAACAACAACAACAACATCCGTAGAATAACAATGTCTAAAATCATTCGATATTTGATGACTTGAATGTTTGATACTGATTGAATCGAATACTCAATTTCGATTGGCTCTCTATGTCAGGATTTAACCAATCAAAAACAATCTCTTCTGGAGCCGCACACCTGTTCTCAGATGTTATAAAAAGAATTGTGTTCACGCTTTTCAATCAGTTCACATTCTTGTCCAGATTTATGGACTTATGAGAACATTTTTATTGTTTTGACTCAAGGACTTCAATATCAACTTTCTCCATATGTGGAAGAGGTGGTTTTACTTGTGTCTGGAGGATGAGTGTGCATAAATTTTGAGTTGGTTTGAATTGCTTGCGATAAATTTGAGTATATGTATTGTCTGGGCAGTTGGAGGTTTGGAGAGGGAGGAAAGAGGAGGAGGGGATAAGTTTACAGGCGCCCATCAAACGTGTTGAGGTAAGTGGAAGGGGCTGTCTACTTGTATGAAGAATAAATGACAGGTTTTATGAGGTTGATTTTTAGTTGGCAGATTTTGTTCGGTCTGATTTCTTTTGGATAATTTCAATTTGAATTTCTTAACTCACTTTAGAGTCCCCGGAGACGCGTTAAAGTCGAAACGTTGGTTGATCTGTGTAGAGAGTTTTTAATGTTTATATAATTTTATTTATAAAAGCTCTACTTTGTATTGAGCACTTTTTGAAAAAATATTGGTTTTAAGTTCATGTCATCAATATATTTGAATTTAATTAATTAATATATATATATATATATATATATATATATATATATATATATATATATATATATATATATATATATATATATATATAGTTCTTGTAGGGTTGTTACTTCATAGGTGTAAATCCCATGAAGCTACAGTGTTTATAAGATAGTGCTCAATAACAAGTAAAGCTGTATTTACGTGTAAATTTTCATACAAACTTATTTGGCTACATATGTGCATATATGTTTCAGTTACAACTTTTTTCAAAGTCAAGCTTCCTCAGGCCATCGACAGAGAAAATTTTGAAATGATTATATATATATATATATATATATATATATTTAATATTTACCGTTAAGCTGTCATGACAGCTACATTTCAAATGTGAGAGAAATAAGCCCTGTATTTATTGTTTTTAAACAGTAAAAAACAGTGTTCTATCTTGAATAGAGAGAACTCACAATGTTGCTAGATTTGAATATTTTATTATATTCCTCTCAAAGTGCTCGACTTAAACTGAGCTAAATAATTATTTTTAATAAATAAATATTTTTGATATCCATAGACATATATATGTTTAATGTTTTAACCAACAATCATCAGGGTAAATGAAGTAACTGTACTTCCGGTCAAACGATTCGAACCCCAGTCTTAAATAACTCGAATTATATATATATATGTAAATTATAACTAAAAGGTAAACTTTTAGAGAGTTGGACCTATTGTGAAATAAGGAAAGCTCAATATACTGGATAGAGCAAACATACTATATATATATATATATATATATATGTATATAGTAGTTGTTGTTGACGGGCAAAAGAAGCACATAGCATCAATGGCTCTTCCTGATCTTCACAAATGATGTTCCAAATCATATTTTTAGATCATTTATTGGCATCTATGCAGACGACACAACTATTTATGGTGACACTTCGGAGAGCATTGATGATCAATATCTTTCTGATTCTCTCTCCTCCGACTTGGAGCACGTGGTCCAATGGGGTAAGAAGTAGCTTGTTACTTTTAACGCCGCTAAAACCAAGCTTCTCTCTTTTCACCACCAACGCTTGGATCCTCACTTCTCCCCAGTCGAAATGAAGTCTTCTCTTCTCGAGGAAGCCCCCCCCCCCCCTCCTTTGATAAGCTCCTAGAACTGACTTTCATCCCAGACCTGAAATGGAAGACTTACATCAAATCTGTTGCTAAGGTTGCTAGAAAAATGGTTGGATCATTCTACCGCTCCGGAAAGTACCTCAAACCTGACGTAATCCTCCACCTGGATAAGAGTCAGATACGTCCTATAATGGAGTACTGCTGTCATATCTGGGGAGGTGCTGCTCGGAGTGTCACTCTTTCTTGTCTTGACAGAGTACAAAATCGACTTCACAATCTAGTGGGAGATGATCTCTTCTCATCCCTACAGTCTCTTTCACACAGAAGAGATGTTGCTAGTTTGTCTCTACTGTATCGTTATGTTCATGGTAGGTTTTCGACTGAGCTCCAATCTTTAGTCCCCCAGATAAAACATTTACAGCAAGAACTCGTTTAGCTACAACCACAGCATAAAAACTTTCCCTTCTCTCTTTTTCAGTACCAAAAACCAAATGGAACTTCCATAGATTGTAGAAACCATTTCGTTGTTTGATGTTGAAATTAATGCACTCTGAAAGCTGATTGGTCATCGTGGAACCAAATCACTTCACATGGGCTGCTCTCTGAGAGAGAAAATAAATGTTAGTATTTATGACTGTTACATATTCAATGAAACAACGTGTTTGTCACTAGATGTTTATGTTTATCACATAATAGACTTTTCTCCAACTACACCGGTTTCAATACTGATCACAGGAACAATTTGCTCGTCACTGGAACTTTGTTACGTGGTATACTTTTCTCTAACAACACCAGATCAGCGTTGAAAACACTGATCTTTACAAAACGTCTAACCTCAAGCTTGAGACAAGAAAACGAAAAATGGAAATAATAATAATAATAATCTTTTATTTAATGAAAAGAAGAAAAAAAATAGCCAAATATAATTAAAAATAAATAAATATTATTTGGGCTATATATCTGTATTTCGCATTTATTTCCATAACACGGATGCTGTATGTAGCATTCATTATGTGAGAGTGTCTTTGAAGTTTACGCCACAACATCATCGGCCATTGATATCATCAAAGCTGGCAACAAAGTTATCTCCCTTACATCACATTTTGCTTTAACATTTGATATGTATGCAGGGAGTTTATAAAGTTTATATGCATTTTCATTTTAAATGTTTACCACTTGTGCGACCTTATTTTATGGTACCCAATGTTAACAAGTTAAAAAAATAGTGTTGCCAAGGTGATATGTCTAATTAACTAATCAGCATCTTGTAATTGTTGCCATATTTGGGCTGGTGAATCTCTATCCCATTTGAGGGTTCTTGATAAGGTGCAGAAACGTATCTGCAATTTGATTAGCCCTACCATTTCTTCTCCTCTGCACCCTCTCTCTCACAGACATGATGTTGCTAGTCTCAGTCTTTTCTATAAATACTATTATGGCATGTATTCTTCAGTTATCTATTCCCTGCTTCTTTTGTTTCAGCTCGTTTGACTCGTTGGTCTAGTGGTCTCCATCAATTCGCTGTTTTGATACCTCATTGTAATACAGCTTCCTATTCCAATAGCTTCTTTCCAAGAACTGTAGGCTTGTTCAACTTTCTTCCTGCTGACTGTTTTCCTCCTACATATAGCCTTGGTCTTTTCAGGACTTTTCAGGACTAAGGCTTAATAGGCATCTCCTGTCTTGGCAATAATCATATTTCGTTCTTGTTAGCTCCTTACATCAAGTGGCTTTCATGCCTTGTCTGGAGCGATTTCCATAAAAAAAATTTTTTTTGCTTTGCACACATTTCTAGTAATTCTCAATAAAAACATGGCTAACACAGGCATCAAATATAACAACATTTACAAGATAATAAAAATAAACAACATATCCATCATTAACACCAGCACTAACTCTAAGTCCAGGGTGGTGATAACTAACCATGAGTCTTGAGTAGCAGTCAAAGGAAAAAAGTTGCCCTTCATTAATCCCAACACAGGGTGAAATTAAGAAAGAAATAAAAACATTTTTATTATTTATGAAATTGTTGTGGGGTACAAATCACCCCTACTGAAGAACTAATGGAAGCAACCATCTATAATAAATACCATGGTTGCAAAGACTCAAACAGAGCACACTCCTATCATGTGAGTGTCCACGTGTGGTATCTGTTCCGATGGATACTACACCCTATAGACCGGTGTTGTCTTGGCCTTCGGGGCATGATTCTGCCGGTCTATGGGTCTGTTCTGTGCAGTTCTAGGAGGTCCACCCTCCCAGGCTTTGCCTCTCCTCTTTGGGGAGGAGTAAGTTGATAGCTTACTGCCTGAGGCGCCCCCACCGGGGAATGCCGACGGGGCTGTCCAGGCAATTTTTAATGGCTAAAGCGCTCACGTTCTCGGGCGCTGGCTTTTCAAATCCCACTTTCCGACCTTGTGTCACATACTCCTAATGTGGGTAGGTGTTAAATATCGAGGACACTCCTATCATGTGAGTGTCCACGTGTGGTATCTGATCCGATGGATACTACACCCTATAGACCGGCGTTGTCTTGGCCTTCGGGGCATGATTCCGCCGGTCTATGGGTCTGTCCTGTGCAGTTCTAGGAGGTCCACCCTCCCAGGCTTTGCCTCTCCTCTTTGGGGAGGAGTAAGTTTATAGCTTACTGCCTGAGGCGCCCCTACCGGGGAATGCCGACGGGGCTGTCCAGGCAATTTTTAATGGCTAAAGCGCTCACGTTCTCGGGCGCTGGCTTTTCAAATCCCACTTTCCGACCTTGTGTCACATACTCCTAACGTGGGTAGGTGTTAAATATCGAGGACACTCCTATCATGTGAGTGTCCACGTGTGGTATCTGTTCCGATGGATACTACACCCTATAGACCGGTGTTGTCTTGGCCTTCGGGGCATGATTCCGCCGGTCTATGGGTCTGTCCTGTGCAGTTCTAGGAGGTTCACCCTCCCAGGCTTTGCCTCTCCTCTTTGGGGAGGAGTAAGTTGATAGCTTACTGCCTGAGGCGCCCCTACCGGGGAATGCCGACAGGGCTGTCCAGGCAATTTTTAATGGCTAAAGCGCTCACGTTCTCGGGCGCTGGCTTTTCAAATCCCACTTTCCGACCTTGTGTCACATACTCCTAACGTGGGTAGGTGTTAAATATCGAGGACACTCCTATCATGTGAGTGTCCACGTGTGGTATCTGTTCCGATGGATACTACACCCTATAGACCGGTGTTGTCTTGGCCTTCGGGGCATGATTCCGCCGGTCTATGGGTCTGTCCTGTGCAGTTCTAGGAGGTCCACCCTCCCAGGCTTTGCCTCTCCTCTTTGGGGAGGAGTAAGTTGATAGCTTACTGCCTGAGGCGCCCCTACCGGGGAATGCCGACGGGGCTGTCCAAGCAATTTTTAATGGCTAAAGCGCTCACGTTCTCGGGCGCTGGCTTTTCAAATCCCACTTTCCGACCTTGTGTCACATACTCCTAACGTGGGTAGGTGTTAAATATCGAGGACACTCCTATCATGTGAGTGTCCACGTGTGGTATCTGTTCCGATGGATACTACACCCTATAGACCGGTGTTGTCTTGGCCTTCGGGGCATGATTCCGCCGGTCTATGGGTCTGTCCTGTGCAGTTCTAGGAGGTCCACCCTCCCAGGCTTTGCCTCTCCTCTTTGGGGAGGAGTAAGTTGATAGCTTACTGCCTGAGGCGCCCCTACCGGGGAATGCCGACGGGGCTGTCCAGGCAATTTTTAATGGCTAAAGCGCTCACGTTCTCGGGCGCTGGCTTTTCAAATCCCACTTTCCGACCTTGTGTCACATACTCCTAACGTGGGTAGGTGTTAAATATCGAGGACACTCCTATCATGTGAGTGTCCACGTGTGGTATCTGTTCCGATGGATACTACACCCTATAGACCGGTGTTGTCTTGGCCTTCGGGGCATGATTCCGCCGGTCTATGGGTCTGTCCTGTGCAGTTCTAGGAGGTCCACCCTCCCAGGCTTTGCCTCTCCTCTTTGGGGAGGAGTAAGTTGATAGCTTACTGCCTGAGGCGCCCCTACCGGGGAATGCCGACGGGGCTGTCCAGGCAATTTTTAATGGCTAAAGCGCTCACGTTCTCGGGCGCTGGCTTTTCAAATCCCACTTTCCGACCTTGTGTCACATACTCCTATAGTGGGTAGGTGTTAAATATCGAGGACACTCCTATTATGTGAGTGTCCACGTGTGGTATCTGTTCCGATGGATACTACACCCTATAGACCGGTGTTGTCTTGGCCTTCGGGGCATGATTCCGCCGGTCTATGGGTCTGTCCTGTGCAGTTCTAGGAGGTCCACCCTCCCAGGCTTTGCCTCTCCTCTTTGGGGAGGAGTAAGTTGATAGCTTACTGCCTGAGGCGCCCCTACCGGGGAATGCCGACGGGGCTGTCCAGGCAATTTTTAATGGCTAAAGGGCTCACGTTCTCGGGCGCTGGCTTTTCAAATCCCACTTTCCGACCTTGTGTCACATACTCCTAATGTGGGTAGGTGTTAAATATCGAGGACATTCCTATCATGTGAGTGTCCACGTGTGGTATCTGTTCCGATGGATACTACACCCTATAGACCGGTGTTGTCTTGGCCTTCGGGGCATGATTCCGCCGGTCTATGGGTCTGTCCTGTGCAGTTCTAGGAGGTCCACCCTCCCAGGCTTTGCCTCTCCTCTTTGGGGAGGAGTAAGTTGATAGCTTACTGCCTGAGGCGCACCTACCGGGCAATGCCGACGGGGCTGTCCAGGCAATTTTTAATGGCTAAAGCGCTCACGTTCTCGGGCGCTGGCTTTTCAAATCCCACTTTCCGACCTTGTGTCACATACTCCTATAGTGGGTAGGTGTTAAATATCGAGGACACTCCTATCATGTGAGTGTCCACGTGTGGTATCTGTTCCGATGGATACTACACCCTATAGACCGGTGTTGTCTTGGCCTTCGGGGCATGATTCCGCCGGTCTATGGGTCTGTCCTGTGCAGTTCTAGGAGGTCCACCCTCCCAGGCTTTGCCTCTCCTCTTTGGGGAGGAGTAAGTTGATAGCTTACTGCCTGAGGCGCCCCTACCGGGGAATGCCGACGGGGCTGTCCAGGCAATTTTTAATGGCTAAAGCGCTCACGTTCTCGGGCGCTGGCTTTTCAAATCCCACTTTCCGACCTTGTGTCACATACTCCTAACGTGGGTAGGTGTTAAATATCGAGGACACTCCTATCATGTGAGTGTCCACGTGTGGTATCTGTTCCGATGGATACTACACCCTATAGACCGGTGTTGTCTTGGCCTTCGGGGCATGATTCCGCCGGTCTATGGGTCTGTCCTGTGCAGTTCTAGGAGGTCCACCCTCCCAGGCTTTGCCTCTCCTCTTTGGGGAGGAGTAAGTTGATAGCTTACTGCCTGAGGCGCCCCTACCGGGGAATGCCGACGGGGCTGTCCAGGCAATTTTTAATGGCTAAAGCGCTCACGTTCTCGGGCGCTGGCTTTTCAAATCCCACTTTCCGACCTTGTGTCACATACTCCTATAGTGGGTAGGTGTTAAATATCGAGGACACTCCTATTATGTGAGTGTCCACGTGTGGTATCTGTTCCGATGGATACTACACCCTATAGACCGGTGTTGTCTTGGCCTTCGGGGCATGATTCCGCCGGTCTATGGGTCTGTCCTGTGCAGTTCTAGGAGGTCCACCCTCCCAGGCTTTGCCTCTCCTCTTTGGGGAGGAGTAAGTTGATAGCTTACTGCCTGAGGCGCCCCTACCGGGGAATGCCGACGGGGCTGTCCAGGCAATTTTTAATGGCTAAAGGGCTCACGTTCTCGGGCGCTGGCTTTTCAAATCCCACTTTCCGACCTTGTGTCACATACTCCTAATGTGGGTAGGTGTTAAATATCGAGGACATTCCTATCATGTGAGTGTCCACGTGTGGTATCTGTTCCGATGGATACTACACCCTATAGACCGGTGTTGTCTTGGCCTTCGGGGCATGATTCCGCCGGTCTATGGGTCTGTCCTGTGCAGTTCTAGGAGGTCCACCCTCCCAGGCTTTGCCTCTCCTCTTTGGGGAGGAGTAAGTTGATAGCTTACTGCCTGAGGCGCACCTACCGGGCAATGCCGACGGGGCTGTCCAGGCAATTTTTAATGGCTAAAGCGCTCACGTTCTCGGGCGCTGGCTTTTCAAATCCCACTTTCCGACCTTGTGTCACATACTCCTATAGTGGGTAGGTGTTAAATATCGAGGACACTCCTATCATGTGAGTGTCCACGTGTGGTATCTGTTCCGATGGATACTACACCCTATAGACCGGTGTTGTCTTGGCCTTCGGGGCATGATTCCGCCGGTCTATGGGTCTATTCTGTGCAGTTCTAGGAGGTCCACCCTCCCAGGCTTTGCCTCTCCTCTTTGGGGAGGAGTAAGTTGATAGCTTACTGCCTGAGGCGCCCCTACCGGGGAATGCCGACGGGGCTGTCCAGGCAATTTTTAATGGCTAAAGCGCTCACGTTCTCGGGCGCTGGCTTTTCAAATCCCACTTTCCGACCTTGTGTCACATACTCCTATAGTGGGTAGGTGTTAAATATCGAGGACATTCCTATCATGTGAGTGTCCACGTGTGGTATCTGTTCCGATGGATACTACACCCTATAGACCGGTGTTGTCTTGGCCTTCGGGGCATGATTCCGCCGGTCTATGGGTCTGTCCTGTGCAGTTCTAGGAGGTCCACCCTCCCAGGCTTTACCTCTCCTCTTTGGGGAGGAGTAAGTTGATAGCTTACTGCCTGAGGCGCCCCTACCGGGCAATGCCGACGGGGCTGTCCAGGCAATTTTTAATGGCTAAAGCGCTCACGTTCTCGGGCGCTGGCTTTTCAAATCCCACTTTCCGACCTTGTGTCACATACTCCTATAGTGGGTAGGTGTTAAATATCGAGGACACTCCTATCATGTGAGTGTCCACGTGTGGTATCTGTTCCGATGGATACTACACCCTATAGACCGGTGTTGTCTTGGCCTTCGGGGCATGATTCCGCCGGTCTATGGGTCTGTCCTGTGCAGTTCTAGGAGGTCCACCCTCCCAGGCTTTGCCTCTCCTCTTTGGGGAGGAGTAAGTTGATAGCTTACTGCCTGAGGCGCCCCTACCGGGGAATGCCGACGGGGCTGTCCAGGCAATTTTTAATGGCTAAAGCGCTCACGTTCTCGGGCGCTGGCTTTTCAAATCCCACTTTCCGACCTTGTGTCACATACTCCTATAGTGGGTAGGTGTTAAATATCGAGGACACTCCTATCATGTGAGTGTCCACGTGTGGTATCTGTTCCGATGGATACTACACCCTATAGACCGGTGTTGTCTTGGCCTTCGGGGCTTGATTCCGCCGGTCTATGGGTCTGTCCTGTGCAGTTCTAGGAGGTCCACCCTCCCAGGCTTTGCCTCTCCTCTTTGGGGAGGAGTAAGTTTATAGCTTACTGCCTGAGGCGCCCCTACCGGGGAATGCCGACGGGGCTGTCCAGGCAATTTTTAATGGCTAAAGCGCTCACGTTCTCGGGCGCTGGCTTTTCAAATCCCACTTTCCGACCTTGTGTCACATACTCCTATAGTGGGTAGGTGTTAAATATCGAGGACATTCCTATTATGTGAGTGTCCACGTGTGGTATCTGTTCCGATGGATACTACACCCTATAGACCGGTGTTGTCTTGGCCTTCGGGGCATGATTCCGCCGGTCTATGGGTCTGTCCTGTGCAGTTCTAGGAGGTCCACCCTCCCAGGCTTTGCCTCTCCTCTTTGGGGAGGAGTAAGTTTATAGCTTACTGCCTGAGGCGCCCCTACCGGGGAATGCCGACGGGGCTGTCCAGGCAATTTTTAGTGGCTAAAGCGCTCACGTTCTCGGGCGCTGGCTTTTCAAATCCCACTTTCCGACCTTGTGTCACATACTCCTATAGTGGGTAGGTGTTAAATATCGAGGACATTCCTATTATGTGAGTGTCCACGTGTGGTATCTGTTCCGATGGATACTACACCCTATAGACCGGTGTTGTCTTGGCCTTCGGGGCATGATTCCGCCGGTCTATGGGTATGTCCTATGCAGTTCTAGGAGGTCCACCCTCCAAGGCTTTGCCTCTCCTCTTTGGGGAGGAGTAAGTTTATAGCTTACTGCCTGAGGCGCCCCTACCGGGGAATGCCGACGGGGCTGTCCAGGCAATTTTTAATGGCTAAAGCGCTCACGTTCTCGGGCGCTGGCTTTTCAAATCCCACTTTCCGACCTTGTGTCACATACTCCTATAGTGGGCAGGTGTTAAATATCGAGGACATTCCTATCATGTGAGTGTCCACGTGTGGTATCTGTTCCGATGGATACTACACCCTATAGACCGGTGTTGTCTTGGCCTTCGGGGCATGATTCCGCCGGTCTATGGGTCTATTCTGTGCAGTTCTAGGAGGTCCACCCTCCCAGGCTTTGCCTCTCCTCTTTGGGGAGGAGTAAGTTGATAGCTTACTGCCTGAGGCGCCCCTACCGGGGAATGCCGACGGGGCTGTCCAGGCAATTTTTAATGGCTAAAGCGCTCACGTTCTCGGGCGCTGGCTTTTCAAATCCCACTTTCCGACCTTGTGTCACATACTCCTATAGTGGGTAGGTGTTAAATATCGAGGACATTCCTATCATGTGAGTGTCCACGTGTGGTATCTGTTCCGATGGATACTACACCCTATAGACCGGTGTTGTCTTGGCCTTCGGGGCATGATTCCGCCGGTCTATGGGTCTGTCCTGTGCAGTTCTAGGAGGTCCACCCTCCCAGGCTTTACCTCTCCTCTTTGGGGAGGAGTAAGTTGATAGCTTACTGCCTGAGGCGCCCCTACCGGGCAATGCCGACGGGGCTGTCCAGGCAATTTTTAATGGCTAAAGCGCTCACGTTCTCGGGCGCTGGCTTTTCAAATCCCACTTTCCGACCTTGTGTCACATACTCCTATAGTGGGTAGGTGTTAAATATCGAGGACACTCCTATCATGTGAGTGTCCACGTGTGGTATCTGTTCCGATGGATACTACACCCTATAGACCGGTGTTGTCTTGGCCTTCGGGCATGATTCCGCCGGTCTATGGGTCTGTCCTGTGCAGTTCTAGGAGGTCCACCCTCCCAGGCTTTGCCTCTCCTCTTTGGGGAGGAGTAAGTTGATAGCTTACTGCCTGAGGCGCCCCTACCGGGGAATGCCGACGGGGCTGTCCAGGCAATTTTTAATGGCTAAAGCGCTCACGTTCTCGGGCGCTGGCTTTTCAAATCCCACTTTCCGACCTTGTGTCACATACTCCTATAGTGGGTAGGTGTTAAATATCGAGGACACTCCTATCATGTGAGTGTCCACGTGTGGTATCTGTTCCGATGGATACTACACCCTATAGACCGGTGTTGTCTTGGCCTTCGGGGCTTGATTCCGCCGGTCTATGGGTCTGTCCTGTGCAGTTCTAGGAGGTCCACCCTCCCAGGCTTTGCCTCTCCTCTTTGGGGAGGAGTAAGTTTATAGCTTACTGCCTGAGGCGCCCCTACCGGGGAATGCCGACGGGGCTGTCCAGGCAATTTTTAATGGCTAAAGCGCTCACGTTCTCGGGCGCTGGCTTTTCAAATCCCACTTTCCGACCTTGTGTCACATACTCCTATAGTGGGTAGGTGTTAAATATCGAGGACATTCCTATTATGTGAGTGTCCACGTGTGGTATCTGTTCCGATGGATACTACACCCTATAGACCGGTGTTGTCTTGGCCTTCGGGGCATGATTCCGCCGGTCTATGGGTCTGTCCTGTGCAGTTCTAGGAGGTCCACCCTCCCAGGCTTTGCCTCTCCTCTTTGGGGAGGAGTAAGTTTATAGCTTACTGCCTGAGGCGCCCCTACCGGGGAATGCCGACGGGGCTGTCCAGGCAATTTTTAGTGGCTAAAGCGCTCACGTTCTCGGGCGCTGGCTTTTCAAATCCCACTTTCCGACCTTGTGTCACATACTCCTATAGTGGGTAGGTGTTAAATATCGAGGACATTCCTATTATGTGAGTGTCCACGTGTGGTATCTGTTCCGATGGATACTACACCCTATAGACCGGTGTTGTCTTGGCCTTCGGGGCATGATTCCGCCGGTCTATGGGTATGTCCTATGCAGTTCTAGGAGGTCCACCCTCCAAGGCTTTGCCTCTCCTCTTTGGGGAGGAGTAAGTTTATAGCTTACTGCCTGAGGCGCCCCTACCGGGGAATGCCGACGGGGCTGTCCAGGCAATTTTTAATGGCTAAAGCGCTCACGTTCTCGGGCGCTGGCTTTTCAAATCCCACTTTCCGACCTTGTGTCACATACTCCTATAGTGGGCAGGTGTTAAATATCGAGGACATTCCTATCATGTGAGTGTCCACGTGTGGTATCTGTTCCGATGGATACTACACCCTATAGACCGGTGTTGTCTTGGCCTTCGGGGCATGATTCCGCCGGTCTATGGGTCTGTCCTGTGCAGTTCTAGGAGGTCCACCCTCCCAGGCTTTGCCTCTCCTCTTTGGGGAGGAGTAAGTTGATAGCTTACTGCCTGAGGCGCACCTACCGGGCAATGCCGACGGGGCTGTCCAGGCAATTTTTAATGGCTAAAGCGCTCACGTTCTCGGGCGCTGGCTTTTCAAATCCCACTTTCCGACCTTGTGTCACATACTCCTATAGTGGGTAGGTGTTAAATATTGAGGACATTCCTATTATGTGAGAATCCTCGTACCACGTGTGGTATCTGTTCCGATGGATACTACACCCTATGGACCGGTGTTGTCTTGGCCTTCGGGGCATGATTCCGCCGGTCTATGGGTCTGTCCTGTGCAGTTCTAGGAGGTCCACCCTCCCAGGCTTTGCCTCTCCTCTTTGGGGAGGAGTAAGTTGATAGCTTACTGCCTGAGGCGCCCCTACCGGGGAATGCCAACGGGGCTGCCCAGGCAATTTTTAGTGGCTAAAGCGCTCACGTTCTCGGGCGCTGGCTTTTCAAATCCCACTTTCCGACCTTGTGTCACATACTCCTATAGTGGGTAGGTGTTAAATATAGAGGACATTCCTATTCATGTTTTACCGCATGGTAGGAATCCGGTCATCTCCTACCACATTTAGTGGCGTTACTGTATTGCTATGAATAAATACATTGTATATTTTAACCTGTCACAATTTGTGGTTGTTATCTTTGTGACACCTAGCACGGGTCTACAACAGAAATAAAGCCTGATTTAATCAATCAAAATATTTTTTTTTTCGTAAAATTTTGTTTTGCGCCAATTTGGGATTTTGAGTACCCTAAATAGAATTATTGTGAAATGAATTTGTAAAATGATTAGAAAAAAGTATTTAACAATTTTTTTATTGGGATGTTCAATTTTCAACATGTCTATCATCATTGTGTGAACAAAGAATGGTAATATGATTCTGTACAGGGTAATTGAATAGTAAGTGTACAGCATGGGGATTCATTAAGAATTCGACATGGTCGACAGCATTCCCACCAGCTACTCAATATGCCTGGGAACCACATCAACTGATTTCACAAGTAACTCTTTTTTACTTTTTTCTTTTTTTTTTTTTATACTAATGAGTCACCACTTATAAAGACAAAAAAACAATCGAGGATAAGGATTAATGAGATGAATAGATTGACAGTTAAAAACAGCAATTTTTCTTCCTTTGTCAGAAACACTGCTCATGGAATATTTTCTGGATCGGCTATTGTTTTAAGTGTGTGAAGATTTTCAATCCTTTTATAGTATTTATTATAATCTTGATAAGTGGTGACTCATTAGTAAAAATAATGAGTTAATTGTGAAACCAGCTGTTTCTAGGTGACTTGAAAATACTGTGGCGAATACTGGTGCCTATAGCGTCAGTATTCACCACCTCATGCTATACAGTTTCTTATCATATTTATTTCTTGTAAGAAATATATTTCAGTAAAAATTGTGAGCATGTAATTTTAGGGAATGACTTTCATCACATCCTGTAGTTAACAATTCTGAATGAAAAATAAATTTCAAATAAAGAGTAAGAATAATGGTTTAAACAGATAATGATCATCAATTTATTGATTGACAAGAAAAAAATTGATTTTCATAAAATAAATATTTTTTTTGCTGATTATGTCTATGATCATACACAGTTCATAAGTTATAAGTATTTACAAGATCACTCCGACTCCCTGTAGATGAAACAAAATCCCAAATTCTTTGAAAAAAAAATTTTCCAATCCATATTTTTTACTTAATAATTACAGAATTTAAAACCAAATGTTTGAAATGATAATTTGGATTATTTGGATCATTCAGACTACTATTCTCATCTTGGTTGTTCGAAAGATGTAATCTCCTAAAAAAAATCCTACTAATTCTATAGTAATAAGTAGCAATACTACACATTTAGACAATATTAGGTTCCTAAAATTCATATTAGAATTGTCCACATAGACATATGGCCTAATGGTTAACAGTGTTGGTTAAAAATTAGTTCTAAGTGATAGTTTTTTTGGAGGGTGATCGTTAAATCCTTACTACAGATGATAATAACAAAGAATGACATAAATGAACATTCCTGACTGGTAGAATGAGAACAATCTACTCCATGGATTGCATAAAAGTGGTTCAGTTTGAAACTCTGTACAGTTTGCCATAAACATTCCCAAGTTCAAAAAGTTGTATCTGAAAAACTGGTGATTACATCAGTCGAAACATTATGAATATAACACCTATGATGAGAACTGTAGTCTTCATAATCCAAATAAAACCCCAAAATTTCATTAAAAAATATATGCCCTTTTAGGAGTCAATTTTTTTCCAAGATACTGAAAAATAAATTTTTTTATTCCGATACAAATAAAAACAAAGTGTTGATTTTTTTTTGATAAAATTTCAAAATTTTTATTATTGTATGTAACATAACATTAATCAATGAATTCTAATAGTTTGGGGTTCAACTTTAGTAAAAGAAAATCGGTCATATAAGAAATTCTGCATCCTTAGTGTATCCCATACTTTTGAATATTCGATAATCACGTTGTATAGGAATTTAAGATGTATTTTTGTAAAGTACTTTATTCTTGGCAATTCATTGTTCGCAGTTTCAATATTTGACAATGGAAACGAGTTTGAGCAAATTTGATGATTCACCCTAAATTTTATAAACCCCACATATTTTTATACCCCCATCGGGCTTTCTTATGCCCACAATCGGTTTGCTACCACCTTAGAGAGTTTCTTCTAATATTCCTTGTTCTATCATGTTCTTTTTTAATTTAGCCAGTCTATGAACTTTCTAGATTCTCAATAGCTTGCTTCATTTTAAATAAATGTTCGCCTTCTTAACAATATTGTAATTTTTATCTGCTTTTAGAATTTATTGTTGTGGTGTTTAATTTCAACACGTCAATTCCTAATAGTCCATAATCTTCATTACATGCTACAACTGTGATAGAAATCATTTCAAAGCCCTTTTTTGTTCTGAATGCCCCTTCAAAAGTGGCCATTCACTGAAAGAAGGTCATTTAGGGAACAATCATACATATAAAATATCTTCAGATATTTTTAATTTACAGTCCTTCGACATGTATAAATCCCCCGCCCCCGGTATTTAATTACTTCCCACTGCAGCAATATGTGACATAAGGTCGGAAGATGGGGAAAGAATCAAGCCAGCGCCTCTAAAGGAGGAGCACTCTGGCCTAGCAAAAATAGCCTGGGTAGCCTCGTTGACATTCCTCGGGCAGGGTGCCTCAGGCAGTAAGCAATGAACTTACTCCATCCCAAAGAGGAGAGGCAAGGCCTGGGAGGGTGCACCTCCTAGGACTACCCAGGACAGTATACCTCAGCCGGGCAGATAAAAGGCCACCGAAATGGCCCACTTCCTGCCGAACTGATTGTCGAGAACGAATCCTCGACTGATATTTCCCCATACCGACGTCATCAATCAACTGAGGTCACTGAAAGACTGAACACCAAGAAGAGTCAACCGTCTTTATTTATTATTTTTAAAAAAATTCTCATTTGATCGGAACACCTTTACGACCTCTCACTTGACACTCCCCTTACGATCTACGGCGGCTTTTCTCTAGCATCCCCCCCCCCCCGCATCATATCCCGACGCGACCTCTATCCTTTCGAGGTCATTTCGCATCTGTTGGGCTTAACTCCACTCTCGATTGGACGGCAAACTCACACTCTTCTGTGCACTCACCGATGCCTCCCACCTAAAATCAGTAATTCTCTAATCATTTTGTCCCTTTGCTATCATCATCATCATCATCATCACACTCTAACTATTTTTTTTTCTTCATACACACATACTTATCAGGACCGGAGGGACAGTTATAAAAGTGAGGAGGGGGCTGGTTAAACACATGCATATATAGCTTCATTATTGATGACCAAACCTGACCAAAGTTACAACTTCATGCAAAATTTCAGAGAAATTCAATGGATGGTTGCGGAGAAAAATTCGGACGGACGGACGGAAATGCCTCAAAACATATAAATCGGGGGACCAAAAAAATGATTTAAATAATGTTATATTTTTCCCTTTCTTTTTTTTAAACCAGTGTGGACGCGTGTGTGCATCTTTCTTCTTAAAGTGTTTTTTTCATTTTCAGTACGTTTGTCCCTTGTCTCATTGTATTGTCTCTCCATATACACACACGCGCATATATATATATATATATATATATATATATATATATATATATATATATATATATATATATATATATATATATATATATCAAGACGAATTTCAACTTGACTGCGATAAATATGTCTCAATCAAGAAGGATTAAACGAAAAAAGAAGAGAAAAAAAATATGGTTATACTTTTGACAAGCGTGTATATCACCGAAAGTACTCAAGTTTTTAAAGTAAATAAATAATTTATTTTAAAAAACATAAAGAAATGCGTTGTCCAGGTTTTTCTAAATATTTTTGTCAAAATATTCTCTTATTATTGCCATTTCATCAACGCTTTCAAGTGTAACTTTTCATTATATATATATATATATATATATATATATATATATATATATATATATATATATATATAGTAACCCAGGTAAAGTAAACATCCGCAAGATAGGAATCCAAAGAATTTCAACCGGGCTTATAGAAAGTGCTCAATATCAAATATAGCTTTTGTATATATGATTATTTTTATTTATACAGACATGTACAAAATCTGCGACGCTGGAATGTCGATGTTATCGATCAACAGTTGTTAGAAACTGAGATCTCATCAGGAAGAATTAAAATCCGATCCTTACCTCAGATCATATTTGGGAAGAAACGAAAAAAGAAGAGAATAAAAATATGCTTATACTTTTGACAAGGGTGTATATCACCGAAAGTACTCAAGTTTTTAAAGTAAATAAATAATTTATTTTAAAAAATAAATAAATTGCGTTGTCCAAGTTTTCAAAATATTTTTTTTTAAATATTCTCCTTATTATTGCTATTTCACCAATGCTTCCATTTGTGACTTTTCATAAAAGAAAATACTGCTCACGGCACCATGTATGTTAGGGGAAGCCCAACACCTTAAAAATTACAATCAATTGAATATACATACTTTGTTCGCGTGCTTCTCACCATCATAACCATGTCGTTGTTTTTCCTCTCATGACTGGGGACACCAGCAATTAATTGTTCACAGCCATGAAGAATGAAGAACCATATATTTGAAGAAAGACCTTTTATTGAACGTATCCACTTATTATGTAACAACGTTTCAGTGCAATATACTTTGTTTGGGGTGAATAAAAGTTTTAAAAAAGAAGGGAATGTCTAGAATTAAAATCAATCAGAGAAATAAAAAAAATGCATCAAGAAAAACAAAGAAAAGCAACTTGATCACAAGCTGAAAAGACTTGAACAAACGAAAAACGACTCAAATCGATACTTTTATAGGAGCCTATCTTAAACGGACTGTAAGATAAACTCCTATCCTATAATATTTTATATCAACAAAACGGTCATCAAACACGCTACTTAAGACTTTCTGTTACCCCCCCCCCCGCCCCTCCTTAAGCGTTTTTCTTAACTCTCATAAAAGATTCTTTGAACTACTTCAATTTCTTTTTATGGTCTTGGTCGAATTAGGAAGAGCTTTTTTTTAATATTTCTTTATTATTGCTGGGCGGTGTCACTATTGGTCTGTGACACCAAAAATGTCTTTTTATAAATTTCAAATTTGGTTTAAACTTTGTCTAGTTACTATGAAAGAAACCATGCGATGTCTGTCGATTCGTATAATTTGAATTATTCGGACTACTGTTCTCATCTTGTGTGTTATTCTCACAACGTTTCGGCCGCTGTAACCTCCGACCTTCTTCAGGTGTATCTTATCGAACTTGGGAATCTTTTTGTTGAACTCGGGAATCTGCATGGAATTTCGAACGGAACTCTTTATTTAATCCACGGGGGTAGCATGCTCTCGTTCCGTCAGTCATAACCGGGTAAAAGTCTTCAGTAATTCGCAATACCTAGTATCGCCTGCACTGATGATTGAACCTTCAATCTTCAGAAGACTAGAATTGAATTTTACTTAGTACTTTATCCATTATGCCACAGGTCCATCGGCCGAAACGTTGTGAGAATAATACTCACGGTGACAACAGTAGTCCGAATAATCCAAATTATACAAATTATCAGTTTGTCGATTCGTCTTTATCTTTTCTTGTTAAGAAAAGAAGTGTTTACAAAATCGTGAGTGCCTTAGATTTATTAAAGTCAAGGGAGATGTCTCTCAGGACTATTTTTGATCTGAGAGAGCCATAATAGAGAATTGGCTGGCATCGGTAAATCTTTTAAGCAAACAGATTTGGAACCGCCATTTGGAGGAAGACGTGGACGAGTCAGTAGTTGCTAATGATTTGTTGGGTTTGCCTCGAGTGTTAGGATGGACCTCTTCAGTTTAGCTAGCAAGTTTAACTGTTTCTGTCAACGCCCCGTGTTTAGCAGTGTTTCATGCCCTATAACAACATTATATGGACCCTCCTTATAACAAAGCTAGGTGCGGCCAATGGCCCTAGACCTCAAAGGCAGAAAAAAACAGCAATTCCTATCGGGGGGGGGGGGGGGACATGACCAACAAAAAAGGAAAATTTCAGGATCAACTCAAAGGTGGTTCAATGCAAACGCAATTTTTGTATAACTAATGAACATATTTCTTTTCATTGTAAAAAATATGCTTCGTTAGAAGAGAGACTTGCACGGTGCAAATCGACTAATTTATGCACTTTGTGTACTAGTCGCTTGCATCCTGCTTCCCGTTTTCCTAGCAAGATTGATAGTCTTAGCTACAGATGTTGGCAGTGCAACAGCAGAAGTCACTCTGCTGCACTTTGTCCGGTGATGAAGAAAGCTGATGTAACATCTAATGTATGTTACCAAAGTAGAGAACAGCATCAGGAGCTTGACTGAAGATAAAGTAATTTTGATTATGAGCATTTGTGAAAAAATATTATGTTCATCAGACAAGTTCCTAGATTAATGTCAACAGTCAAGAATTTCTCTGAGAAAGGCGTTAGGTTGACTGCAATGAACATACACACATGATATATTTGCATTTCATTTCATTTATTGCATTCTTCGTCTGAGGTGATGGTGGTTAAGTGGATAACGACACGGACTGACGACTTGGATGTGCCAAGTTCGAAACCAGTCGGTTCCATAGAATCACATTCACTTAGGGATGTTGGCAACCATTACGTGGTCCCTCCTGGTATATAGCGGAGGGTGACCATCTTGTCATGGCCTTCACAAACCCTGGTAACAGTCGTATTAGACTCCTTTCGCCCAAACATTCAGAAGACCAGCGGCAACAAAAATTTAATTCATATTTACTTATGCGTCATTAACATATCTAATCTGTCTATGACCCTGGCAACACACGTCTTTCTTATTGTATTGAGACATTAATTTATTCTTTCTTTAGTAATTATGTCTGTGGTTTTACCGTTTATTCACTATTTTCCTTTTCCTCTTTTCCATGATACCACACCACACCAAATGGAAATCTCATTTTCGGGAAAGATATACCCGAACATGTGGTTGCTAAAAACGTAAAAGTGAGAATATAAAATATTGGTTGGCGTTAGACCATAGCCACTGCTGGTTTAGTATTATTAAACTGGGATAGTGTTGAGGAGAGCTGAAGAAATATACACGATTATAGATAGTTTGAGACTTTTGTAATTAAAAAAAGTCTGATTTTCATAAATATTGAATAACCTTGTGGCAGACTAGGCTGATCTAAATGTAAATGTTTTAGAGGAAGTCAAATGCATTCAAGCATGAACATCTGCTTTTCTCTCTCTCTCTTTCTCTACCTCTCTCTTTTACACCCACACACCCACTCTTCATTTAATGTCACTTTTCCCTTGTCCAAGGGTCAGACATTTTTTTATATTTCGCTAGCTGACTCTCCAGTTCTCATGGTTCAGCGGATGAACTGTCTCCAAATTCCACTCTGTGCGGTCTTGTCTGATCACTTGCTTCCAAATTTTCTTTGGCCAGCTAACCTTCCTGCAATTCAAGACATTCATGCTTCTGCAATCGTTTAAGAGGATGAACGTTCCACATGACCATACTAGCATAATTGATTAATTCTTAGAATAATCTCGATGTTGGACAAATGTAATGCTTTCAGCAAATCCTCTAACGGAACACAAGCAGACAACACCAGGACACAAATAGCGAGAGGATGAATCCAGTTTAACTTGTTTCGGACACTAACTTCTCAACAGTAGACTGAAGACGTCTGGTTACCAAATCATAAAAGATATACAAAAGAACTTTATTTTCTAAATGTGTAAAATAAAAAGCTAATGAAGAAAGACTTTTATTTATTTTTCATAAAGCTGCATTGTGATTGTGTAACATAGGACCCCACTCGATCCTGCGTCACGAAACCAAATGTAACACAGGACCCCACATGCTTCTTTCACCCGTGGGTATCATTGTCGGCCACTCACGCACAGGTGTTTGATATCCCGGTCGCGGTGCCGAGTAAAACAGATACCTCATTCTGCTCCGGTGTCACTGAACCACTTGTAACATAGGTGGTCCACTCGTGTCTCTATCTCTGTGCTCACACGTCTGGTTCTCTGCGCAGAAATCCTTCCAGACTGTGAACATCCTCTTTGGGCCGATGATCATCAATAGTGGCTGTAAAAACAAAAATGTGTCGAATCTCCTCCGGGTCGAATGATGATGATTTCGTGATTCTGTGAAGGCAAAGTTACACAAGCAGAACAAATAGACAATAGGAATAATTCAAACAACTCAGCGGTTTCCCTTTGGTTGAAAATAATTATTAAAAACAATTAAAAGAAAGAATTGATTTTGCACTTGAATTTCAGAGTCTATTGTTTTGGCAAAATGTCCTTTGAGTTAACTAAACTAGTTTGTCGTCTCTCTATGCGTGAAACTCCATTTACGATTGCAAGTTCTTAATAAAGTCATAAGTTGAACTAGTCTTGTCTACTTAAAACGGTGGGGGGGAATCCTATGGCCCATGCGATCCAAACGAGAAAGCCGAACACGCGACCCTCTCGCCTGGCCGCCGCTGGGAAACTGTTCGTGTGACTGTCTTCTCGTTCTAAAACCAAAGTTCCCTTCTCTTTCCAAAAAGGCATATTGTCACACCTTCTCCCTTTCTTGGGAGTGGGTTGGGGTTGGGTGGTATTGAATTTCTCTCTCAAAAGGTAATTACTCTTTTTTTGACTCGGAGTGGGGGTGGTACGACAATCGAAATTCATCGCTTAGGCTTTTTAGATATTATCTAGATAAAAAGCAATTATCCGTACCCCACTGGAGAAAGGAGACTCTCACCCTAATTAATGATGACAGCTTAGAGGGCTATCACAAACTCCGGCCTCGCGCGCCCAACTAAGTACTGACACACGTATGTTTTTCGTTCGCGATAAAAAGATTTTGCCAAAACCTGGTCCACCTGTTTAAACTCGGCCTGTGTAAGATTTAAATGCAATTGACAATCTCACATGGCTTTCTCAGACAGCCCGGCGCCCTAACCCAGTTTGTTTTGAATAGCTGATTCCGTGTGAATATATACTAGTCTCAATTCTCTACCTCAATTCTACGTAGGGCCTAACCATCACCAAGATGCATACTAGTGCGCCCTAAAAGTGCACGATCTCTGTCGGTTCTATTGGTCCTGTACAAAATTGTCTCTTTATTACCAAAAACCTGCATATTTAACATGTTATGATAAAACCTAAAAGAGAATTAAAAATTAAGAGAATTAAACTTATCCAGTTTACGACATAATCTCCGCAATTTCACGTCGGTATTTTCCAGCAGGTTACGTAAGCAGCCGGAAAAGGCCGATGTGAAAACTGCCAGACGATAAATTCAAAACACAGAATTGTAGTCACCGTGTGTTTAATTATATGAAACAATTTTTTTTTTTAAACAACTCGTCAAAGTTTTTTTTTGTTTTTTATAAATTAAGAAAACATAGGGAAACAACTTTTATTAATAAATTTGTTTTTTTCAAGAAAAGTTTCAAATAAATAATCCTTTTTTTGCAAAACAAAATAAAACTAGTCAACTGGTGAAAGTGATGGTTGGTTACAAATTTTCTTTTTTTGCTAAATCTGTTTTTTCTTTTTCTTTGTTGTTTACTTCTGAAGGTTTACAGAAAGCGATGACTCCTTCGGGAGATTGGATACGTTGACATAGCGTGCTGAAATTTATTTTCAGTGTTTTAAATTTTTCTTGGTTTTAATGAATTCCACGATATTTTGGAAACTTGTTGTCTTCTGACAGCTGATTGGCTAACCACTTCAGCATCTTCCAGCTGCTTACGTAACCTACCTGATAGCTGCTGATGCAAAGTTGTCAGAGATTGGGTCGTAATCTGTACAAGTACCCATTTCTGTCATGTTTCAAAATTTTTTAGATGAGGATTGATGATATGGATTATCCGGACGACTATTCTCATTCTTTGCTGTGGTTGTAGCCAGACGAGTTCTTGTTGTGAATATTTTACAGAGGGGGGAGGCAGGAATTAAAGCTTAGCCGAACACCTACAATGAACATAACGATACAATGGAGAGGTTACCAATATCTCTTCTGTGTGAAAGAGGCTGTAGAGACGAGAAGAGATCACTCCCCACTAGATTGCGAAGTCGATTCTGTACTCTGTCAAGACAAAAAAAAAGTGCTCTGAGCGACACTTCCCCAGATATGACAGCAGTACCTCCCTATCTTAGGACGAATTTGGCTCTTTCTGGAGCAGTAGAATCATTCAACTATTTTTCCAGCAACCTTAGCAACAGAGAAATGCTCTGCTGAGCTGGCCCCTGTCCTCTCCAAACTATACAACAAATGCCTTACTGAATCTTGTTTGCCTGATAGTTGGAAAATTGCCTCTGTGGTACCAGTCTTCAAGAATTCTGGAGATAGAACTGATCCTCTAAACTACCGCCCAATCAGTCTACTTCCGATCTTTGCTAAAATCTTTGAATCATTAATCAATCTAGCGATAGTCAGGCATCTAGTTAATGCTGAACTTCTTTCTGATCATCAATACGAATTCAGACAAGCACGATCTACTGCAGATATCCTAACGGCCATCTCTGAACGCATATACCATACACTGGATAAGGCAGGTGAAGCTAGGGCGGTAGCGCTTGATATATCCAAGGCCTTTGACAAGGTCTGACATGAAGGGCTTCTCATAAAACTGCACTCATATGGTATTATTGGACAAATATGCAATATAATTAAATCCTTCCTAACAAAACGAAAGATCCAGGTTGTACTCGATGGCCGTTCTTCTAAGCAATATGGCATAAATGTTGGTGTATCCCAGGGATCTATTCTTGGACCTCTACTGTTCCTGATTTTCATAAATGACCTCCCTGATGCCATTGCGACTGAGATAGGAATATTTGCTGACGACACCACGCTCTACTCTCGTCATGTGGGCAAAACCGACATGCACATATCTGAGGCAATGGCTAAATCCTTAGAAAATGACCTCCAGTCTGTAGTGGAATGGGGTAAAAAATGGATGGTAACTTTTAATGCCGCAAAGACAAAGCTACTTTCCTTCAATAACTACAAGAAACCTCTTCAACCATTGATTGTCATGACAAATAACACCCTACCTGAGAGTTCATCATTCAAACTCCTCGGCCTAACTTTCACAGATAGCATGAATTGGAATAAATACATCGAAAACATTGCCAGTGCTGCTGCAAAGAAGATGGGCTCTCTATACCGTGCCAGTAAACTTCTCACACCTGACATTATCCTATATCGCTACAAAGCCACCATCCGCCCATGCATGGAGTATTGTTGCCACATCTGGGCTGGTGCATCATCCACTAGTCTCTCCTTCTTAGACAAGGTCCAAAAAAGAGTTGCTAACTTGGTAGGTCCTTCACTATCCACCAAGCTCCAGCCTCTGTCCCATCGCCACAATGTTGCATCCTTGTGCCTGTTTTACAAGTACTTCAATGGATTGTGCTCTGATGAGCTTGCTGCTCTGGTACCCCCACGACGTAAATTCACTAGACCAACCCGACAATCTGCCAAATCCCATCCATACACTGTGGAGGTCCCCAGATGCCGAGAACTTTCTACTCCAAAAGCTTCTTTCCTCGTGCTGCTGGACTCTGGAACTCCCTCCCTGCTTCCTGCTTTCCTGACGTTACTGACATGCAGAAATTTAAAACTAATGTAAACAGACATATAGCTGTGCAGCTCCTAATTTAGGTTGAACCCCCCCCCCCTTTTTTTCTCAGTAGCTCCTTACATTTACAGTGGCGGCCTGCCTTGTTTGGGGTAAACTATGATAAAAAAAAACAAAAAAAACAAACAGATTTCATGTAACTCAAGGGAGACTCATTTCGACTGTGGAGAAGTGAGGATCCGAGCGTTGGTGGTGAAAAGAGAGAAGATGGATGAGTACTCAGATGTGGACAAATTATATTTGGATGGCGAAGCTATTGAGGCTGTTGAGAAGCTTTGTTACCTTGGTGATATCATTGGAGCATAGAGTGGAACAGGTGCTTGTGTGATCGCAAGAGTTATGAGTTGATGGAGTAAGTTCAGAGAACTTCTGCTTTTACTAATCAGTAGAGTGTTACCACTGTCGACCAAGGGAAGAGTCTATCAGACATGTGTACGAAGTGTGATAATGTATGGGAGTGAAACCTGGCCAGTGAAGGTTGAGGACATGCGTTGCATAGAGAGAAATGATATGAGAATAATATGATGGATGCATGATGTGAGTCTGAGAGACCAGCTTAGTTCTGATGACTTTAGAGGAAGATTACATCCGGACAGTATAGAGAGATGTATGCAGAACAGGAGACGTCAATGGTATGGCCACGTTGAAAGAATGGATGAGATGTAGAACAGTTGAGGTAGCAGGTCCAGTTAATAGGGTAAGGCCAATGAAAACATGGAAGGAAGTGATAAAAATTGACTTGAGAGAAAGAGGAATAAAGACCTGGCCAGAGATAGGCTAGTTTGGAAGTCAATTTCTAAAAGCTGTCCAACACATGTCAACATATAAAACGGACGTTAAACCGATGATGATGATGATGATGATGATGATGATGATGATGATGATGATTCTGTTTCGGAATTAAATAGTTTCAAAAGGGTTGATATGCTATATAACAGACACACTTGACTAGCAGCAAAGTGTAGTATCTGTTCTGATACTACACTTCATCTTTTCTGCCCTCGGTCAGTGAAGAAGAAATCCTTCTAGACTGAGGTAATTTTGTCCCAATGAAGAGTGACCTTTTTCATGGAGCTGAATTTTCCCCACATTAAAAACTGACCTTGTGTCTAATTCTTCCCTCGTAGGGAGACGGGTAAATAGGGACACACAAGCCCAAATTAAACCTTTCCTTTTGCAAATATTAACTGAAAAGGACAGGTTGAGAATGGTCTAATGGATACTATCACATACTATGGAATGCTGAGTTCATATCTTATTGAATCCATTGTGATCGAATTACATACTAATACTCTTTTGAAAGGTATGAAGCCACAATTGCCCCTTAGCTATGAGTAAACTAACAACATGTGTTCAATTAATGGGACCAAATGAATCGTTGTAATAGCTATTGTGTTTCAATATTAAATACACCAAAAAGGGTGGATGTGCGATAAAACAGACATACCAAACCAAACCAAACCAAACCAACTGAAAGAAAGGGTTACATTGACTTTACTTACTAGACTAAATAAGAATTGCTTAACAATAAAGAGGTTAAACAATTTCCGGTATGAATGCTCTTTAGAATCGAATAAATGAGCAAGGCCGGGAATTAAAGTTCTTCTTTAAGCTTTAACGAAAATAGGTCAAAGGGTCAAAGGGTTAGTATTCTCGGAATTGTTGGCGACAGGCTATGTCTAATTATTCTTAGTTACAGATCGAAATTGGAAACACATGAACATAGTTAGAATAAAGGTAAGATGGATTACAATCATTAAGCACAAACCGCAGCAAAAATAAACAGCAGACAATTAGAGAAAAGTCAAACATGGGTCATGTGACCAGTTCATTCACCTTGAGCAGAAACTGCCTCCACCTAGAGCCGCATGCTTGCTTCTTCATGCGGTCAGTTCATTCAAATGTTGTTTTTTTCTTTCTTTTTTAAATTAATTCTTGATTGAGGATATTAGACTGCTATGAATGAAGTTAGTTTGCCGAACTGCCATTTTAAGGTCACCTAACAAAAAAAGGCATTTTCTCTTTCATCTCTTTTTTTATAGACAGTACACTTGAAAACGTCACATGATCCCTTCACTTTGAAAAGAAACTGCCTCTATGTAGAGTGACACTTTCTTCTTCTTCGTTGTCTTCTTCTTGTGGTCAATCTATTCAGAGATGCTATTTTATGCTGTTATGAATAAAGTGTGTTGACTAGTCAGCATATGAGCTGCCATTTTAAGTTCACCATACAAAAGAAGACATTCTCTCTCACATTTCTTTTTTTTATAACCGGTACACTTGAAATGTTGTATATTAGGGAGCTCCAAAAGCGCACCATAAACTCGATGACGTCATCATTATTTGCGTACTTTACATAAGATGCTAAATGCGTTTTTAATTCTTTGTTTTTTAATCTCCCCAAAATAAAGTTATACTTATAGGAAGTTGTTTTAAAGTAAAATAATTTATTTAAAGATTAAATTATCGAACTGGGAAATAAACCCATTCTTTATCTTGCGGTATAAGTACGAAATCCAATTTTTTGTACAGTAGGGGCTATTGTTTACACAAAAACTGAAATTATTTGTTGAAATGGTAAATATGTATGGATGAGCAAAAAGAGAAACAAATTATTTAAATGTAATACTACACTTATAATAACAGATAAGTGAATGCAATAGATTTGTAGCAGTTACATGAAGATGATCTACTTTCTGTTGTGTTTACACACAATCTGTCGCGTAGTGATTAGTTTGTGGTTTGGTTGGCTAAAACAGGCATATTAAAACTTGTGTAGAAATACATCAGGCGATTGGAACTTCTGCGCATGCTCGGCTTTCCATTTCTGCCCAGCCTGAGTTTGGGTGTGCAAATTGATCAGTTCCAGTCGAGACGTTAATATAGACAAACATGGTATTTCCTCTTGCTTTTCATCAATGGTGACTAAAGACCTCGGCTCAATTACGTTTCTACTCTAATACATGTCCGCTGAACCAACTTGCCTTACATTCTTTTATTTCTATGTTCCTGTTCTGTTTAATGAAACTGTTAAATAAAGTTGATTTAAATGTAGAGAAGATGTTGGTATTTTTATATGGAACTCAGGTGACCGTTTCTTCTTCTTCATCTCAAGCAAGTCGAGTCAGATAGTCCAGACAGCCATCACCCGAAACTCTACAAAATAGCTATCTCCAAACTAGACATTTAACACATATCAACTTCCACTCTACAGATCTGACTGGATTTGAACTCAGTTTAACCGATTCCATAATCGGTTTTGGTATCATTTGTTAATAATTCCTACTGTCTCCACAGACATTTACTGGTTCACATCCTTCACACATGAAAAAGTCAGCACATCTCTCTCAATCATCTCTACTACCTGTATAACCATTTAAGAGAAGTAACTCATCTCTCATCCACATATCAACGTCAGTTTACCGAATGGCATCTAAGGAGAAAAACATTAACAATTGCAGTAAAGCTGCAGATATAGTTGACTAAGTATTGTTAAAAGTGTTCAAGGCCATTGGCATTCTTATGATATATTATGATACTGTGGCTGATATGATGAGCTAGAACCAGGAGCGAGTGGTGGATATAGTCTTGAGTTACCTTATCCCCGCCATAAAGGGCCTCAACTCTACCTTTCCTACAGAACATGGACATGAGAAAGCATAAGTCCATGCTGGAACAAAAGTATTTATGTGTATCGACCATGTGTGACCAGTGTGTTTTGCCATCCATAAAAGACGAGTCTAATAAAAGTTGTCACTTGAGTTTTAGCACTTGAAGAGCTAAGATCATTGAACGTTAGAGATCGGTATTGAAAATAGTGTTGTTGGAGAAAAGTATGCGACTTAACAAAGTTCCAGTAGCGAGCACATTGGTCACAAGATCAGTATTGAAAACAGTATTGTTGGAGAGAAGCATACTATATAACGAAGTTTCAGTGGTGAGCACATTGTTCACGGGATCAGTATCGAAAATGGTGTTGTTGGAGAGAAGTCTACTACGTGATAAAGATCCAGTGTTGTTGGGGATGGCACAGTGGCTTAGTTGGTATCGACGTGGACTGAGAACCTGGGTGTGCCAGATTCAAATCCAAGTCATTCCACTGAAAACGCTTCCATCAAACCCACATGACATTTGTGTCTAATCTCCTGGAGGGGGGATAAATAGAAATCACATTAAAACTTGTCCACGGGTGGTCTCGGCCTTGATAAAGTGGTGGTTTCTGTTTTTATTTAAAAAAAAAATATGTTGTTGCATTGAATACGGTGTCACCTGAGAAAAGTGTACCACGTTCTTTCCATCAACGGAGACCATCTTACACTCCCCTCTTTCTCCCCTTCTGATACTTATATTGTAAGGATTTGGATGTTATTTTTCTGCAGAGTTCAAGTTGTTATACTTAAATGAAGAAAATAACAGAACAACTTAAATTTCTAATATAAAAGAAGGAAACTAAAAAGAGAAATGAGTTACACATTTAATTAAATTTTGTGGATTTATCTGAAGATATTGTGACCAGTAGCGTGGTGGGAGGTTGATGGCTGCAGGGGCCAATCACTGATTTGGCCCCCCCCCCCCCCCCCTCCGGATATGAGCGACGAAGTCACGAAAAAATGCAGCTGGGGGTCTGGGGGGCGCTGGAAAATTTTGCCATTTTAAGGCCTCCAGATGCCCCCGTTGATGCATTTTTTAGCACTAAAATGCATTACTTTATGTTAAAGAAATACCATTCTCTGAAATGGAACAAAATTGTGTTTATTAAGGTCTTTATTTTAAATTTTCTTGGGTCTCCTACAAAGGGTGCGCCCCCTAAAACCCCATTTTGGCGCCCCCCCCCCCCAGACACCTTGGCTGGGGGGGCCTGCCCCCCCCCCCCGACCCCCCCCTGCCACCACGCTACTGATTGTGACCCTTTGTCAATTTGGTTGTTGTTCATTTTTTTTTTTAATTTTAGATTTTGAAGGTGCAATTAAATCAAATTTATTGTCAAAAAATAGCAAAGTGCAATAACAACAGTAAACGGGTAGAAATTTCACTTTCTTTATTGTTGAAAATTCTGTACTCTTTCGAATGTTTTATTCGTTTATTTTGGTTCGATGAGACGTTTTAGTTTATATGTTTGGTTTTTGGTTTTAATTTTGTTTTCTTCACTTTTTAAGTTCAACTGTTTTCATCTGTTTAGTTCCAAAATGTTCCCCTTTTTTAGTCTGCTTTCTATGACCTCAAAGTATTTTCCCTTCTGCAATGAATTTATTTTTAACATGTTGATGTTATCTCTCGATCAAGTATTCAACATTCACCTGTTAAATTTAATTTTTGAATTCTAAAAAAAACTAAAACCCAGTTCTGAAAGAACTGGTAGCTTTTAGCTGAGATACTGTATTTTATTTATTAAGGCCAAAAGCCACTCGAGGATATGAGATAGTTGAATTATCAGTTGAATGATGAGGAATATTATGATAGCATTCGAAATGATGAATGGAATGGACAAAAGTTGAATTCTTAAGAGGACAGTTTATGGTAAGTATTTGTTGAGATTGGGTTCGAAGACGACCATGCTGTAGCTCGCAGGGAAGCAGTCCCATGTTGATGTGTTCCACAGATGTGAAGTTCTTGAAAAGACACTCTGTTCATGGAAATTCCTGTTTGATGGAGGTAGAAAGGAAAGTTCTTTTCGGTTGTGGTAATAAGGCAAGTTTTTGTTGTGAATGTCTTACAAGGAAGAATCAGAGAGTGGAGCACAGTCGAGCACCTGCCATGGAAATAAGGATAGAGCAGAAAAAAATTAGCAGCATCTCTTCTGTAAGAAAAAGGTCTGTCGAGAAGAGGAGAGATCATCCCCTACTAGATTGCAAAGTCGATTTGTTACACTTATTAACTTTGCCCAGTAAAGGGTCAGAATTTTCAGTTTTTCTATATGAACGCCTGCAGTTAGTGCTTATTTAATTAACTTTAATTTGTATGATTACAAATATGATGAATAAAGAAAGACTTTTATTTTCATAATTTTGTTTGTGCCTTTGGATACAACAAACAGTACTTTTGAACTTTCTTGACTGGAGCAATTTTGTTTCTGATAATTTGGAGTTTTGTATAGCCTATTACTATGGTGTTAAGTTATTTTCTGTATCGTAAAAAATAAGACCAAGATGTTTTTTGGTACATTTGTAGATTAACACCCTCCGATTCTACATTTTAAGGCAATTATTTTATTTTATCATTTTAGAATTTAGAGTTAGGGATCAGTTTCGTATATAAATTAAACATAAAATGATCCCATTCTAACGTTTTAGGGCAGTTAACAAAACCTTTTACCACTAACCTTAAGTCCGAGTGGCTATCAGTTCGGGTTAGGTTTAGGATTAGGTTAGAAGATGATTATTCAATACGAACATGATTACAATAAATAAAAAGAAATAAAAACTAATATCGGCTATGAAAGAATTAAAAATATCTTGTACAAATGAGTGCACTAAAAGAATTAAAAATATATTGTACAAATGAGTGCACTAAAAGAATTAAAAATATCTTGTACAAATGAGTGCACTAAAAGAATTAAAAATATCTTGTACAAATGAGTGCACTAAAAGAATTAAAAATATCTTGTACAAATGAGTGCACTAAAAGAATTAAAAATATCTTGTACAAATGAGTGCACTAAAAGAATTAAAAATATCTTGTACAAATGAGTGCACTAAAAGAATTAAAAATATCTTGTACAAATGAGTGCACTAAAAGAATTAAAAATATCTTGTACAAATGAGTGCACTAAAAGAATTAAAAATATCTTGTACAAATGAGTGCACTAAAAGAATTAAAAATATCTTGTACAAATGAGTGCACTAAAAGAATTAAAAATATCTTGTACAAATGAGTGCACTAAAAGAATTAAAAATATCTTGTACAAATGAGTGCACTAAAAGAATTTAAAATATCTTGTACAAATGAGTGCACTAAAAGAATTAAAAATATCTTGTACAAATGAGTGCACTAAAAGAGTTTAAAATATCTTGTACAAATGAGTGCACTAACAGAATTAAAAATATCTTGTACAAATGAGTGCACTAAAAGAGTTAAAAATATCTTGTACAAATGAGTGCACTAAAGAATTAAAAATATCTTGTACAAATGAGTGCACTAAAAGAATTAAAAATATCTTGTACAAATGAGTGCACTAAAAGAATTTAAAATATCTTGTACAAATGAGTGCACTAAAAGAATTAAAAATATCTTGTACAAATGAGTGCACTAAAAGAATTAAAAATATCTTGTACAAATGAGTGCACTAAAAGAATTAAAAATATCTTGTACAAATGAGTGCACTAAAAGAGTTAAAAATATCTTGTACAAATGAGTGCACTAAAAGAATTAAAAATATCTTGTACAAATGAGTGCACTAAAAGAATTAAAAATATCTTGTACAAATGAGTGCACTAAAAGAATTTAAAATATCTTGTACAAATGAGTGCACTAAAAGAATTAAAAATATCTTGTACAAATGAGTGCACTAAAAGAGTTAAAAATATCTTGTACAAATGAGTGCACTAAAAGAATTTAAAATATCTTGTACAAATGAGTGCACTAAAAGAGTTAAAAATATCTTGTACAAATGAGTGCACTAAAAGAGTTAAAAATATCTTGTACAAATGAGTGCACTAAAAGAATTAAAAATATATTGTACAAATGAGTGCACTAAAAGAATTAAAAATATATTGTACAAATGAGTGCACTAAAAGAGTTAAAAATATCTTGTACAAATGAGTGCACTAAAAGAATTTAAAATATCTTGTACAAATGAGTGCACTAAAAGAGTTAAAAATATCTTGTACAAATGAGTGCACTAAAAGAGTTAAAAATATCTTGTACAAATGAGTGCACTAAAAGAATTAAAAATATCTTGTACAAATGAGTGCACTAAAAGAATTAAAAATATCTTGTACAAATGAGTGCACTAAAAGAATTAAAAATATCTTGTACAAATGAGTGCACTAAAAGAATTAAAAATATCTTGTACAAATGAGTGCACTAAAAGAATTAAAAATATCTTGTACAAATGAGTGCACTAAAAGAATTAAAAATATCTTGTACAAATGAGTGCACTAAAAGAATTAAAAATATCTTGTACAAATGAGTGCACTAAAAGAATTTAAAATATCTTGTACAAATGAGTGCACTAAAAGAATTAAAAATATCTTGTACAAATGAGTGCACTAAAAGAGTTTAAAATATCTTGTACAAATGAGTGCACTAACAGAATTAAAAATATCTTGTACAAATGAGTGCACTAAAAGAGTTAAAAATATCTTGTACAAATGAGTGCACTAAAGAATTAAAAATATCTTGTACAAATGAGTGCACTAAAAGAATTAAAAATATCTTGTACAAATGAGTGCACTAAAAGAATTTAAAATATCTTGTACAAATGAGTGCACTAAAAGAATTAAAAATATCTTGTACAAATGAGTGCACTAAAAGAATTAAAAATATCTTGTACAAATGAGTGCACTAAAAGAATTAAAAATATCTTGTACAAATGAGTGCACTAAAAGAGTTAAAAATATCTTGTACAAATGAGTGCACTAAAAGAATTAAAAATATCTTGTACAAATGAGTGCACTAAAAGAATTAAAAATATCTTGTACAAATGAGTGCACTAAAAGAATTTAAAATATCTTGTACAAATGAGTGCACTAAAAGAATTAAAAATATCTTGTACAAATGAGTGCACTAAAAGAGTTAAAAATATCTTGTACAAATGAGTGCACTAAAAGAATTTAAAATATCTTGTACAAATGAGTGCACTAAAAGAGTTAAAAATATCTTGTACAAATGAGTGCACTAAAAGAGTTAAAAATATCTTGTACAAATGAGTGCACTAAAAGAATTAAAAATATATTGTACAAATGAGTGCACTAAAAGAATTAAAAATATATTGTACAAATGAGTGCACTAAAAGAGTTAAAAATATCTTGTACAAATGAGTGCACTAAAAGAATTTAAAATATCTTGTACAAATGAGTGCACTAAAAGAGTTAAAAATATCTTGTACAAATGAGTGCACTAAAAGAGTTAAAAATATCTTGTACAAATGAGTGCACTAAAAGAATTAAAAATATCTTGTACAAATGAGTGCACTAAAAGAATTAAAAATATATTGTACAAATGAATGCACTAAAAGAATTAAAAATATCTTGTACAAATGAGTGCACTAAAAGAGTTAAAAATATCTTGTACAAATGAGTGCACTAAAAGAATTTAAAATATCTTGTACAAATGAGTGCACTAAAAGAGTTAAAAATATCTTGTACAAATGAGTGCACTAAAAGAATTTAAAATATCTTGTACAAATGAGTGCACTAAAAGAGTTAAAAATATCTTGTACAAATGAGTGCACTAAAAGAGTTAAAAATATCTTGTACAAATGAGTGCACTAAAAGAATTTAAAATATCTTGTACAAATGAGTGCACTAAAAGAGTTAAAAATATCTTGTACAAATGAGTGCACTAAAAGAATTAAAAATATCTTGTACAAATAAGTGCACTAAAAGAATTTAAAATATCTTGTACAAATGAGTGCACTAAAAGAATTAAAAATATCTTGTACAAATGAGTGCACTAAAAGAATTAAAAATATCTTGTACAAATGAGTGCACTAAAAGAATTAAAAATATATTGTACAAATGAATGCACTAAAAGAGTTAAAAATATCTTGTACAAATGAGTGCACTAAAAGAGTTAAAAATATCTTGTACAAATGAGTGCACTAAAAGAATTAAAAATATCTTGTACAAATGAGTGCACTAAAAGAATTAAAAATATCTTGTACAAATGAGTGCACTAAAAGAATTAAAAATATCTTGTACAAATGAATGCACTAAAAGAGTTAAAAATATCTTGTACAAATGAGTGCACTAAAAGAGTTAAAAATATCTTGTACAAATGGGTGCACTAAAAGAATTAAAAATATCTTGTACAAATGAGTGCACTAAAAGAATTAAAAATATATTGTACAAATGAGTGCACTAAAAGAATTAAAAATATATTGTACAAATGAGTGCACTAAAAGAGTTAAAAATATCTTGTACAAATGAGTGCACTAAAAGAATTTAAAATATCTTGTACAAATGAGTGCACTAAAAGAGTTAAAAATATCTTGTACAAATGAGTGCACTAAAAGAGTTAAAAATATCTTGTACAAATGAGTGCACTAAAAGAATTAAAAATATCTTGTACAAATGAGTGCACTAAAAGAATTAAAAATATATTGTACAAATGAATGCACTAAAAGAATTAAAAATATCTTGTACAAATGAGTGCACTAAAAGAGTTAAAAATATCTTGTACAAATGAGTGCACTAAAAGAATTTAAAATATCTTGTACAAATGAGTGCACTAAAAGAGTTAAAAATATCTTGTACAAATGAGTGCACTAAAAGAATTTAAAATATCTTGTACAAATGAGTGCACTAAAAGAGTTAAAAATATCTTGTACAAATGAGTGCACTAAAAGAGTTAAAAATATCTTGTACAAATGAGTGCACTAAAAGAATTTAAAATATCTTGTACAAATGAGTGCACTAAAAGAGTTAAAAATATCTTGTACAAATGAGTGCACTAAAAGAATTAAAAATATCTTGTACAAATAAGTGCACTAAAAGAATTTAAAATATCTTGTACAAATGAGTGCACTAAAAGAATTAAAAATATCTTGTACAAATGAGTGCACTAAAAGAATTAAAAATATCTTGTACAAATGAGTGCACTAAAAGAATTAAAAATATATTGTACAAATGAATGCACTAAAAGAGTTAAAAATATCTTGTACAAATGAGTGCACTAAAAGAGTTAAAAATATCTTGTACAAATGAGTGCACTAAAAGAATTTAAAATATCTTGTACAAATGAGTGCACTAAAAGAGTTAAAAATATCTTGTACAAATGAGTGCACTAAAAGAGTTAAAAATATCTTGTACAAATGAGTGCACTAAAAGAATTAAAAATATCTTGTACAAATGAGTGCACTAAAAGAATTAAAAATATATTGTACAAATGAATGCACTAAAAGAATTAAAAATATCTTGTACAAATGAGTGCACTAAAAGAGTTAAAAATATCTTGTACAAATGAGTGCACTAAAAGAATTTAAAATATCTTGTACAAATGAGTGCACTAAAAGAGTTAAAAATATCTTGTACAAATGAGTGCACTAAAAGAATTTAAAATATCTTGTACAAATGAGTGCACTAAAAGAGTTAAAAATATCTTGTACAAATGAGTGCACTAAAAGAGTTAAAAATATCTTGTACAAATGAGTGCACTAAAAGAGTTAAAAATATCTTGTACAAATGAGTGCACTAAAAGAGTTTAAAATATCTTGTACAAATGAGTGCACTAAAAGAGTTAAAAATATCTTGTACAAATGAGTGCACTAAAAGAATTTAAAATATCTTGTACAAATGAGTGCACTAAAAGAGTTAAAAATATCTTGTACAAATGAGTGCACTAAAAGAATTAAAAATATCTTGTACAAATAAGTGCACTAAAAGAATTTAAAATATCTTGTACAAATGAGTGCACTAAAAGAATTAAAAATATCTTGTACAAATGAGTGCACTAAAAGAATTAAAAATATCTTGTACAAATGAGTGCACTAAAAGAATTAAAAATATATTGTACAAATGAATGCACTAAAAGAGTTAAAAATATCTTGTACAAATGAGTGCACTAAAAGAGTTAAAAATATCTTGTACAAATGAGTGCACTAAAAGAATTAAAAATATATTGTACAAATGAATGCACTAAAAGAGTTAAAAATATCTTGTACAAATGAGTCCACTAAAAGAGTTAAAAATATCTTGTACAAATGAGTGCACTAAAAGAGTTAATATCGGCTAAAAAAAAAAATTAACTTAACATCAGTAAGAGGAAGCAATACAATGCAGAAAATAGCCGCAACGAAATTGCTTCAGCCAAGAAAGTTTAATAGCACCCAACAAACTTGATATTTAACAAAGCTTACAAGTCATCATTTGTCGGATGGTGCCAGATTCTATTTTTGGGGGACCTTTTTTATGTTAAAATAAAGAGAATTCATAGCAAAAAAAGTTATTTTGAAACTTCCCTCTAAAATTGTTTTTGATATAAACCACCTTTGACCTTCTATTCTACAACCATAAAGAAATACTCTTGTAATAAAATTATAATACACTTTGATTGCTCCAGTACAATCTTAGTAAGAAAGTTTTAGTTATAAATAGATTAAATATAATTAATTTAAAAACTAATTGTGATAATCTGACTTAATGAGATTAGTAAGGATGATTCACCGACTGTTCCAATTTTCTACTAGACTGTTGCTTTCTATTAAAACAAGATGGCAGGGTATGGTTGTGGGGTAAGGAGAGGAATTTTAAACGCAGTAAGTTATAATGGGTAAAGTGTTGGCCACTCCAGATGTATTGAATTTAGATCACTATCTTGGATTTCCTTCTTTTGTAGTGGAACCAGGGTGTGAGGTGAATGAATATTTCTTTGTGGTTGTCTAGTGACCGGGTCTGGGTCACTATATTGGATGGTTGGTTCGGATGAATGGGTATTCCTTTGTGACTGTCTAGTAACTTTGTTTAAACACCATTTGTCTAGGACACTATTGTGGATTTACTTCTTTTAAAGCAAGCTGGTTTGGGATGAATGAATATTCCCTTGTAGTCGACTAGTAACTTTATCAGACACAAATTGCATATTGGGTTTCCTTCTTCATAGCTGGAAGCTGGCTTTGGATAAGTGAATGAATGAATTTGTTGTGACCCTGTTTAGGGTCCGAAATGAAGACACGGAACTCAGGGTTAGGTGAACAATATATATTGAAGAAAAGATATGTACAGAGAACAATAGAAGTGGTATATCAATCCTGACTGCTAGTGTAGACTGGGGTTCAATCCAATTACGAGAATCCTAAATGCTTCCAGTATTTTATTAGGAATGGACGAGTCCAACTGTTCGTCATATAGGTACGGCACCATAACAGAATTGATGACTAAAGAGATATTTTTCAAGATTTTGTTAAGCACAAATCAACAATGTGCAGACTGGGTTTTGTGTTTTCATTTCCCTTTCCAAGGTGGCCACTAGGGTAGAACATTCCATCACAGACATTTTGTGTGTCTTACCAACTAACTAACTTAAATGATAACTATTTCAAAATTCTTCTCTCTTCTAACATGTGATCTTGTTCGACCAATCAGAGACTTTGGTATCTTGCTGTAGCGTTGCTACCTTGTCGATTGTTATGTGGATCCATTAGTATTCGGCTCGCGACGTAATAGTTTCATATACATAACAATGCAAGTAAAGATACAGAAATAAATAAGAGAGACACAAACTGTTGTGTGCGCTTCGATCACTTCCTTCGTAAGAGGATGATCCACGTCAGCATTTATATATAGCATGAGAAATATACAAGGGAGATAATTACAGATTGACTAATGTAAGGGAGATAATTGGATACTGTTTGGATTCGCGTATCTCAGTGTAAACATTGTTGTCGTTTCTAAATGCAAGACACTACACCCTTCTCCACCTTCATTAAGTGTACGCGTGCGTACGTATGATAAGGGGAGGGAGCACAGTCCATTAGTGTCCATCACTTATGTATGCAATATGTCCATGGGGATTCTCTGATTTCAAGGGGAACCCTCAAAGTACATTTCACCGATTAAACAATTGTCTCAGTCAAGGAGGAATCGTTTTTTCTTTTCCTTTATTGCAAAATACATAATTGAAGACTAACTTACGTCGTCTGCAGGATGGAGGGGGGGGATCGACTTTCGATTCTTCAGAATCAGAATCTGTTTCTGATTCCTATTCTCTCTTCTTCAGGGGAGCTGTCCGAATTTGTCCCCGTGAAGAGTTGTCTTGGGTTGGACGTTGAAACTCTCGTCCTTCTTTCCCTGTCTGCATATGTCACTGCTTTTCTTTTTTCTTCTTCTTCGCGCATTGCTGCCATGTGGGAATCAAAGGTGTTAGATTCCGGTTTTGAACTGTGCGCTTCACCGATAAAACTGGTTGTTTACCTTTTTTCTTCTCTGAAAAGAGTCTTATACCAGTTATGTTGTTTTCTTCCTTCAGTGTTCCTGGGTTATTTCGTTTCATTCGAAGTGTTGATAGCATTCCCTGCTGATCAACTGTATAGAGACTATCTGTATCCTTCATGTTGCCTTTGTTATTGTCCTTTCTGCCAAGGTACGTGGCACCTTTTGGGACTTTGCCAGCTCTCTTCTTATGTAGTAGAATTATGTCTGGGCTTGAATATCTGAAAGTTTTTCGTGTAAAACCTTCTTCTGTTCTTTGTCTCTGATACGGACTCTTCGAATGATTTTGGGGCGACACCAGAGTTTGGCTGAAATTGTTTATGTTCTCTTTCGTTTCGGCCAGGGACTTGTTTTGCCTTTTCAGTGGCACGGGCTCTTCGAAAGGTTCTGGAGCAACATCAAAGTTTGGTCAAAACTGTCTCTCCATTCGTTGTTCTTTGTTCTTTCGTTTCGTTTCTTTGTATAGTTCAGTTTTTGTTTTCATTCCGTTTCTTCGTATAGTTCAGTTTTTGTTTTTCTTTTCTTCGTATTTCGTTTCGTTTTTCTTTGTTTTTTTTAAACGTGAGTTTGTTTAAAATTCTCGTCGCCATTTGTAGCGTTGCTACCTTGTCGATTGTTATGTGGATCTATTAGTATTCAGCTTGCGACGTAATAGTTTCATCGACGTAATAGTTTCATATACATAACAATGCAAGTAAAGAACACAGAAATAAATAAGAGAGACACAAACTGTTGTGTGCGCTTCGATCACTTCATTTTCCTCTTCCCTCGTGCATTATTCTCCGCTATGTGGGTGTGAATCGACTTTGGCATGGGTTCTTTCAGAACAGCAGGTATACCGATTTTCATCTTCCTTCCAGTGAGGGCTTCGAATGGAGATGTTTTGGTTGTACTGTGGGGGGGTGGCCCTGTATTGCCTTAGAAAATGAATTAGTTGGGTTTTCTAGTTCAGGCCCTCCAGTTGTGGCGCGAACATACTTGTTTAGGGTTCTCATGAACCGTTCAACCTCTCCATTCGCCTCTAGCCACACAGTGGCGAAATCCTGCTTGGGTGGCAAAATCCTTGAATTCCTGCCCTTGGAAGGGGAACCATTGTCAGACTTGACAATATCAGGGTATCCTTGTCTGGCAAAGATTGCGTCGAGGTGGGGAATGACCACTCTTGCTGATGTCGAGGGGAGTATCTCTACTTCTGGGAATCTGCTGTAGTCGTCGATGACGACCAGCACATAATCTCCAGATGAGAAAGCACCTGTGAAGTCCAGGGAGATTTCAGTCCATGGGGCAGCAGGGAGTGGTGTGATGCGTATGGGCTCACGGTGTGATAATGTCGAGTTGGAAGCTTGGCAAGGGATGCAGTTGCGCACTGTCTCCTCCACCAGCTTGTCAATTTCATGGAACCAGACCTTTTCCCTCATTAGCTGCTTCGTCTTAACAACGCCCTGGTGTGTGCGGTGGACTATGTCTACGGTTCTTTTCTGCAGGGTGGATGAGACCGCCAGGCGGTGACCTCGAAGGATGAGACCATCATGTGTAGATAGTTCATCTTTGACATGTGTGAGACTGGATAACTGCGGGTCATTCCATTTTCTATCTGAAAGTGCAATCATCACTTTCTGTAGCAGGGGGTCTTTTTCCGTGGCTAGCTTTATCTCTTCGAGGGTGATGGACTTAGGTATGACATGGTGAGCCACGTATCTTATATATGCCTCAGCCGAATTGTCTCTCTTGGGTTTGTGGTGAAGATGTCGGCTGAGGTAATCGGCGGGGTTCTGGTCATCTTTTCCCGACTGGTATACTCATATTGCATGAGGCGTAGGTGCCAGCGTTCGATTCTGGACGTGGCTGGTTTGAGACTTTTTACAATACCGAAAAGTGGTTTGTGGTTTGTGGTCATGGTGAACCTTGACCCATACAAATAAAGATGAAAATGCTCAGCAGCGTATACAACGGCTAGCATTTCTCTCTCCGTCTGCGAGTATCGCTGTTCCACATCTGTGAGAGCACGGCTGGCATAACACAAGACTTTCCCGTCTTGTGTAAGCATTGCCTCTAGTCCAACGGGGCTCGCGTCTACCAGGATATTTGTCTCCTTGTTCCGATCGAAGTAGACCATAACTCCAGCTCCAGTCAGAGCCTTTTTTAATTTTATCACTGCCCTATCTTCTGTCTCTGACCACCTCCATTTTCTGTCTTTTCTTGTGAGTTGTCAGAGTGGCTCGATGACAGTGGCATAGTGCGGGATGAACCTGGCCATGTATTGGACCATGCCCAGGAATGAGTGCACTTCTCCAACGTTGGTGGGCGATTTGCAGTTTGCAATTGCTGCAATTTTGTCTGGGTCTGGTGACACCCCATTTTCGCTGAAGGTATGTCCAAAAAAGGTGATCTGTTTCGCCGAGAAAAAGCACTTTTTCCTGTTTAACCTGGCCCCGGCATTTTGTAGACATTCCAGCGTGGACCTCAAACTGGCATCATGTGAGGCTTGGTCACGTCTGTAGACGATAATGTCGTCTGAGAGGTTTTTGACCCCTGGAATGCCCCTCAAATGATTCGCAATGGCCTTTTGAAATATTTCAGAGGCGTCATTTACTCCGAACAATAGTCTCTTGTATAAGAATAGTCCAGCATGTGTGGTGAACGTGGTGATGTATCTGCTGGACTCCTCCAGCTCTAATTGGTGGTATGCGCTCGACATGTTTAGCTTGCTAAACACCCTTGAGTGGTTTAAATCTGCAAACAAGTCGTCCACGGTCGGCATGGGATATTTGACTCTTTGAATAGCTTCGTTTATTTTTCACATATCTATGCAGATTTGCACGCTATTCGGTTTTTTGGGGACTATCACCACGGGACTTACCCAGGGGGTAGGCCCAGTAACATCCTCAATCACGCCCATCTCCTTGAGGCGTTTTAGTTCCGACTCAACGTCCTTCCTCACGTGAAAGGGTATTCTTTGTTGTTTCTGTGTCACCGGTGGGACCGAAGTATCGATGTGCAGCTTAACAGTGGGTCCAGAAATCTTTCCCATCTTTCCGTCGAATAATGAGGGGAATTCATCAGGGATAGATGTTGTCACATTGAACGTAAAATTAAAGGATATCATACCCAGTGCCTCAGCAGAGTGGGCACTGAGTAGATTTTGTAGATCGTGTCCGAACAAGGGGTTTTCATTGTCGATGACGAACATTTTTGCTTTGCAGCGTCTTCCTTTAAATTCAATGGGGGTAGTGATGAATTCACGGACTGGCATGGCTTTTCTGGACCAATAGGCAAATATCTGTGTAGCAGTGCTGTGTATTTTCGGCCTGTACTGAAGACCGTTGTATGTGCGTCCAGATATTATATTTACACTGGCACCGGTATCCAAAACGAAGGTTACTGGGGAGTCATTAACGAGGATGGTGGCTGTGGGTGTTTTTGTCGACGTGGGAGTTTTTATTGTGTAGACAGACTCATCACTCGACATAGAAAGGGATTCAATATCATTTCAATATGAGTAGGAAATTTGTCTTACCGGTTTTGAATTGCACATTTTTGCAAAGTGGTTCTTTTTCCGGCAGTTTCTACATTCTTGTCCCTTAGCAGGACACGTCACATGTGTTGCTGAGTATCCACAGTAGTGGCAGACATGTCTGGCGTCTTTGCCACGTGGCTGGGTCCTCGGAGTAAACTGGCGATTACTGCCTTGTGTGTGTCCGTAGTTGTGTTTTTCGTCGGTATTTCCTTTTTCTTTTTCTCTGCATGTGTACTGCCTGTGGTCTCGTTTATTATTATGGGACGACAGGGCATGAACCACCTCTTCTCGCTCGATGTCTGCAGCTCGTGTGCGAGCTAATTCAATTGCTCTGGCCTCGTCTAACACTTGTTTGAGTGTGGAGTTGTCTCGTAGTGCCCTTCGTTTGACCTTAGAGGATGAACAGCCCTGAACGATCTGTGCTAGTATTGCCCGATCTGTATCCACGAAATCACACGTGGACGCTATGGTCCTCAATCTCACATGAAATGAGTCTAGATTTTCGTTAACATTCTGCGATGCGCGTCGAAATTTGATGATCTCATAAGACATATTTCTTACCAACTAACTAACTTAAATGATAACTATTTCAAAATTCTTCTCTCTTCTAACATGTGATCTTGTTCAATCTCGCAGCCTTATAAAATGGGTGGTGGAAGAAAGCAAAATAATCTAATTGAATGATGTAAAAATTAAGAAAAGATTCATCTTTTAAGATTTTTGCTATTTTTATTTTTTAATTTCATGGATTACTACCAATTAAACACGAAATTGTTTGATTACCTACTCCCCATGTTTATAGAAATTAATTGTTTAATTTTATGATGGGAGTTCAGTTTGCTTTACAATTTTGTGGGAAATTGATCACGCACATTACGAGTGTTAATATTGTATCTTCTAATGCTTTCTAGGAATAAAATTTCATTACAATTCGGTTTTAATAATTTGCAAGCAGAATCTTATCAGTAGATGTATCCATTTACATCAGAGGGCAGAGTTAGACACAAGGTCGGGTTTTAATGAGGGGAAATTCAGCTTCTAACAAGGGGAACTCTGGATTGGGACAAAAATTCAAATTGCTTTTCACTGACCGAGGACAGAAAAGATGAAATGTGGTATTAAAACAGATATTACACTTTGCTCCTAGTCAAAAGGTCTAATAATTAATGAGATTATTTGTAGTAAATTATTCAAAACACTTTTATAGTTGAAAATTGAGTTAAATTAAAATAAATGAAAATTAAACAATTCTTCATATAAATAAAATTAAAGTATACAATCTTTCTTCATTCTGATAATAAAAAGATTATTTTCCTCAATAATACTTACGTCTATAGCAAAATATTGATCTTCTATAGTTAAAACAATGGTACTTTTGAACTTTCTTGAGTGGATCAATTTCGTTTCATATATTTTGGGTTTTTGTATTGCCTATTTCTACCGAGTTAGGTTATTTTCTATATCTTAATATGTAGCAGCAGGCTACAACCAGTGACAATTCGCGGTTTACGATTTTGAATCTGCTTAATTCATTAGCTCGGCGCTGATTGGTGCAGGCATTTAATTTCCTTTCCGGCTTGCCCAATCAGAGTTCATCTCTCATGCGAGCTGACCATGTAACAAGAGATTATAAAAGAGATCACACAGCGTTCACTTCCTCCTTTTTCTTGGTCAAGACCCGACACTGTCAGCAACAGCCACGTTGCTTGGACCAGCTCCCAAATTTCTCTCTTGGGACGCAACAGACATCTTCCCAGGGCTTTGACCCTGGGTTCGACTTCGACAAGAAGACACAAGGATCCAAAATGGCGACTGCCTCATACACGTTGACTTAATATAACACACACACATAACTACTTGCACATGACCTGACTTTCACACCTGTGTACAGACACATTTCCTTCATACAAGAAATCTTTTCTCTCCCCTACTTCGGAACATTTATTTAACCATGTGGACTTTCTAAATTTTTCTTTTTCGTCCATATTCATGGACGGGTTCTTCACTAACACCCTTCTTTTTCATTTCTCCTTTTATTCACATGTTCACGAAGACGACCAATAAAGTTGTTTTATGTATTAGAAATGGACTTTGTCTCATTTTCTATAAATAAATAAGACTGTAAAAAGAAAGATGATTCTTTTTAAAACTTTTAAAAACCGTTCAATATGTTTTTACATTATTTTTATATCTTACAAAAATAAGACTGTAACGAGAAAGATACTATGTCAAGTAAGTTGGGGGCAGGAACGAGCTGTACTTGTTCACCAGTTTCTGTTGCATGGGCAAAATAATGCACTCAGGGTTCATTATGGCATCGTTTCTGGCAGTGTTTGAAGATGGAGAGGGTAAAGGCATGGTCAGAGTGCAGTGTGGTGTAACAAGTGTTTTGAAAAAGAATTTATTGGATGAAATGCAGCTATGTTGACATATTGGCAGTGTGCTTATATTAATGTGTGTATGTTTATCAAGCTGCTGCTGTTGACTGCTGATTATTGAATTTAGACAGTATCAGGGAAGCTACTTCCGCCCACTGTATATTTTGTTATTCCCGCCAATATTGTTTTTCGTATTCAGTTCCAAGAATAAATTTGATCATCGCACACGTCTATTTTTATGTCCTCCATTTGTATAATTTCTCGTTTCATTTCTCGCTTTTCAATCATTCTAAATGAATAAAGCAGCGGGTTATTCAACTAACCTCAACTCAAGCTATTTCACTGCAAATTTGATCGAAAGTTTTCTTGTCTTTATGATTTTGTCGGCACAAAAATTCGCAAAGATAAGAGTCTAACATATGTTATGAAAGGCCATACTGGATTTCTTGTTGCATCCTTCATGTTGACATCTTCATGTATCCTCTCAGCCCGACAATTTTAGGACCATTTGATGTCCAACATTATAAAGTCATCGAGCTTTGTGAAAAATATTTCATTCTTGCAAGAATTGAATAGCTCCTGCTTTGTCGCTAACACAGTCATTCAATGTGAACATGATTAAAATAAATACCGGGTAAAAATATCCGGTACAAATGAGTGCTCTAAAAGAGTTTAAAATATCAAGTACAAAATTGACTTAAGATCGGTAAGAGGCGACAATACAAAACAGAGAATAAACGAAATGAAATTATTGCTTCACTCATGAAAGTTCAAAAGCAGTAAAACCATGTAGATAATTAATCAGTAAATTAATTAATTAGTAAACATTTTTTCTCAATTACTAAAAATATACTTACTAAAATATTCATAAAGACATCACCGGAGAAAATGATTGCCATTAACCAAAATTATACCAAGATTTCTATTTTGGTTGTATGCGTATATGTAAAAATACAGAGTGCAAATTTCTATTTGGGTTGTATGCGTATATGTAAAAATACAGAGTGTAAATTTCTATTTGGGTTTTATGTGTGTATGTAAAAATACAAATGTTAATTTTCATTAGGTTTAGGCTGAGGGTTGGAGTTGAGATATTGTACTTAACTTTTTATAGAGACTGCTTTAAAACTTTTGAACGACTGATCATTTCATTCATAACAATGTTTAAAGTTATCCTCTTTCTTTTTTTACCCTGTAATTTGGGAGATCGTTTTATGAAAAACTTACATATCAATTAAATGTGAAATATTAACAAAAAGCATTTTTAATAATTGGCCTTTAAATCTGTTATTAAACTAATGTACTCTATGCCTCCATGTTAGCACTGTTAAAAGGTCAATCTTATATTGTTTTAGTTTTCGTTCACACTTGTGACAGTCTGGTACAATACTACAATTACATGGGGAAATTCTTGTGGTACAAGGCCACCAGAGAAAGATAAGAAAAAAAAGAAGCACTAAGAAAAGAAAGAAGAAAAGAAGAAAAGAAAGAAGCAGTAAGAAAAGAAAAGAAAGAAGCAGTAAAAAGAAAGAATACGAGAAGAAAAGAAAGAATAAGAGATAGAAGAAAGAAGCAATAAGAAAAGAAAAAAGAAAAGAAAGAAGAAAAGAAAGAGGCAATAAGAAAAGAAGAAAAGAAAGAGGCAATAAGAAAAAAGAAGCAGTAAGAAAAAAGAATAAGAGAAGAAAAGAAAGAAGCAATAAGAAAAGAAAGACAAAGAGAAGAAAAGAAAGAAGTACGTAAAGAAAAAAGTAGTTAGAAAAGAAAGAATAAGAAAAGAAAAGAAAGAAGCAATAAGAAAATAAAAATAAAAGAAGAAAAAAAGAAGCAGTAAGAAAAGAAAGAATAAGAGAAGAAAAGAAAGAAGCAATAAGAAATAAAAGAAAATGAGAACTTTCTTAAATATTGCGCAAACAAGCTGTTACAGAATTGGCAGATTTATAATTTCTGCTCAAGTTCATTGTCAGTAGAAACTAAACATTTATTCTGGCATCAGTCATGTCAAAATGACTCCATAGCAATTTTTATAAATATAACAGAGATTCCAAGCCTGTATGTTTTAAACCCAACCTCAGAATATTATTGAAAAAGAACATGTGGCGTTAAAGAAAACTGGTCAGTATATTTAATTTCACTAGTATGTAAAGGAGCGTTGTTTGCTTTATTTTGGTGACGTATATTAACGTCTTAAAATTTTCTTTCCGGTATGTTGTATATTGGATTTGAAATAGATCAAAATATATTAATTTACTATAGACAACTTTTGTTCCAACGAAAATAACGTTCGATAAAGATATGGATTTATACTCTCCATGCACGTGTGTTACACAAAAGGATTATGTCATCACGTAAAATGGCTTCTTTTTTTTTCTTCTCCAGTGTACAGAAAGTTGAGTTGTCTTAGAACGTCTGGGTTAACAAGTTTTATCTTCAAAAGGATGTTCAACGGGGTCACCAAATTTTGTAGAAGGAGATGCAATATCAAAGAAAGAATGACAAAGTCTTTCATACAAAATAATACATTTTTATTGACAACTTGTTAAGACAATGCAAAATAAAATTCAAAGAGTCTGAGAACGTTCTCAAGAAAGGAAAGTGGCTGTCTGTAAGGAGAAATTAAGTACACATGTTTGTTTCGGCTGGCGCCATGTGCGTTTACGTGTGTGTAAATGAATTTTGTTTGTGAGGCAGTATGTATGTGTTTATGAACTTGTGTAAATGTGCATTCATTGAGCAGCCCATGTGTGTGGTTCGCTGGGCATTGTGTTTAGAAGTCTGTGAAAATCTCTCATTATGTGTATGCTATTTGCCGAGGGGCCCTTTGCCCCCCCCCCCCCACCAAGGGACTAGGCTGGATTGTAATGTGCACACGTGTGTTGTCTCTGAAAGATAAGGAGGAAAGAGGAAGAAAAGCTGTGTGTTTGGGTTTTTATAGTACGCATTAGAATTCTCTGATTGGCTGAAAGAAACTGCTGATAGGAGATTTTGTCCAATTAAGAATCGATTCGTAATAACAAAATTCACTGCCATTGCTGCTTTCAACGAGTACACAGTGGCGGATCTAACATAGAGAATGCTAGGCTGCATCCCCCCACCCCGCTCCAAAACAAAAACGGAAATGACGAATAATGTGTCTCGACATTTTAAGCTAAACTCATTTTCAAATTTCTATTATTTAACTTATTCAAACTATTATTCTCATCTTGGTTGTTATATTCACAATGGCCTCCCCGGTAAACCAAGTATAGAATTAAATACAATACGGACCCAATAATTATAAATTATAGACTAGAACACCAGTAAGAAAAATTGCAATACGAGTAACAGTAAAAAATAATACTATAATAATAAGTAGTGGTGCTTCTACAAAATTTGAACCAAACCAAACCGACTTTTGACAAACTAAACCTAAAACTTAGATTACGGTTTGTTTAGGGTTGAGTTAGGGTTAAAAAAAAACAGTTCGGTTCAAATTCTGTAGAGGTGCTTAAGTAGTAATACTGCATATTTAGACAAGATAAGGTTTAAGGTTTTCAAAATTCATACTAGAATTGTACACGTGAACATATTGTTTAATGATTAAGAGTATTGGTTTACAATCAGTTCTACGTGGCAGTCTTCTGGGGATTGAGTAAGGTTCAAGCCTTACTACAGACGATAATAACTAAGAATAACATAAATTAACGATCCTATCCAGTCATGGCTGACAGAATGAAAATAGCCAACTACCATGGACTAAATAGAGGCTCTAGTTCAAAATTCTGTCCAGGTTCCCAAGTTTGACATAAAGATTCCCAAGTTTGACTAGAAGGTTCCCAAGTTCAAAAAGATGCACCTGAAGAAGGTTGAAGGTTACAGTGGCCGTAACATTGTGAATATAACGACCAAGATCAGAATAATAGTTCGAAGAATCCAAATAATCCAAATTATCGATCCATATTTTTTAAATTCAGAATCATTTCTAAGTATTCGTAATGCGGCAAAAATAAATATGAGTTTTGTAGACAAGAATTAATAAAAGGTTATTTATGTAAAGTTTAAAACTTCAGCCTCCCCACACGCACCCTTTCTGTAGTTTGTAGTCACCTCTGCCATGCCCTGGTGTTATTTACTAGCATGTTCTATTGAAATAATATTCCAAGTTTTAATGATACAAACTCAAAATGTACATTATAGTAAAGAAAAATTAATTAATCAAATTAAAAAATGTAGACACAAGGACTATTTTAAAAGTTTAGGCTGTAAAAAGGTTAAGCGTTTAAATGAAGGAGCATTTATTGGGATGGACAAGATGCCCAAATTTTCGCTATATAAGAGTCTGAAAATGTATCTCTTCTTTGAAAAATTCATGTCAAAATGGTTTTCAGATAATTCTATCTCCCATTTTGGGAGGGGGCCACGCGATCAGAGATCCAAGAATTTAAGAGAGAGTGAGTGAAAATGTGAAGAGAAATAAAGCAGGAGAAGATGGTTTCGTTTTAACAAAGGATTTGACCATTGGCTGACTGTTGTATTCTGAGACACTAAATTTGGACCCTTCCAGAAGGTACCAAGACTATTTTTTAGTAACATGAGAGACTTACTGACACCTGACAAGGATTTCAATTCAAGGGTAATCAGCATAGCAAATATAAGTATATTTGCTATGATGATGTGCTTAATGATGCTTCAGTTGATAGGCTGAAGTGTGCACAATTTCAGAGGCTACAAATTCAAAAGATTCTGCTCGATCCATTCCAGAATCAAACACTTCTTCATTTCCTTCCGATAAATCTGTTGAAGACAAACATATGTAGCATTACCTACCGTTCTCAATACATTTACACAGATACTCACTAGAGGGCGTCAGATCCGAATTATCTCTCTTTTAGTGATTGTAGAGGATGCTACGATCGACGATATAAAAAGCGACGCATGGAAGATTTTTTTTCTTCTTCCGAGTCTGGCCTCGACAGACCCCCCCCCCCCTCTTTTTTTCATCTGGTCTCAACACACACCTCACATGCCGTCTATTTTCCCTTTGGTCTGCACTCCACACATCATTTGCAGACTTTCATGAACACATGCTCATGGACACAATTTCATAGCGAACCCAGTCGGGTTTGTGAACAATAAATGTTTTTTTGTATACTTCATTGTTTTCAAGTTGCTACTTTGTTTTCATTGGCATATGATTGTATTTGAACATAAACATATATAGGATAACTGGCACTGCCAAACGTCAGGTGAACATATTATTGCGCCCAAACCTACTCACATACAACTAAATCTAAATATGGAAGAACTGTCACGTGACAAAAAACCGCATATTTTTATTATTAAAACATACAAATATAGATAAATGTGTGTTCAGCAAAAAATAAACAAAGGAATTATTTTTACAAAAAAGAACAAAACAAACACAAGCAACAACTCCATTTACAGGGATGAAAGTTACATAACTTTCATCCCTGTAACCAGAGGTTCACCACGTGGCGTCCAAATAAAAAATGTTTAAAATGGTCTGTGTGCATGTGGCTCCATGCAGAATTTCTGTTAAAAATAATGAATACAAAATGCGTATATTTTAACCCCATCAACAACATATCTGTTTAAATATGAAGTTTTCTTTTTTGTTAATTCATGTAAATTCGCCAAGAATATGAAAGGAGACAAAATCCAGAAATTAATTAGTAGAATTTGACAGCCTGACATCAAATACTGTCTTCACTTCCAGTTTCACCTACTCACCCACCTACCTAGACGTTACTTTTAAAAGAACACTCATTGGTCATTGCACCTCTGAATTCAAACGCTCACTCCACCCATGTAACACACACTCTTCACCTCCACACCTACTCACCGACTCAAGCAAAACTCTTCAAATAACATTTAAGGATCCATTTTTTTCTTTTCTTCTTTTACAATCACACTTTTTTTTAACTCTTCTCACAGCAACTACCACATAAATGTCACATTTACCAAAAATGATCAAGAAACTTTGTGATTGAAAGGAATTCAACATGGAACATTTTTCCTTCTTGTTTCCAAGTTTATATGTTAATTTTGTATGCCTGAATTTATATAAAACCTTTGTGTTTTTTATATTTGCTTTTCACATTCCTTTATTTTCTTCTGTATTTCAATAACATTGCGGGTGATTTATCTCTACCAGGCCATACACCCAAATGTTCCCCTCATTTAGACATCCCACAACTGATCACCCCTTCCTCAAATCCATTATCGATCACCCCTTCTTTCACTGCTGTATCGTTCACTTGTTGTGTGAACTATGTGAAGGCTACATCGTCTGCTGAACGTACAGTTCTTAGTTCGAAAAGCTGTGTCATTTGTAGCAATAGGGAACTGTCATTTTCCTGAGCTTACTAGGCATTATGAGAGTCAATATAGTCTAGCTGAAGGAGTTTTACAAAGTCTTTTACCTTTCTCCACCTGATTTTCATTTTCAAACAGAAACTGAAGATGAGAATCAACATTGAGAGAGAGAGAGAGAGAGAGAGGGGGGGGGAACTCTCTTTGGTAAATTTGGTGAAAGTGAGTGAGAGTTTCACAACTGTGTTGTGTGACCGATACTAATTTTGAGTGATATTTAGATGTTGTCTAGGTAAGTAGTTTGGGTTCCAAAAATGAACATAACTCTTTCTGACTAGATTAGTTGATGTTCTTTTATTTACATCAATTTCACTTTCATAACGTAGTTATGGTGTGTATATTACCATAGGTCCCCCTTTTTCTTTATTCCCACCTTTTCTGTTTGATAATTCCCTACATCCCTCCTGATTTGCTGGATATGTATGAATACATAAAGTTTTCAAAATATGCATCATTTTCTTGTTGCCACAGTTAGAAAATAGGGTGTTCTTATACTAACACCATTTTATTAATTGTATATATTTTCGTATCATTTCATATAATATTTTATTGTTTACCAACTTCCTGTTGTACATATGGGTTTTAATTAATTCATTGAGCGATTTTTGTTTTGATGCGTTTGAACCAGATCTTCCTTGGAAATATTTGGTTTTAATGTGAGATGGATCTATTGTCAAGTGATTTGGTACTCTCCGGCCCCACATGCTTCTTAGCATGATTTTTAAACTCTAAAAGTATCACCTTTTAGGGTTATTTTTCCAATGGAGTCTACCAACTCTCAGACAATGATCAAAGAACCAAATGACTGTTCATATTTTCTTCACCATTAATACTCAGATAAGGCCAATGAACCAAACGACTTTGTTTTTTTTCCAAGTGGTGCATTGCCACCATTGAAACTATGTAAGTAACTTTACTTTTCGTTTTATTCACACACATTTATTTCGTCTAACAGCTCATACATTTTTGTATTGTCATGGAACATAATATACCTTGGATTATTTGGATTATTCAGAATACTGGTCTCATCTTCTATCTTATTCTCATAACGTATCGAGGCACATAGCTCAGTCCTTAAAAAGATAGCATCGCCGGACTGATTTATGCAGATTCCACCCAGCATCTTAATAACATCCATTCCAATTAGCATGTCGAAGCCTGACAGCGGACCGGCCACAACCAGAACATCAACTTTTACGGGGCTTACGTTATCTACTGCCAGTGTGATAGTCCCGACACCACTACTGCGGAGAATTTAGGACGTCCGATGCCTGCAGACTCCAAGGATCGCACACTGATCCAGTTACAAGGGACCGAGAACATCCAGAATCCACCAGTTCTATGTGCTTTTTGCCATTAATAACAGCTTTAATCACAGGGAGCGCCTCTTTTAATTTGAATGGGGAGAGAGTGGCGCTGATGTCTCATCACCGTTTCCGTTTCCCGGACGTTTTTTCATGAAGTGTCCTGTTTTGTTGCAGAAATAACAACGCATAATCGATCTTTCCCTCCGGTTTCTAAAACTGTATGCAATCTCTAGCCAGATAGTTCGGGCCCACATATCTGAAACAGTTGAAATCACTCTGACTAGTTTCGTGAAGACTCGGCATATGCGAGGCCTGTTTAGGCCTGCTTAGGTCACACTGCAGCGGCTAAAGGTTCGTCCCTAGTGTTCACCAATACAGCGCAAGCTCTTTCAAGTATCTCTCTTAATGTTAGTGCTTTCATTCTGGTGGACGATCGGAGGAGTTCTTTGACGTGACTCGGTACCCCATTGATAAAGGCACTCTTTATCCAACATTCTTGTGATTCTTGTGGCATTTCACCTACAAGCCGTGCTAGCTGTTGCAAGTCTGTTAGGAATTCGTCTGCAGTTTTTCCTGGACGAAAGCAGCGCATGGTAAATTGTTCGAAAACCACAAACGAATCCGTTTCGTAGGCTTTTACAAGAGTGCGTTTGATCTCCTTGACGTCATCTCGTTGCTCTTTCGATAGCTACCGATACATTTCCTGGGCCGCACTTTTCAACTGTAGTGGCAAAACTTACTTTATCTTTGTTATCTCGCAAAGTTCACACGCCAATTCCAAGTCTTCAAACCATTCTACTGTTGGTACATCTGTTGCCGTGCCGCAGAACTCAGGGATAAGCTGAATGTCAAATTGTTTGGACGCCATAGTTCTACTAGGGCCGAAATAGCTTGAACGCACCTCTATCGTATTAAAGAACCGCCGAGTATGAGCCACTCCAAATATGTGCCTTATTTCTGTCCAAAGGGAAAAGAAAAAAAAAAACAACCCCCTTGCCATTGGCACTGTCACTTTTATATTAATTCTGTCCTTGTGCCTAATTTGCATACGTTACAAATCTCGTTTCACTCAAGACGAGACTCGTGACTCATAAATTCACTTATTTTAATTTACTTTAATCTATACTTTATGTAAACACAGCACACCACCTGCTACTGCTTCGAACGATGAACCACAGCTGGCTGAACGTCAGCAGTTTAGAGGTTCTCCCTTTCAACCTCGTTATTCATATATAGTATATTAATTTATCTATGTTTTTACTTATTTATACATCTATTGCTTTAATCTTACCAACTTTTCTATTTATATAATTCTGTGTATATATTTTTATCACATAATTATTTATTTATTTTTACCTATATATTCACTTTAAGGTACTTGTTAAATTTTTTATTTTTGTATCTATTTATGTATTTTTATTGATATATTTATCTACTTATATATCTCTTTCTTTATATGATTTGATTACTTAAATAACCTTTTATTATTACTATTATTATTCCTATTCTTATTTTTACTTATATATAAAGTACTAGCAGGGCTACCCGGCGTTGCTTGGGGTCATAAAAACACAAAATAGAAGAAAAATAGTGTGTGTAACATCTTTATATTAAAACTTCTATTTCTCTCCTTCTCTCTATAGCCGTCTCTTTATCTTTCTCCCTTTCTCTTGCCTGGTCGCCCCATTTCACCGCCCAATTTTCCTCCCCGTTGCCACCGTTTCCCTGTTGCCTTTGGCGAAAGCTGTCTCTTCCCTACCTCTCCTCTTCCGTTGCCCAGGCAAAAGTATGACATATTTCTATTAAAAGTACCACCTCTATCTGCGCTTTCTATATATGTACTTATCTCTGCCCCAGTGCGCTTTCTATACATGGACGGCGGCACCGGGGGGGGGGGGGGCTTCAGCCCCCCCCCCCACTTTTTAACTTGCCCCCCCCACTTTACGGTCATCAATAATGAAGTTATATATGCATGTGTTTAATTGCCCCCCCCCACTTTTTAGGAGAGCCCCCTCCCCACTTTTATAACTGTCCCGCCGGTCCTGCTATATACGTACCTATCTCTGCCCTGGTGCGCATACTATATACGTACCTATCGCCGCCCCGGTGCACATACTATATATGTACCTATCGCTGCCCTGGTGCACATACTATATACGTACCTATTTCCGCCCCGATGCGCATACTATATACGTACCTATCACCACCCCGGTGCGCATACATAAGAACTCATATTAATACGCCCCTGTCGTATCAAAGAACCAAAATTATGTTCGTTTATGTTGTGTCACTATCATAAAAAAATAACTCATATTAATCAGCCCCTGCCTTATCAAAGAACAAAAATCATTCATGTAGTGTCACTATCATAAAAAAAGAACTCATATTAATGCACCCCTGTCATATCAAAGAACCCATATGGTGCCTTTGTGCCCAGTTCATGAAGAAGAAGTAAACGTATTCCATAGGGGCATATTTTTGCTAGTTGGAAGCAGAACAGATACTACATCACCTCCACACATCTCAAGAAGGATGAGGTAACGCCAACCCTCCTAAAAATATTTATTTTTTGTAAGAAAAAAATTTTTTTTTACACCCCCCACAATTTTTTTACTTTTTCACCCCAAAAAATATTTTTAGTAAAAAAAAAACAATTTCGCCCCCTCCCCAATTTTTTTTACTCTCTACCACCCAAAGAAATATTTTAAGTTGAAGAAAAAAAGAAAAAAAAATTCCCCCTTACAAAAAATTTTTTTTGTACTCTCCCCCTTAAAATATTTTTAGTTAAAAAAAAAAATTCCATTCCCCCCCCATTTTTTTTACTCTCCCCCGCCCAAAGAAATATTTCTAGTAAAAAAAAGGATAAAATAAAATTTACCCTCCTCCCAATATTTTTTTACCCTCCCATACCCAAAGGAATATTTTCAATTAAAAAAAAAAATCCCCCCCCAATTTTTTTTTACTTACACCCACCAAAGAAATATTTTTAGTTGAAAAAAAATGTTCCCCCCCCTCCCTCCCGAATTTTTTTTTACTATCCCCCACCCAAAGAAATATTTTTGCTAGTTGGAAGCAGAACAGATACTAAACTACCTCCACACCTCTCAAAAAAGGAGAAGGTAATGCCTGGGAGGAGGGTATCATGACAACAGAACAGATACTACACTACCTCCAGACCTCTCAAAAAAGGAGAAAATAATGCCTGGGAGGATGGTATCATGACAACAGAACAGATACTACACTACCTGTACACTTCTCAAAAAAGGAGGAGTTAATGCCTAGAAGGATGGTATCATGACAACAGAACGGGCGTAGGTGGACGGATTGACGGACGGATGTAGCTGAAATATTAGCGTCTATTAATTAAGAAAGGAAGGTAGAAAGGGTGTTAGTGAGAGGTGAAAGAAGAAAGGAAGGACAAAAGGGGTGTAGTGGGAGTGAATTTCTTCCCGGCACTCCCTTCCTCTGATGTCATTTCCGGTTGAATGATGACTGCCATTATTTCTCAAATTAGTACATAATTAAATTGAAATTTACCTGAAAATAGCTGAAATAATCGACCCCCCCCCCCCCGACGAAATCTGCCTCATAGCCCTCTTAGGAGTAAATTTAGAGATTCGAGAATATGCCCATTAACTTTCTCAGTGAATTTTAGATTAGAATACACTTTTAGATTTTATCTACATTCGCTAACATTTTTTTTCTATAGGGCACACACACACATACATACAGGCATTGAATTTTATATATATATAGATATTAATTTATAATATTATTATATTTCCATTCATTCACATTCTTTTTTACTCTTTACTCTATATTTTTATTTAATTTCTCATCAATTCCCCTCAATTCAAATGCTTAGTGTTATTTAAATTATATATATACAGTACCGTCCAAAATTAAGGAACAAAAACAAAATCTTCCTAATCTCAAATAAATTATATTTTAATATTTGTGAAAATTTCACTACATATGTAAATTATGTAGTTGGACTTTTACCTAGATTTTCAGATGAATTAAAATAATATTATTAAAGTTATCCACCATTTTACATATTTCAAGTGTCCAAAATTAAGGAACATTAAGGAAAAATAATTGTGTAAAGTTTAAAGCAGTAGGGTTTTTTTTGTATAATAGGATGAAAATAAATATTCTAAACTTTAATTATCATCACTGCTGCAAGTCACGCAATATCAATCATGTCAAAAAGAAATAAAACTGATTTAAGCGACAAAGCAAAAATCGTCAAATTAAGAAAGGAAAAATTGACAATAGAAGAAATCGGAAAACGTGTGAAACGTCCAAAAAGTGTTGTAAGCCGAAAAACTGGAAGGTTAAGTAACACAAAGAAACCTGGTAGACCAAGAAAGACAACGGCAAAGGAGGACAGAGTTATACAATGCCTAGTGTTAAAAGACCGTTTCCTTACTGCTGCCAATATTTCTAAACAAATGGAAGGTGTCACGAATGTTTCACGACAAACTGTGTCCAGAAGGTTGCACAAAATAGGTCTTTTTGCAAGATCTCCTCGAAAAAAGCTGCTAATAAGTAAAAAAAAACAAACAAAGCAGCTAGATCGGCGTTTACAAAAAGCATGTTATATGGTCAGAAGAAAATTGGAAAAAAGTTTATTTCAGTGACGAATCGAAATTTAATGTATTTGGCAGTGATGGAAAACAATTTGTAATGAAGAAGAAAAGGCGAAAGTTTGGATCCTAAAAAAAACTGTTAAATTTAGTGGAGGTAGCGTGATGTTTTTCGGCATGATATCATGGCAGGGTACATTACCACTTGTATGCTTACAGTAAAGTACGCTTAGAGTAAATGCCACTGTATACAAGAATGTATGAACAGTATGTTTTGCCAGTGTTGTACAATTCTGGTATCAAAAAGCCTGTTTTTATGCAAGATAATGCTCCCTGCCATAAGACAAAGCTGATCATGAATTATCTGGCTGATCAAGAAGTAGAGGTAATGGACTGGCCTGCTCAGAGTCCTGACATTCTAGAAAACTTATGGAAAACTCTAGGGCAGAATGTTATGGCAAAGAATCCGGAAAACATCGAAGACTTGTGGCTGAAACTGAAAGATGAATGGTCCAAGATAACTGTGGCCCAATGTCAAGATTTAGTGAAATCCTGCAGTTGTAGCTGCGCAGCAGTTATTGAAAACAAAGGTGGAAGTACCAAATATTAAATCTTTTTTGCTTTTTTAATGTGATTTAGTTAAAAATGATATTTTGTTCCTTAATTTTGGACACTTGAAATCTGTAAAATGGTTGATAACTTTAAAAATATTATTTTAATTCATCTGAAAATCTCGGTAAAAGTCCAACTACATAATGTGTATATTCAGTGCAATTTTCACAAAAATTAATATATAATTTTGTTTAGATTCAGAAGCTATACTTTTGGTTCCTTAATTTTGGACGATACTGTATATATTGAAATAAGTTTCTCTTAATCGTAATGCATTATGGGACGAATGCACATGTGTTCATATTTTAAAAAAAAACAACGGTTTTCTTTGCCGATCGGTAGAGAGATTTCACGTGAACTAACTTGCATGTTAAGACAAAGAATGAACGCTGCACAAAGTTGAAAAATCCATTTTTTAAAATGGAAATCGCTCCAGACAAGGCATGAAGCCACTTGATTTAAGGAGCTAACAAGAACGAAATATGATTATCGCATAACAGGAGATGCCTCTTGGCCGTAGTCTTGAAAAGACCAAAGTTATAGGTAGTAGGAAAACAGTCAGCAGGAAGAGAGTTCCACAAGCCTGCAGTTCTTGGAAATAAGCTACTGGAATAGGAAGTTGTATTACAATGAGGTATCAAAACAGCGAATTCATGAAGACCACTAGACCAACGAATCAATCAAGCTGGAACAAAAGAAGCAGGGAATAGATCACACAATTTTGAAGAATACATGCCATAATAGTATTTATAGATAGACTGAGACTAGCAACATCACGTCTGTGAGAGAGAGGGTGAAAGTAAGAAGAAAGGGTGTGGCCAATCAAATTACAGATACGTTTCTGCACCTTATCAAGAACCATCAAATGGGACAGAGATTCATCAGCCCAAATATGACAACAGTACTCCATACATAGTCTGATAGTAGATTTGTAGAGATAGAGAATAGTCTCACGTGTGAGAAAGTGTTTGGTGCGATAAAGAGAACCGACTTACGAGAAGCAGAAAGAGCAATGGATCTAATGTATGAACTCCAAGAAAGATGTGATGAGAGAGAAAGACCAAGAAGTTTCAGTCGATTTCTCCTCAAGAGCAGAACCATTTATGAGAATTTCTGGAATAAAAGGGACATGCCTAAGATTGAAAGACACGAGCTGAGTCTTAACAGGATTAAACGAAACAAGCCATTTTGTACCCCAATCCACAACTGACTCAGGTCAACTTCTAGATCAGCTGCATATTTCGACTGATCCGAGGGAGATGGGTGAGAAGCAATACCAGAATAGAGAGTGGTATAATCAGCATAGATGTTAATTTTCTGAATAATATTCTCTGGAAGATCATTAATATAGAGAAGAAAAAATGTTGGGTCTAGAATAGAGCCCTGAGGAACACCAGCACTGATAGGAAAAGAGAATGAAGAGACACTGTCCAATGTTACTCACAAGCTTCGATCAGAAAGAAAAGACCTAATAATGTCAATAACCTCACCACCAATACTATAACGCTGAAGTTTGTGTAGGAGACCAGAATGCCACACTATGTCAAACACCTTCAAAATGTCAAGCAGAATGGCTTTACCCTGTTCTGAATTATCCATAAACCGACAGATCCGCTCAGTTACAACAGTTAAAAGATCAACAGTTGAACGAAAGCCATACTGAACATCACTAAAGAGGCCCAGAATTTCCAGAAAATGAACAAGCTTGCTATTGACCAACCTTTCAAAAACTTTGCTAATAACAAAGAGGAGACTAACAGGATGATACTTAGTTGGGTCAGACCAATCACCAGCATTTTTAAAGATAGGTACAACAAAGGACTCCTTCCAACAAGAAGGGAAACATGACTAAGACAAACAGGGATTGAATAATTTAGATAGGATAGAAGAAAGTTCAGGAGCACAACACTTGAGAACAACAACAGGAATTGAATCAGGACCGGAAGCCTTAAACTGGTCAAGATCAGAAAGAACCCTAGCAACCATCTTTGGAGTGATAATGATAGAGTCAAGAGACTGATCAGCTTTCTAAGGAAAATCAGGAAGAACAGCACCAAAATCATCAAGAGAAGAATTGTCATCAAAAAGACGAGCAAAAAGATCAGCCTTATCCTTAGAAGATGAAATAACCTGAATACCATTAAAAAGAGGAGGAATAACAGACTTGCCACTATTTATAACACTATTGTAGATTCTCCAAAAATCACGAGAGCCAACCCTTTGAGATGAGATAGCGTCACAAATCCTTTGAGAATAGCTAGACTTAGCCTTAGAGATTGCTCTCTTGCAAATATTGCTAGCTCTTCTGTAAGATTGTCTAAAATTCTCAGAACCATCCTGACGATACTGATTAAAGTAATGGTTACGATGGACAATGTCAGAAGCACAAACAAATGAAAACCATGGAGAAGAATGAGGTTTGGTTTGAAACTTACGATGAGGAATGAAGGTGTCAATTTTAACAAGAAGCCAGTCAGTAACCTCCCTAGCAGCATCATTCGGAGACATACCAAAGATAGAACACCATGGAACGTCACATAGGAAGCTGCAAAACCCATCCCAATCAGCCTTCCTGTAGTTGAACATCTTCCTATGGAAGAAACGATCAATAGAAAACTTCACTGAAAAATTAACCTCAACAGCAACAACAGCATAATCAGAAGAATCCAATGGAGGAGAAGAGAAAATAAAACATTAGTCGGGAACAGAAGTGATAAAAGATCAAGTAAGGATGATTGATGAACATCATTATCAGGAAAACGTGTGAGGAAGGTGACAATTTGGGACAAGTCATGAGACAGAGAAAAGTTAAGACAGATTTCACCTGCTAGATCTGTGCCGTTAGAGTGAAGGAGCCAGTCAGAATGGTGAGCATTTAAGTCACCAAAAACAAAGATGTAGCTTGATGGATGAATTTTCAATGCATCATCAATACTGCTGGATATAGCATCAACAACAGAGCAGTCATTGTCAGAAGGGGAACGGTACAAAAGGAACAAATAGGAAGTGGAGTGCAGCAAAGACAACTTCATACAGATAAAAGGACACCCATCAGATTCAATGATGGGGACACGTGCAATGGGGAGATCCTTGCACGAAGAAAGAGAGCAAGACCATGCAAATGCGTGGAAAAGTCTAAGCGGACAAGAGGCAAATAACCATTCACATGTAGATCGTTGCTATCAATAGAAGCATCCAGATTAGTCTCACAAAGAGCAATGGTGTGAGGAGATTTGCCGAAGAGAAAGAACTGAACATCATGAAAGTTTGACCTCTGATGTTAATATAGGAAATAGTAAGGTATTTGTTGTGTGGATTTGTAGAAGGCATAATAATAAAAAGGAAGAGAAACCTAGAATCACTTCAAAACAAACCAAGCCTGAAAGAGACCCAGCCACTAGCATTCAATCCCCTGGACTACAAACAAGCTAGCTAAAAAAAGAAGCCCTTTAAGATCCAAATAGGGAGGGAAGGGGTTACTAAGCTGACTGACAAAACCGTCTACCCCTAAGCTGGTTACATGGCTAACCAGAAACCATTGTTTTTATCGTGACACTATCACACTCGAACAAAGGCTAAAGATGGCCTTCTCTCCAAGAGGTAAAACATCAGCCTGTCATTTTAAGAGTCTCGGGGTCAAGAGTGACCAGAAACTATGCAAGACAGGAGAGGCGGGTCAGCTCATGAAGTATTTACACACCCACATATATGTTAAACTAGAGTGACTCTCTTTTTTGTTTGCTTTATTTTTTTTCTATTTTTAGTAAACCTTATAATATACTCGCATATAATTAACAATAATAAATACTCAAAAGGAACCAATAACAACACCCCACTGCAGTTCACAGTAAATCTGATCATCAGAAATGTATTTCTATCCTACTATCCTACTATCCTATGCATCTGTATACACTTAAACTAGCAAGAATTCGAATTTCAATGTTAGATTTCCGAAGGGTTACTTTTCAAAATTCTTTCAGATAAAAATCGCCTCACAAAATAATGTTAAGATAAGAACAGTAGTCCGAATAATTCAAATAATCAAAATTATCAATCCTCATTTAAAAAATTCCAAAATATTTGTAATGAATAATTACGAGTAACTTTCCTTACTCTGACTTATCTCCCATTTGGAGAACTCTCCTGCTTCTACTAACCACTATAAATAGTAGCACTAATACTGTACCGACATTGTGTGCTGAATAAAGCTTTCCCAAGTTACATCTGTTCTCGTTAGTCATTACAATTTATTCGGCACACAATCAACATGGAACAATTAATGTGCCCACAACGGTTCGACGTGGAACCTGACACTTCTAACTCTGAACAACGTTGGACTCATTGGAGAGCGACATTTGAAAACTTTTTGCAAACGTTGCATGCAGAAAATCCACTACGATCGATAAACAAATTCGGACTACTAACTAACTATGTATCTCACACGATACACGAAATTATTATGGACTGCAGCACTTATGAAGAGGCTATAGAAACATTACACACCACTTACCGAAAGCCCAAAAATGAAATATTTTCGCGATATTTACTTGCTACACGGCGACAACAAAATGACGAATCTTTGGAGCAGTTTTTAAAGGAATTATGAACTCTTAGCAAGGACTGTAATTTCCGGGTAATGTCTGTCGAAGACATTCGAGACGAGCACATTATGGATGCTTTTATTAACGGACTCCAAAATGTGCAGGTAAGACAAAGACTGCTCGAAAACAACAGCTTACGAACAAGCTTATACGTTCGAAATTGCCCCAAAACAGTCGGTGTTCTACCTGCAGTCGGATACGGTCGGTGCAGCTTTGAACAATACACACTCTTGTTATTCGGCCCCCTCTTGTGTGCATTCTTCTCCGGACCTCTCCTCTGTGACTTCTTTCCCTAACCAGGAAATTCCGGGCACTGCAAACCTTTAAGAGTTGTCTATCACCGCTGCTTCCACAGGTCGTAAATGCCACTTTTGTGGGTTAAGTACACACCCTCGTTTTTCTTGTCCGGCCAGAGATGCTAGGTGTCACAAGTGTGGGAAATTGGGACATTTTTCTAAGGTGTGTAGGTCTACCAAAAATAATGTTTCTAAAAATTCTATCGCCTCTCTCATGGTAGCTACTATAACAGCTGCATCTCCAGACTCCCTCTCGAAAAGTATAATGCGGGTTAAAATTAATGGCGCATTAATTGACACCGGCAGTTCTAGTAATTATATTAATTTTAATATTGTAACAGCTAATAACTGGAAAATATTTTCGTGTTCTACTCGTGTGTCTATGGCGAATGCTTCTTTATCATCACAAGTAATTGGATATTGTCTGGTTAATTTACTTAAAAAAAATATTTCATACAAAAACATCAAACTTTTGATAATGAAAACCTTTGCAGTGACGTGATACTGGGGCACGATTTTCTTCAGCATCATTCTCGTATTGAGATTCCCTTCGGAGGACCCAAACCAGCCCTTAGCATTTGTGGTTTAACAGCAGTCAATGTTCAGTACCCATCTCTCTTTAATAATTTATCTCAAGACTGCAAACCTGTAGCGATGAAATCTAGACGCTACTGACTTGAGGATAAACAGTTCATAAAAACCGAGATTACGAGAATGCTTAGTGAAGGAATCATTGAAATGAGTGAGTCTCCATGGAGGGCACAAGTAGTAATAACATCTTCCGAAAACCAAAAAAAAAAAAGACTAGTAATTGATTACTCTCAAACAATAAATAGGTTTACTCTACTGGATGCGTACCCACTACCACGGATATATGAAATTATAAGCGAAATTGCTAAATATAAACTGTATAGCACACTAGACCTTAGAAGTGCCTATCACCAAGTGGCTATCAAACCAGTCGATCGACTCTACACGGCTTTTGAAGCAAATGGCCGCCTCTACCAGTTTAAAAGAATACCATTTGGAGTAACAAATGGTGTTGCCAGTTTTCAGCGAATTATGGATAAAATAATTAGCGATGAAAAATTGGAGGGCACTTTTGCCTACATTGATAATGTAACAATATGTGGACACAACTATGCAGACCATAATCGTAATCTGAAACGATTTATGGCGACGATAAAAAAATACAACCTCACACTAAATAACGATAAATGTACTTTTAGCGTAGACACCATTAATTTACGAGGATATACCGTAAGCAAAGGATCTATGTCACCAGACCCAGAACGATTGAAGCCGCTGCTAAAACTGCCAATACCTAATAATATGCGTGCCCTAAAACGAGCCCTTGGTATGTTTGCACATTACTCACAGTGGATTGCTTCTTTTTCAAGCAAAATTCACCCATTGGTACAAACGGACACTTTCCCTCTCTCGCACACAGCAATGGAGGCCTTTAAGAATATTAAAAAGGATATAGCCAATGCAGCAATTACGGCTATAGACCCCACTATTCCTCTGGTGGTCGAGACAGATGCATCTGATTATGCAATTGCTGTCTCTCTAAGACAATCCGGGCGTCCGGTCGCTTTTTTTTTCAAGGACCTTGTCGCGTTCAGAACAGCGACACTCAGCAATCGAAAAAGAGGCTTATGCTATAGTGGAAGCACTCAGAAAGTGGAGACACTATTTGATCGGACGACATTTTAGACTGATTACTGATCAAAAATCCGTCACATTTATGTTTAACACCAGGACAACAAGCAAAATCAAAAATGATAAAATAGCGAGGTAGAAAATAGAACTCTTCTGTTTTTCTTTTGATGCAATCTACCGACCCGGTAAAGAGAATGCTGCGGTTGACGCACTGTCGAGAGTATGTAGCTCGATATCCAACACGGATGAGCTTCGGACCTTACACAATGAACTGTGCCACCCAGGAATAACACGAATGACACACGTTGTACGAACCATAAATCTACCATATTCTTCGGATGACGTAAAGAAAATGATAAAATCGTGTACAATATGTGCTGAACATAAACCACAATTCTTCAGGCCTAAAACCGGGACACTGATAAAAGCGACACAACCGTTCGAGAGAATAAACATCGATTTTAAGGGTCCACTACCATCTAATAATGGGAATCGTTACATTCTAACCGTCATCGACGAATATTCACAATTCCCATTCGCATTTCCTTGTCCAGACATATCAGCGAAATCGGTGATACGGTGCTTGTGCTCTTTATTTGCCATTTTTGGTGTTCCAGCCTACATCCATTCAGACCGTGGAGCCTCTTTTATGCCTGAACAACTCAAACAATTTCTTCACGAACGAGGAGTAGCCACAAGCCAGACGACGCCGTACCACTCTCAGGGAAACGCCCAATGTGAGCGCTATAACGGTATAATATGGAAAAAGCATACAACTAGCGGCCGCAAACCGCAAATGCCCAATTACCCACTGGGAAGATCTTCTCCCAGAATCTCTGTACGCCATTAGAATGCTCTTATGTACAGCCACAAATGCCACGCCTCACGAGAGGTTTCTTCCATTCCAACCAAGAAGCTCGGTGGGAACTTCGCTTCCATCATGGCTCTCGAAACCTGGAACGGTTCTTCTGAGATGTTTCGTCCGTCATAGTAAGAATGCCCCATTAACAAACCAAGTAGAACTGATTGAGGCGAATCCACATTATGCATTGATACGACATTCTGATGGAAAAGAATCGACTGTTTCCCTTAGAGACCTTGCACCTGCAGGGGATATACCTACACTCAATATAACCCCCGGGGAGACGCCTACATCTCAAGACCCTTCCACCTTGGCTGAAGGTCAAGCTGCACCATATGACTCATCTACGGACTCAGTACAACCATCAGATACGGAGTCCATAACATCTGTAGAAAGTCAAGGTGCTCAGAACGAGCCAGAGGTGAACGATCATCCACTTGCTCCAAAACGAGCTCATCCCCGAACTGATTCAGAACCCTTGTTTTCAGAATCACAATCACCCGCACCCAGAAGGAGACGGATTTATACTCACTCAGGACGGAGAGTGAAAATCGACCCCTGCGTATCGTCAGACTCAGAAACCCAGAGTCCTGATTCTACTCCCGATACCAGACTACCGAGGCGTTCCAACAGAACCAGCAAAAAGCCCGGTCAATGGAACAGCTTTATTCCCTTATGATTGAAATAGAAAGGGGGTGAATGTAATGAATAATTACGAGTAACTTTCCTTACTCTGACTTATCTTCCCTTTGGAGAACTCTCCTGCTTCTACTAACCACTATAAATAGTAGCACTAATACTGTACCGACATTGTGTGCTGAATAAAGCTTTCCCAAGTTACATCTGTTCTCGTTAGTCATTACAATATTATATCTCTTGTTTAGGATTCAGTTGTCCTAGTTGCTTTTTTTATGTACCTTCATGTATTTAAATGTCTATAATATCCTTTTCTATGTAGCCGAAAGCCATGTGGTAGGTTGCTTAAAGCATGGAGGGGAGCAGTTGATAACGACTTGGTCCTGGCGAGCAGCACAAGCAAAATGACAACAGACAGGAAAAGATGGAAGTCATTTAAGAAACGTCTAACCTCAAACATGAGACAAACAGAAAAAAAAGTGATAGAACGATTCCAAAATTTTTCCAGATTCCGATACAATTACTGATTCCAATTCTTTTAAAATTTCTAAATATTTAATTAGAGATTTGTTGCTTTTTAAAAATTTTCAAATTACTATAAATGTAATGTCCACATATATTTTTGCAAAACGTAAAAAATACACGGGGGGGGGGAGGGGAGGGCGTATATTACACGAGTAGATATTTCTAAATATTTTTTATCAAATGTTTCCTTGTAATTGATTGAAAATTGTGAGATAACTAAAGATTTATTTTTCTTTTAAAACAAAGCCGATTTGCATTAGTTTGTCGTTAATGCTATTTGAATTTTTTCATAAACAATTGAAAATAGTCGACGATTGGTATGCAAAATAAGAAGACGTTGTAGGAACAGAATAGTTAACAAAGCCCCCTCCCCATGTTAAGAATGAATTTCTAAATTATAATGTTACTATTCAGAAAAAACATTCTTACCATGCTGAGGGCCGAGGAGGGGGCTTGTTAACTATTCTGTTCCTCCCCTCTACAAAAGAATGTTTATATTTTTTATCCTAATTATAAAGATTTGGTCGGTTATTAGATTGAATTGTTTTATTGTAAAAAGAAAAACAAGATACACATAATAAACACATTCACAGGTAACATGAATTGGAACAAATACATAGAAGACATTGCCAAGACTGCTGCAAAGAAAGTGGGCTCCCTCTATCGTGCTAGAAAACTTCTAATACCTGACAGTATCCTATATATTTACAAAGCCACCATCCGTCCATGCATGGAGTATTGTTGTCACATTTGGCTTGGTGCACCATCCACTAGTCTCTCCCTCTTAGACAAGGCCCCAAAAAGAGTCGCTAATCTAATAGGTCTCTCACTATCGACTAAGCTCCACCCCTTGCCCCATCACCACAATGTTGCCACTTTGTGCTTGTTTTACAAGTATTTCAATGAAATGTGCTCCAATGAACCAACCCGACAATCAGCTAAATACCATCCATTCACTGTGGAGGTCCCCAGATGCCAGAGAGACTTCTACTCCAATAGCTTCTTTCCTCAAGCTGTCAGCCTTTGGAATTCCCTCCCTGTTCCCTGTTTCCCCGACTGTAGTGACATGCAGAAATTTAAAACTAATCTGAACAAGCATCTTGCTGCATAGCTCCCAATTTAGGATGACCCCCAAAACTTTTACCGTAATTCTCAGTAGCCCCTTATGGCTACAGTGGCAACTTACTTTGTTTGGGGTGAACTAAGTTAAAAAAAAATAGGTGATTCGAATCTTTTTGTCTTGAATGATTGAGCGCAAGTGAGTCTGCGTGTTGTTTGGGAGCAATTGAGTCTGCCCCGAAGGTGATATATGTTATGGCTTCGTTTTGCTGGTGAAATGATTATCGGATGCCGGTGCATGGAAGGTGTGAAAGATTTGCAAGTTGTCCCAGAGATTTGAAGGTACAAGTGAGTCTGTACGTTTGAGTGAGTTGAAAGTCCATAAACCGGTAGATAATTAATTTGTATTGCAGTGTGAAGCTTTGACGTATATTATTTTGTTTGAGTTGAGGTCCAGAGTTAGGCTCTTTGTCCGTGAAGCTGTTTATCTTTTTAGAGTTGAAAGAGTGTATGTAGCTTCACGAAAACAAATAACCTTTTTTTAGCTGGATGAAAAAATTTAATTTGTGTGCGGTGAAGAAAAATGTTCTCGTACTGTTGTTGTTATCGGTGGGGGTCAGCGTTTCATAGTTTTGTGTTGTTGAAGTGTATCAACGTGTAAAGTTACGTATCCAATATATAAAAATATTGAAACTTTTCTTTGAAATTCTTTTGAAGTGAAAAGCTTCTGAGTTTTCGCTTGGTTGTTGTTGTTGGTGAAAGAATAAAAGTTTGTAAATTATTTTTTTGTTGCATGTTGAAATGGAAAATAGAAATTCTTATTTTCTTTTTTGTTCTTTTTGTGAGAGGTTTGCATGTTGCAAAATGCAGGGTTATCATTTTAATGTGGTGGCGACATTTATGTTTGTTGAAAAATGGAAAAATGTTCGTCTTCATTGGGTTCTTTTGTTTTTTTTTAATATTTTGTTGTATTTTGTATGTTTGAAGGTATTTATCAGAAAGTGTGCATGATTCGAAAAAGCGGGGTCACCAAATATGTAGGGACCATTTAATTGGTAAAGAGATGTTTAAAACCAGAAGAAAACTGATAAAACATGGAAAAACATGTATGAAAGTTGAATGAAAGATAAGGCATGCATAAGTTGAAGGAAGAATAAAACGTAGTTTAAAAGTTACACAAAATATTTATAGATTTACAAATTACAAAGCATTAATTGTTCATTTCAAATGTTCAGTTAGAGAAGAGATAGATGTTTATGCTTGTGATGTATGAATGTGTATGTATATGCGTGGTATAGCCATGTGTGAGGCTTGGCGTTAGTACGTCGAAGTGTGTGAATGTGCGTGTCGCCTTTTGTTCGTGGTTGTACGAATGTGTGTGCGTGAGAGTTGATAATTCGTTTTGGCATTTGTATGTGTATGTGTGGTTGTATGCGTTGAAGACTGATTGGAGTGTAAGCCTTTGTGTATGTGTGTGTGTGTGTGTGTGTGTGTTTAGTAGTCAGCCGACGTGCTGGCACCCCCTTGCCTAAAGGCAAGGGGTAGCCGAACTTGTATTCTCTGAAAAAGAGAAAAGAGGAAAAGAGGCAGATTTTGTTGTGCAATTTGCTTTTATATTGTTTGACCAGTGGTTTGGCGGACGTAGTTGAGAGCACCCCACGTGATCAACATTTTTTGGCTTTTTTGTGCCTTTTTGTTAGACTGTCTCTGGGAGCTGATTTTTATGGCCCCAGTTTGAGCTTTTGTTGTTGAAGTGAATTTGGGTTGGTTTCTGATTTTGTGTTTACTCCGATATGCTAAAATATTATGATGTCACTCCCATACTACTACTAATAATAATGGCAAATTTATAGATTAACACTCTCAGCTTAATTACCCCCTTCCAAATAATATTCTACTTATTTTAGGTGATTACGGTTAAGATCTGGAAAAATTTGACAGAAAGAAAAAAAACAATTTAGAATTTAGAGTAGGAGATAAGTTCTGTATATAAATTTAGCGTAAAATGATCATCATTTTCAGCCTATTCTAACTTTTTAGGGATGTTCACTAAATTTTTTACCACTAATCCTAAGTCCGACTGACAAGGTCGTAAAACTATGCGCAACTTCTTAAAAAAGTAGAGCCGCCCCCCCCCCCCCCCCCCAAAAATAAAGGCACAGAATTTATCTCCCAGAGAAAAATAAATGTTTTTGATTAACTGTTCTAAAACGCTAGAATGTCTCGGAAATAGGAGCTAATTTTATGTTAAATTTATGTGTGAAACTGATCCCCACTCTAAATTCTTGAATATTTTTTTTTCAGGGTGTTCACAAAATCAAGTAAAATCTTTGGGTGATTTAGGGTAACCGGACAAAAAACACCAAAATAATATGGTTTTATTTTCTGGAAAATATTTAGCATTTGTGTTCAAATGATTATTTTCTTTAGAGGGATCAGTTTGATTTTCAACAAGTTGCGATGTGGAAAATAGGAGAAGCGGTGACTTACCAGAGTGTGGCTGCTGGCGACTGAGGATGTTCTTCCAAAGATCTAAGATGAGGACGCCTATCACAGAGAATTAATATCAGTAAGGGATGGCTTTCAATTGTTATAAAAACCTTCCTCACTACTGAAGAGCGTTACTCGTCAATTTGTCACCAAACTACAGTAGTTATTAGACCTAAGGAGAGGATTGCGAAAGAAGTTTTTATTTTTTTCGCAACCTCGCTCTTCAGCTAGCTTCACTCTTGGTTACTTCTGATTTTTTAATCTGCATTTTGCAAAAAAAATAAAAAACGTGACACTACTTCCTAAAGGAAGAACGTCTAACTTTAGCAACAGTTCGATATATTGAGTCTTGTTGTTCACCTTCCCTGTTGAGATATGAAGACTTCTAACACACCTACTGTGGCAGATTCCAGGGAGCAGCACCTTACAAGGATCTCCATTCTGAAGATGCAAATTAAGGAAAGGCTGCGATTGTCCCATGGATTGGAAATTACTTCTGCTATATTCTCAGTATTTCACCGGGAAATTTTGGAGTACATCAATGAAATAGAGATATCCATCTGCAAACTCGATTACCTGTATATCTGATGAGGAGAGAGAGCAAATAGAATCGGATTGATTAAACTGTCAAATGGCTATACGAAAGGAATTAGATCTCTGTTCCTCTCTACACTTGCCAGAGGCCAGTGGTTATTTGGACCAACAGTCCCTTCCATATACGTCGGAATCTACCCTGAATAGAACTCATTCATCGTTTTCAGTGAGACTTCCCCAGGTGCAGATCACGGGACCCACATTCAGCAGTCGTGAAATGGAGAACGACTGAATGAGTTTCCACAACTTTTTGTCCCGATTTAAAAATTGTGTTGCGGGCATGGCAAACGATGCAGAGAAATTGAATTTCTTAAAATGCTCCTTGTCTAAAAGACCTCTGCTGTTGATTAATCACTTGAGTTGTGTCAATGCAAATTATCAGCAGGCGCTCTCAGTATTAAAAAAGGAATATCTAGATATCAATTACATCATTGACAAGATTTTCCAAGATATCATCGATTTCTCTCCAAAAAGGGAGAGTTCTTATGCAGATCTTGGGGGTTTCATTAGCAGGACTGTTTCAATCTTGGAACAGTTGGCCCACTCACTTTCTTGCGACTTCTCTGAAGATGATTCGGCAGGAGCCCGACAAATGGCCAAACTTCTGTTCTTGAAATTTCCGAGAGAGTTGAATGGAGAGCTGATTCTATCATGCGGAAGTAGAATTCCATCTCTGTCTGTCTTACTGCGAGACACCAGTGAGGCAATCAAATGCCTGCAAATTAAAAGTGACAGAGTGTCTGATCCTTCCTTAGGGATTAATCAAAGTAATCCACATGTAACTTTCTCTAAATCCAGAGGAGCCACTACCCACCGAGATGCCTCTTTCCAGGTAGTTTCAGATTTTCAACCTCCCTCTGGGTATTCTAGTAAATTACCTCCTGTCATTTGTGTTACCTTTGGTCGAGGCGGGAAGACTGTTTCAGTGAATTGTCTACTAGATACTGGCAGTGGTCGAACTTATTTGTCTGGTGACATCTTGCACTCCTTGGGTTCTGTGGTTTCTGATGGATTGGATTGTCGCTTGAAGCTGACTACCCTTCTTGGAGAATGCGAGCAGAAGTTCAGGGAGGTGGTGCTGGAAGTTAATTTAGGGTCCAGCTATACTGGGCACTTTCCAGTGCTGGTTGCCGACACATTGGACTTGTCTCTTCGTCTGAAGGGTTGGAACTTATTGTTGGAGGAGTTCTGGCTGAGCAATTTGAATCTGGTACTGATTTGGTCTCTATAGAGCGAATTATGGGACTTGATCTAGTGCAACATTTTGGTCGCTTGCAGTTGGTGCCTTGTCTGAAGGGTCGGGCTTTCTCTATTCCTGCTGGTCTCATCCTCTTTGGTGAGATAGACTCTTTTTTTTTTCAGACCATTCATCAGTTCAAGGGGAATCTCTTTTGTTCAACTCGGTAATGGAACATACACCCGAGGTAGAATCAGCTCATGTTTGCTTCATTCTGGAGGCTGATTCAACCTATATAGACCCCTTGGTGGATGTCTTTCCCTTCAACGATGTGGAGAGAGGATTAGAGAGAATGTTCAGCATTGAGTCATTGAGGATTCATGACGGATAAGAGATTTCAGGTTATGATCGTAATCAGATCCAGCAGTTCCAGAGGTCCATCACCTTCAGGGATGGAAAATATCATGTTGAGTTGCCTGGTATTTGGACAAACTGGTTCGGGTTCCTTCAAATCATGCAATTGCTTTGCACATTCTGGCTCATGTTGCCAGGAACCTGGAGAAGAAGAGGTTGTACCATGAGTATCTGAAGGTGTTCATCCAGCAGAAGCAGGAGGGTATCATTGAGAAAATACATGTAGCCCCACAAAGATTTGGGGATTATATTTGGATACCTCATCGACCCATTTTTAAGGCGGATCTGGCAGCAACTACTAAGATCAGGCCGGTATTTAACTGTAGCCTAAAGGCGGGTGGCTCGACTTTGCTTAATGAGGCTGCTTACTCTGGTGTGAATATGATGGGGAATATGTTGGACTTGCTGATGTCATTTAGATCGAATGATTTTATCTTGCTCGCAGATATCAGGAAGGCGTTCTTGAGGCAGATAGAAACAGATTTTGTTTTTTGTTAAAGATGGTGATCACGTTCGATGTTTCCGTTATTCGACCTTGATATTTGGGTTCACCTCCAGCCCCTTTATATTAGGAAGTATCCTGAAGTTTCATGCAGCCCAGTACCCCCTAGACGAATGTTGAGCAGCGATGGAGGACCAATTTTATGTCGACAACCTTGTGGTGACTGAGTCTGACCCTGTGAAGCTTGCAAGACTTTATTCACAGGTCAGGAAGCGTCTGAAAGAGGACGGATTTGTAGTGCAGTCATGCAGCTCCAACTGTGACAGCCTTAGGGAGGAGATGAGAAACGACGGTACGTTGAGTGCTCATGAGGGCAGATGGGAGATGGTGCTCGGGTACAGGTACGATCCTCTTTCAGAGAAGCTGTGCATTGCCCCTGTTAGATGCGATTCAAGTGCATCTACCAAAAGGCGGATCCTTTCCAAGTCAGCAAGGGTTTTTGATCCTTTGTCCCTCTGCCTACCAGTGACCATAAGAAGTCGGGTTTTGGTGGGAGAGTTATGGAAGCAGAGTTTTGACTGGGATGATCAAGTCCCTCTCGAATTTCAATCATCTTGGAAGAGGCTTGCGGAGGACCTCTCGGGATTGAGTAATATGCGTTTCAGCAGACAGGCCCACGATGGGAGCCGATCTGGAGAATTATATCTATTTTGTGATGCTTCAAAGGAAGCATATGGATTTGCTGCCTACTATGTGAAGGACCAGCGATCTGCCTTGATTTTCGCCAAAGCTAAGGTTGCACCGGTGACGGATAAGACGTTACCCACGTTAGAACTGATGGCTGTTTTTCTTGCCCTGAAGTGTCTGCCAACCATCTTGAATGGATGCAAAGGGTGTCCCTCCTTACAGGGTGTGTGTAGCAACGGATGCTCAAGTAGTGCTGTCGTGGATTTTGTCACAAACCATGGCAAGCAAAAGTATTTTTGCGAGGAATAGGCATAAAAATATTTTGCAGATGAGCCAGGTATGGCATCAAACCAACCTTCAGGTATGTCTTCACCACTGAGAATCCTGCAGATCTAGTCACCAGAGAATTAACCTTAAAGAACTTCCAGTGCAACCGCGAATTTTGGTATCGTAGCGGTGTCTTCCCATAGCCAGAGCAGCACTTACCCTGCCTTGATGATCAGTGCCAGCAGATCGCCCGTTCCTTGGTGAGTTTCACTGTGGTTACGACAGAGGAGTGCCCTTCTATAGTCTCTTTGCAGCGGTTCTCAACATTTACTCGCTTGCTGAAAGTAACCTCCTTGGTGTTTTGATTCATCGGCTTGACAAGGAAAAGGGAGGAAGATTACAACAGGAAAGCTGCACTTTATTTGGTAAAAATCTCTCAGCAGCAGGAATTTGCTAGGGAGTTGGATTACCTCCAGGATCCCATTGGAAAGTCTGCACCAAATCGTGTCCTTGCGCTTGATCTCTTTCTGGATCAGGAGGGGCTGATCCGCTCTAGAGGACGTCTGGACAGGTCATCTCATTTTACTTATGAAGTCAAGAATCCCCTGCTGCTGGGCAAGAACAATCATTTTACCCAAGTTGTCATCTTGGACTGCCATAACAAGTGTTCCCATCTTGGTGTAGGGTCAACTTTGGCTGAGTTGAGGCGTTGTGGCTATTGGGTTCCTCAGGAAAAGCAGGCAGTCAAGGGTGCCTTAACGTCACATACTAAGTGCAAGAAATACAATTCTAGACCTGTACTGCCAGATAACGTAGCCAGCCTACCACTCCCTCATGTTGAATTTGAGGTGACTTATAGGAATACAGGAGTTGACTTCACGGGACATTTTTTGGTGAAGGAAGGGAACACGGAGAGAAAAATGTACCTGTTGCTGTTCACTTGCTTAAGTGTAAGGGCAGTACACATCGAGGTGGTTCCTGATATGAGCATTTTGTCTATTTTTCAGGCCCAGAATCAATTCTCAGTGATAATGCAAATACCTTTCTGGGCAGTGGAAGACTGTTTAGCCGCATTTGTCTCTTTCAGGACTATCAAGACAAGTTTGGGTCCTGTAATATTAAGTGGAAAACAATTCCTCTGTTTTACCCTTGGGTTGGGGTCGCTTAGGAACGTAACATAAAGACTTTTAAATCCTACCTCTACAAGGTTATTGGATTATTATGCCTTCCTGACTATTGTCTCTGATATTCAGAGGGCAGTGAACAACCGACCCCTCACTTATCAGGAGTCCTCGAAAAGGCAACTGACAGTAATCACACCGAATATGTTTTTAAGACCTAACAAGAACCCAGGCTTGTTACTACATCTGAAAGGAGATGATCTCTCCACTTTGGTTCCTCCCAGCCGGCAAAGGTTGATTGAGACAATTGAACTGCGGAACCAATGCTTGACAAGGTTTAAAGAACTTAGGTACAATGAGTACCACCTTGAATTTAGAGGAAGGTCTACAGGAAGATCTCAGATACCATTCCAGAACCGTATTCAAACGATGTAGTACTGGTCAAGAGCCCTCTAAAACCACAACCCTTTTGGATGTTGGGAACTATATTGGAGGTTTTCCTGGGACACGATGGGTAGTGAGAACGGCTTGTGTCAAACAGAGTGATGGTCATGTGAAGGTCCACTCCCTAAAACATCTGTACCCAATGGAGATGTCGCAATCTTCTGAGGACCCCGAGGAGTGTGAGCCTAATGATGCTGATTCTTCTTTGCCTGTCGCTTCAGGCAGCAGCTGAAACCCGGAACCCTCAGGCTCATCTCAGGAAAGAGACGACACACTACAGTTGTTATTAGACCTAAGGAAGTTTTTATTTTTTTCGCAACCTCGCTCTTCGGCTAGCTTCACTCTTGGTTACCTCTGATTTTTTTTTTTTTTGACAATTTCTAAAGTGCAAATGAAAAGGCAAATTGATTTCATCTTTCTTTTCCTTTTTTTACGGTCACATTTAAAAAGATAAATACATTTGTATAGAAATGACCAAAATGTTAATGTTTCTATATGAATAAATGAGAATTATTTTGTTTCGTGTTCACAACAAAGTTATGAATGAAATGTTTATTATTTTAAATTAATGTTTCAAGTAGTGAACTTTGTCAAGCAAGCTAGTACTGTAATAGAAAAAAAGAATGAATGAAAGGCGAAATGATTTACATGTGTTATTTTAACATGAGCGGACCGGAAGTGACGTTGTGTTCCATACCGGATGACCCAAGTTCGTGTCCTTTGCACACCCGATACTACTTCCGATACAATCAATTAACTTTTTACTTTTTTTTTTATTACTACCCGGCTTCATGTGTGATTAAAATTTAAAAAAAGTCACATTGTTTGTCAAACACCTCATTTATTAGAAATTGATTTATTATCAATAACGTTACAATCATCGAACGTATATTTTACTCATTTTTTTTAAACTTAAAAAAAAAAGAATGTTTTATAAACTTCGGATAAATCTTGTGGAAGTGAAAAGCGTATGATTCAACCAAACTCTGATATAAGGTTTGTTATTTTTTATTTATTTTTTGATTACTTTTTGTTGAAGTTTTTAATTATTAAAATTGATTACTTAAAAAAAAGTGTTTCATGTCAGAAGAGAATAATTTTTCTTTGATTTTAAATTGAAAATAACGTTTTTATCCGAAATTCTTTTACCTGAAAAGTAAATAAATGAAGTCAACTCGTTCTCTCCTTTCTTCTCTCATTCTTCATTCCATTCTTTCTCATGTGCGCACCCTTTCCCCTCATATTTCCATTCAAAGTTTCTTTGCACGTATTCTTCTAAAAGGATTAAAACAAAGTAAATTATTTTTTCTGTATTAAACAAACTATATTTTAAAATAAAGATAAATCGTCTTTGTAAAATTGTGCAAGTTTTTTACTAAAAGTGTTACGGTCATTTTATAGAATCACGTCTGTCTCCAATTTGATGTTTCTCTCCGAAAGCCTACCTTTTTTTTTAAGGCGATTACGTGTGAACATTCTGAAAAACTTAGCGAAAAAACTAAAAAAATAAAAACAAACTTCCTTCACCTCACCAAGTCTGGGTAGGCTAAACGGTTTGGAGACAGGATTGATTCTATAAAAATACCAATGTTATTTAAATTAACTTAAAATAAAAATATTATTAATGATTTAGGATATTTTCTATGTATAAAAGGATGACACATTAAGATTTTGATACGCCAAATAATGTGTAAAATAAATATAATTATTTTCGGAAAGAGTGGGAATAAAGAACTTACAAAAGTTCTTACAAATGTCAATTACTAAAAATATCCAAAATCTTTGTTTTAAGGACATTCACAATAAAATAAAATAAATTGTGTTTTACTGTTTTATATTTATTTAATACTTAAATTAATATATTTTGAGACGTTTAATAATAAAAAAAATATATTTTCGTGAGAACAATTTTTTTTTGGAGGGGCATTTATAACGACAGTTAACAGAACGAAAAAGGAGTAAAAAACAAAAAAACAAAACAAATAGTCAACAAACAAATGTTACGAAAGATAAGATAAGTTACTCTTTTCTACTAACCTGGATAAGTTTGCGTTTTAACTTATTTCAAAGAGTTATTTTGTTCAAAACAAACCTGGTGTCCACCAGTTCAGTTAGAACGAAAAACAACATAGCTGAAATTTCAGTTTCGATAATCGCTCAAAAAACGAAAATTAAGCAAAATACTGGTAGAACATTACATTTTCCACGATTGGTGACATTTATTGGATGTGTTTCTAACACTATTTTGTTTATTTTTCGATTTTTCACCAATTATCAAGGATCCCCGTGCTGGGCTCATGAACAGCCATTTTTTCTGTTCTAACTGAACAGGTTAACACCAGGTTTGTTTTGAACAAAAAACGCTTTTAAAATAAGTTAAAACACAAATAAACTTATCTTTCGTAACTTTTTATTGTTGCATATTTGTTTTTTTTGTTTTTGTTTACCTCTTTTTCGTTCTGTTATAAATATCCATTTTAAAAAAAAAATGAATGAAAAGTCATCGAATGAAAATGTCAATTCATTACATAAACAAATACTTTTTCGAGTTAAAACATTTACTTTTTTATTTGTAGTTTTAAAAATAGTCTTACCATTTTTTTTTTTTTAAGACAATAAAGATTGGATATTTTTGTGTTTTTATTTACTTGCCTCTCCATGGGGCAGAGTTAGACACAAGGTCGATTTTTAATGTGAGAAAAATCCAGCCCCCCCCCCCTTTCCTAAAGGGACACTTTGAATTGGAACAAAAATATAAATGGCCTCAGCCTAGAAGGATTTGTATGACTGATCGAGGATGGTTAAAGATGAAGAACACCCAGATACTACGCTTTGCTTCTAGTCCTAACCGGGCAGCACATTTTGTATCCTCCACTATCAACCAGGATTTGTCTCATGTGACTCAAATGAACCAATCAATCGCAATCATTTAAAAATAGAGAATCGTCTTTATTATTAAAAATTAACACCGAATACAATATTTTTCTTTTCGGTTTATTTTTATTTTGTTATGTTTCAAAATAGAATTAACCTTGATGGATTTTCCCCACATTACTAAGTCTGCTCTCGATTTAAATAATTGAAAGTAAGGAAAGTTATATTAAAAAAAAATAATAATAAATGTTACCAAAGGCAAGATAAATTACTCTTCTACCTACCTGTATAAGTTGTTTATTTTATTATTTTTATAAATGATCTTTTTATTTATTTATTTACACTAAAACTGAAGAATCTGTCATTTCTCTTTTTTTTCTCTCGTTTTAAGGTGTTTAAATTCAAGCAATAACTGGTCACGTGTCTCTTAATTCTTGAAAATCGTAAAAATATGACTTATTTTACCACTAGCACTGGGAGGGGGGCTTGCAACTCGAACTTAGCCTTAGTGACAGGATAAGTAATTTCTTTTTACAATTGTTACCTAACTGTGCCAGAAAAATAAAACAAACGTTTTGACCGATTTTCAATACCACCACTTTCTCTCTGCAATCCAAATCGCTTCTGTTGCCTCCCAGCTGTCCTCTTCATTCATATCAGCTGATCTCTACATATGCAAATCAGACTTCACTATAACAATTTGCACTCATTAAGAGAAGCCCTTCTTTACCCTGCAAACACGACATGTGAAGCAGCTCGTTCTTTTTCTTGCTGGCAAGTGTTCTTCTTCATTGTCACACTCCCCCCTGATCGTATAATCACACAAGTGAAAGGTGATGGCTAGTCGCTTTATCCTGGTACTTCTCCGTAGTGGGACAGTTATTTCTTCCTCTCTTAACATCAGATGTACCAGGACCTGAATTGGTAATGTAATAAGGCAGCTCAAACAAGAAACGTCCGTCTTCTTCTTCACTTCAGACGTAGAACCACTACTACTTGTATCAGAATTTTGTTCTCTCCATTCAGTACTCTCTGATGAAGTATCATCATTGTTGTCCACTACCGGTGCTAAACTGAGACGTGAGCGCACGTCTCCTACATGTTGAGGCGTGCCATTGACGACCACCGACTGTGGATTTATCACTCCAGTGACACAACCTGGTCTGAATTTCAACGTGCAACGTCCTTGTGGATTTTTTACCCAAACTGTGTCCCCTTCTTTATAAAGTGCAGAGATCCTATGGTGGTTTGGATGGGGCACAACATTGACCCCTTTCACTCTGATCTGGTATGAGTACAACAAATTGGCAGGTGCTGATGAGGCGGACACATCATCCTTGGGAGTAACGTACCAATACGCAATCTCTATAACAGGGCAGCTCTTTCGTGCAGCAATCCGTTTCACTGTCCTATGACACCTTTCTATAATACCATTTACTGATGGCCTGTATGCACAGCGTGGTCAGAAGTTTACACCCCACTCGTTCATGAACTGCCTAAATTGTTGACTGCAGTAGGCAGTGTCATTATCAGCCAGAATCTCGGCTGGGGGGGTGCACATAAAAAAAAACACTGATTCTAATTTCCGAATCACATGTGCAGTCTTGCCATTGTAGTGGCTGCCAGATTGAAAACCGTGTTGATCCACGATCGATTAGTGTCAAAAAATGGCAACCGTTGTAGTGTGTGATGTCCATGTCTAGTCGGTTCCATACCTCCTGTACACTGAGCCCTCCCTTTTTCCATTGCACTGGAGTTGGGTCTATTGTCTGGCATTCCTTACAACTCCAAATAACAGCCTTTTCTGCCACTTTAGACACAGACAGGTCGATTCTATGCACAAAATATGTTCGCCTGATTCCAGGATGTCCACTGTCGATGAATTTCGTCCAGCTGTGTTGGGTTCAGGTTCCCTATGGCAAGAGCACACGCTGGCTGTGTTTGTTCATCTCTCTCTTCATATCATTGAGCCACCGCTGTGGAACTCGTCAGGGAGTCTGCTCGGTTCTGGTCAGATCTTACCAGTGCTATATCAACCGAAATGTCGTACTTTTTCACAAGTGATATTATTGTGCCCAATCTCTGCCTTATGAGCATCTCACTTGCGGCCTTTGTGCCCAACCGAGACTTTCCCGTGAGGGCATTGAGCACCCAGTGGTACACACACACAGTCTGTTTATATGTGTAACACATTGGCCTTCCACTTGAGCGCAAGGTTTAGTCTTTTTAGTACGGCATTCAGCTCTGCCGCGTTTATATGTTGGGGATCCTTTGTTGGTCGCAACCAGCATGCATCCTCAATGATGGCTCCATTGGAGTCAAGAGCTATGCCCACAGCAAGTGAGCTTGCGTCCACCCACACATCCAGTTCCTTTGTGTCCAGGCACCATTTTCCTCAGACAGGATCTGATTGCTGTACATGGGCAAGTGTATCTGCTATCATACACTCCAGGGAGCATCGCTAACCTTATCATCCCAGTCGTGTGTGACAGTTGTAGCGTGACGTTTAATAAAGTCTGTTGCCACTCAAAGCCGTCCACACACAGGAAAGTGCCCCACTAGTTTGCCACACATGGAGAAGATACATCTTCATGTCATAGTTCTCGGTGCACATCCACAGTACTGCTTCCTCGCCGCTATCGAAGTTGGCCATGCTCTGCTGAAACTTCTAATCCCAGCATTCGTGCACCGTTTTTCAGTTTTTCTGGGTCCTTACTTGTGAGTTCGTACAGGCCCAGATGCTTCCTTATGGATTCTGCCGACGCCACGTCCTCATTAATATATATGGCATCAATATATGCCGACATTGCTCTCCTTATCTTCTCATCGTGGGCTAACACAGTCTCGAGCACAGTCTGCATTACAAGAGGCGTCACATTTAAGCCAAACCCTAACCTGGTTAGACATTATCTTTGTCTTTTAAATATCACTGTCTGGTACGGCCAGAGGGATCTCTCAACATGGATCTGTAGGTATGTCTTCCTGAAGTCCAGAATGGATACATTCGTTCCTTGCTGTCTCCATTCTCGTATTTTCTTTGCGCAAACATCTTCATTGTCAGCGAATGCATCAACATAGGTGTTTAATTCACGGTAGTCCATCACAGGACGCACCTTATTTTTATTGGTCTGCAGCACAGCCATCAGTGGTATTAGTCCCTTGGGTGGGCCAAACTCTTCCTGATTATATGGCAACAACCAACCGTTGTTTATCCAGGTCTGCACGATGCGTTCATAATCTTCGATTAATTCATTAGACATTAGATATTCAGAAATTCGAGTTTCCAGTTTCTCTGGTGCACGACCCGCTGACCATTTCCATGCTGCAACCCATACTCCCTTCTGTTTGTCAAATTTTGCAACAAAATCAGCTTTTTTAATACAAAGCACTGCACAGATGGGTTGGGCGCCCCCTTCCAAACTTCACACTTCCAGATTGTGTGATGCGAACGCCACCGAGTGCCTCAATGGCATCAATGCGAAGTAACATATCGAAATCAAGAGGTTTCGCTTGCATAATCAGCACGTTGATTGTAGCAACGTTACCAGTCTCTGTATGAATCCTAATAGTACCATTTCCACAGCAGGCCTGCGTAGCGCCGGTCAATGTAGTTACCACCATCTTCTGTTTTGACCAAGACTGACATAGTTTTGCACTCAAGATAGAACGTGAGAACTCAGTGTCGAGGAGAGCCACGCATGGTGCATCATCAGCATAAATGGTAATGACAGGTAGCGCCGAGTTCACATTCTGACTGGGGAATAGACTGGCGCTGATGTCTCGTCCCCAACTTCGTTTTCCGAACAATCTCTTACCAGATGACCAGCCTTGTTGCACCGATAACATCATTGACGGGTGGTCTGCCTCTTTTGCATGCAGTCTCTCGCGAAATGATGTGGGCCATTGCATTTGTAACATGTATAATCAGATCGCCCCATGCCCACAGGTGGTTGAGTAATTCGGGTAGGCTGTGTCGCAGCCACATCTGGTTCCCCCACTTCAGCATTGTCTTTCATCGAGCCAACAACTCTTCTGTAAAAAAACAAACACATTTTACTGAGCAATTAAATAAAACAATATGCGACCGGAGGGAGCATATTTTTGATAGTATATATTAGAGATGGGCGGTTTTACTGAAAAAACGCGGTTTTTCGGTTTCGTCCCCATACCGAATACTGAATCGTTTTTTTTTTTTTTTTAAACCGTAACTGTTCGGTATTATGTTTTTACTACAGTAAGCCACCATATACAAGGAAACCCGGTTGAAAAGATTTTCCGATTTGAATAAAATTGAATATTACCAAAAAATGTTATATTAGTAAGAGGACAGATTGAACAAATATATGATAAAAACATTTAATTGACTTGTAGGAAGAAATCTTTGTTTACAGTTTGTTTATCATTAACATTTTGAATTTTCAAATGAAAAAAAGAGAAATACGACAGACAACATGACATCGTATTTTTAGCATAAACTATTTTCAAAAGAAAAAATCAAACGCGTTCCGTATGATGTCGAAAATCTATTTGATTCAACTCAAAATTGTAAAATAATTATTTATGTTTGTTTCAGAGTTATCTAAGAAAAATGACTTTAGGTGAATTAATAATCTCTACTTTTTTCTACATGATAGAATTATTGTAAAAACATTGCTGATTTAATTTAACACCTCACGCATTTTGAGTTTAAGAAAAAATAAGTTGTTTTGAACTAATTCCCAACTTAAATTAATTTTCTTCAAAATCGATCAAATGCGTCCCAGTAATCCAACAGTACATCCAAGCTAATTATTTATTTATAGAAAATTAACGGGAGAAAACTCATGTCTGCAAAACAGAAACGCTATAAAATTGATTATTTTTTTGTTTTTGTTGAAACTAATTTCTGTGGCATAATAAGGATTAAGCTGGGTGATTTAAAAAAAAATGAGGAATGGTCCATTTATTTTTAAGGGAGGGTCATAAATTTCAATTCCGCCAAGATATTTTGACTATAGGGCCCACCGTCTTTTCCGCTTCTGATGGGTTAAAGAATTAGATACAATGTATATTCAAACTCAGTTTTATTCTTCAGAAATCTTTCATGAATCTTTGGTCACTGTTTTAACGAGTTAACTGTTGAAAAGGTATCAGAACTTTGATTACAACAGTCAACACCTTAAAACTTATATGATTCATATCATGGAGAATGATTCAGTCACAAAATTATCGAAACAGTGGCATAATTCAACTAAAGGTTGAATAATAACTAATCATCACACAAGAGAATGAATAGTTTCCATAGTAAAATTTTTTTTTTCAAAAAAACCGAACCATAAACCGAGATTTTAAGGGAAAAAAAACGAAACCGATACCGAAACCAAAATTTCAAAACGGCCCAACTCTAGTATATATATATATTTTTAATAGTAGTACATTTTTAAATGGTACCTAATTTTGTGAGCTACTACAAAGTTAAACATCCTAACTTGTACTTTTAAATTACTTACTTCTACTTGTAATGGCTATCACCTGGTCAAGTTGAACCGGCTCCCTTCCGAGCATATACATCTCTGACTATCGTAACCCACTTTCACTGATGCTAAGTCATACGATATGTCTAGCCAAACCCAATTCTGTAGTTGAAGACCAACTATAGTTCTACTAGGTCGCCTTTGTCTCCGCCCAGGTGTTCATGATGTTGAAGAAGATGGCAAGGGTCAAAGATTGAGTCATTAACAAAGACTTTAAAATTAGGGATCATATTTAATTTTTAGTTTCTCACATATAAATGAAAAAAACAGAGTATTTTGCCAAGTCAGAAAGAATGAAAGGATACACATAACAATAAAACAAAAACTTGGTAAATGTTTAAGTGCCATTTTTTTATTTAAGCCGAAAGAAATTATTAATAATATATATATATATATATATATATATATATATATATATATTAGTATTTCATGTATCCACATAAAATTTTATAAGGAGATATAACTTTTTATGTATCAATTTTCAGTATTTACTTCAACAGTGCTTGATACGTAAGTAGAGCTAGGTAGTAAGCTATGAAAATATATTTATGGCAATCAAGCTACACAGAGGCTTCCGCGTTTCATCCCCGGGGGGCAATCTTCAGGCTAAAATGCATGGAGTTATTTTTGCTGGGTGTTTTTATATACACGGCTTGCTAGTTAACCAATCAGATTCTTTGTTGTTCTCTCAGCCAATCGTTGGGCTTCCCGCGAACAAAGGCTTCCCGCGAACAAAGGCTTTGTTGGTGTCACTCCCTATATCTTGTCCTATTGTTTTGTTATCAATGGATTTACCTATATCCTGTTTCCTTTGTTGTGTCAATATAATGGGTGAATTTATTGGTTAACTAGCAAGCCATGTATATAAAAACACCCAGCAAAAGTAACTCCATGCATTTTAGCCTGAAGATTCCCCCTGGGAATGAAATGCGGGAGCCTCTGTGTAGCTTGATTGCCATAAATATATTTTCATAGCTTACTATATATATATATAGACAAGTAAAAGATGAGAATAAAGATCCAGGTTGTCCTTGATGGTCGTTCATCCAAGCAGCATGGCATAAATGCAGGTGTACCTCAGGGATCCATCCTTGGATCTTTATTGTTCCTGATTTTCATAAACGCCCTCCCTGATGACATTGTGTTTGAGATGGCTATATTTGCTGATGACACCATGCTCTACTCTCGTCATGTGGGTAAAACGGACGCGCACATATCTGAGGCAATGGCTGAATATTTAGAAAGTGACCTCCAGTTTGTAGTGAAATGGGGTCATAAATGGATAGTAACATTTAATGTTTCTGAGACAAAGCTCTTTTCTTTTAACAACTACAAGAAACCTCTTCAACCACCGATTGCCATGGCAAATAACACCCTACCTGAGAGTCCAACGTTCAAACTCCTTGGCCTAACATTCACAGGTAATATGAATTGGAACAAATACATAGAAGACATTGCCAATGCTGCTGCAAAGAAAGTAGGCTCTCTCTCTATCGTGCTAGAAAACTTCAGACCTGCCAGTATCCTATATCTCTATAAAGCCACCATTCGCCCATGCATTGAGTATTGTTGTCATATCTGGGCTAGTGCACCATTCACTAGGTCCAAAAAAAGAGTATCTAATCTAATAGGTCCCTCACTATCCATCCAGCCCCTGTCCCATCGCAGCAATGTTGCATCCTTGTACTTGTTTTACAAGTACTTCAATGGAATGTGCTCCAATGAACTTGTTGCTCTGGTGCCCTCTCAACGTAAATACACTTGACCAACCTGACAATCAGCTAAATACTATCCATTCACTTTGGAGGTCCCCAGATGCCGGAGAGCCTTCCTCAAGCTGCCGGCATTTGGAACTCCCTCCCTGCTCTTTGTGTCCCTGAATGTACCAACATGGAGAAATTTAAAACTAATGTGAACAAGTATCTTGCTGCACAGCTCCCAACTTAGGATGACCCTCAAAACTTTCACCCTAATTCTCAGTAGCCCTTACATCTACAGTGGCAACTTGCTTTGTTTTCGGTGAACTATGTTAAAGAAAAAAAATTCATAAGCAACATTTATCGCATGCATTTGTAGAATAACTTTTCATTTAGTAGTTTGTAAAAGTCTAGTTTATGTGGTTGTTGAAAAGTATCACTCGGTGTGTTCTTTTTTATCTTCAGTGAGGGCAGAGTCTTCAATCTTTTCTGTTAGGATCTCATTTGATAGCAATATAATAAGAGCTTCTTCTGTGCAACTGACCCTGGCTGGGTTTTTTTTTTTAGGTTTCTGCTATTTCTTTTGGCTGTCGCTGCACATGCTGGAGATAGAGGGCTAAAACCATTTTTATCAAGGCCTGATGATGTATGTCCCTGATTGGCCTCTGTCATGGCTGGAGTACCACTTTCAGAGGCAGAAAGGTTTACACCATTGCTTACCTCTTCTCGCCTGGTGTGTAAACAGGTTGAAGGGCCCTTTTTATCCTGGGTGCCGGTATGCCAGTATTGAATCTTCTTTTTGTTCATCTTTTTCATAATTTCTTCATTGTCAACAGCTTATTGGTTATTCAAAGCTTCCTTCTATTAATAGAGGGAGTGCCCCCATCCACAACCCAGGAGGTGTTGGATGGCTTGTGGAGATGCCGCACAATTTTTTGTTTTTGAATAATTGATCAGGGTTTACTTTTTTTTATTGAAATCGCTCCAGACAGAACATGAAGCCACTTGATGCAAGGAGCTAAAAAATACTACTTCAAGGTTAAAAACTAGCCAACAATAAGTGTTAGATGGATAGATTCCGACCCAGAAAACAGAAATTCTTCCCCTTTTGTTAGAAACATCACTCATGGAATGTGAGGACTAAAGGACAAAATAAGGAAAGCCAGAGTTACAAGGCTGCTGAAAGTAAACCCAAGGTCCACTTTCTACTCTCCTAGAAGAAGTATCCTTGTACAGAGAGCCTGAAGACACCTGAGAATGATATCTAGTAGGCATTGGAGCTGGCTGCTGCTGATAGCATTCAGATCTCCATCGGATCATCTTTGTTGTGGTTACTACTCACATTCCAAATGCGATCTACCAATACACCATTCCTGACCTACATTTCATTATCATCTAGATTGGAATTTCTATTCACTATCCTGCTTCTCCGATTACCCCGGCTGATCTCGTTACAGATGTCTGAAGAATCCAAGTTATCTGATGGCATAAAATTTTGCATGATACTTTGCAAACCTGCCACCAAATTCATGAAACTTGTCATGTCAGGTGTTTTTTTTTGTTTTTTTGCATGCATTCTAAGCTGAACACAGCAGTTTGAATGGCACACTATTTGGTCAGACCAAAATCTTTAAGATGACAAAATGCGAGAAAATATCGAAAACCATGAACAGATTTTTGAGAACTGTTTTTCAAATCCAGTGACTTTTAATTATCCTTTAGTATGCAAGATGTGTGAGGTACATCAAAATAGTCTGGCACCAAAGCAGTCAGGTATCCTTTTTGAACTCTGACATAAAACCTATCTATTCTCTTCTTTTTTTCTTTGCGAGGGGATTGATTCAGATAGATTTTCGTCTAAGTCATTTTACTTTCCTGCTGTCGATCGGTTGACGATTTCTGACTTGATTCCCTAAAGAGTTAGTTTTTTATAGAGAATTTTCACTTGAGGCAACCATTTCTGATTGGCTAACCAACCACAGATTGTTTCATATTTTTCTACCATCTTACGATTGGTTAGGCAAAGAAAGTCTTTGTTCCATGTATGTATTCAGTCAAGCCACAATATAGGGGCTAGCACACCTTAATTTTGACAGGTGGCCTGATTATATAATGTGGGACAATGCACTCAAAATATCTCACCAACCATCTTTTCATTCAGAAATAAAGTTAAATTTTAAAACGTGTCTTGTTTTCGTAATCTCAATATTATCTGGTACAGTGACCTTTTAAATTGTAATTTATAATTTTTATTGTATGCACCAAAATCTGCTTTTGTTTACCTACGCAAGCTTCAAAACAATAATTTTGAATCATACCGCCTGCACAAATCAGTTGTGATCTTTTAAATTGTAAATGAAAATGACATCCCTTTTTGTAGAATCAAATTGACGCTTACCAGCATAAATGAAGCAATATTTATACTATAGATTATACACTCATGAACTAGCAGCCAATCAGAGCTCAGAGAATGGACATGCCTATTTGAACATAATGGAACATTCCAGCCTCAATATAAACCGGCTTTCTCATGTACTCGTCAGTTTATTTGTTTGTAGCTCAACTGGTCACTGACTACTAACTTCAATAGCTTTTCAAGATTATTTTGATAATTCAACCTAAGTTCTCTAGAACTTTACAGGTGTAACCCTTGCCTGTCGATCTGTGCGAGCAACATGGCCATTCAAAGTATTAGATAGCGAAGGGGGTGTTTGGATGGAAGGGTTTGAGTGACACCCTAAAGGTTAGAGGTGACCTCAAAGCGAAAGTCGATGAAACAATGTGACTTCCGGCCAGATGGTTTTCTGTCTCTTTTTGGCTGACAGCTTAAGCAAGCAGATGCGAACCGTAGCCGTTCCTTGCAGAGCCCCACAGTGAGGGTGGGGGTGGTCGCGTATAATGTAGCTAGATGTATCAAGACAAGCTGTCTTTCTCTCTCTTTCACGCGTACCTAAGTGGACTATTGCTCTGATGTTTTATGTTACTGTATCTCTTTTAAAATAAAGCTTCCTTATAAACTGATATCAGCATCTGAGTGTTTTATCTACCGACTATCAAAGATCTCGGTTCACCGTTGTGTATAATGGTTTATACACCTGTGGTAAGGCGTAACGTAACGTTTCTTCTCTTCTTCTACGTTTACAATGAAGACACTGGTGTGTAATGGTTTATACACTCATTGGTAAATGAAAATATAACAATATAAAAACAAACTGACACCTCCAAAATCGTCAACTTTAAATGATAATTTTGACAATATTTTTATACATTTCCCTACCAAAAGTGTGTTAACTACTCTTTCTTTTAATGCATAATTAAAGCTATTTTTAATTAACAAAACTAATATTTTAGTCAATGTGTGACACCAGTCATTAAGTCTTTTAATAAGTCTGTAGCACCAGTAAAATACCTCATCATGTCACACTACTTGTTATTACTAATGAAAAAATTAAAATGCTACCATTGAAAAATATTCAAGTAAAATTTATAAATCTTTAAATTAAGATTGCTGCATTGAAAAAAGTTTTTAAATTACTTGAATAATAAGTTTTCCTATTTCATTAAAGCCAAACAGACCACTAACCAATTACACACATATATTTAAATTTAATTGTGCATTCTACAGGAACACAAAGTTATAAGAATAAAATAACAAACAGTAAAGGAATATATTTCATTTCTTTTATATCTTAAATGATGCAGTGGTGTCTCTATCGGAGATTCTAAGAAGCTTTTACAATGCATTCTGCGGAAACACCAAATCATTTGTTAATGTATTTCCACCAACAAAACAAAAATATGAAAAATCAAACTTTACATTACAAAAATTAAAAAGAAAGTTGTGCACATTTTATATAAAACAAATTTTAAGAAAAAAATTGTTCTATACATAATTTTAATTTCATCTAGAAAAAGTAGTTCTATTCAAATTTTAGTCTAATAGTTAAAAAAAATATTTAAAAAAAAAATTAAATTTCACAGTTCGAAAATGAATTGGTTTCATATTTATTAATTACATAAAAAATAAGGTTTTACAATCTCTACTCAACATGCAGGTTGCGGAGTTGGCATTAGAGGGAGCCGTACTCATAACAATACTAGGAGTCTGAGTTGGATTTTTTAATCTCAGAACAATCAACAGACAGTTTGAATACTGGAAGACTTTAAAATAGTCAGATATTTTGGAATTTTAGAAGTTAGAGAAGGAATATATGGAATCTTAGAAGTTGAAGTCGGACCTTCCGACACTGCAACCCTGTCGACATGTCACTCATTATTTACTTTTCACTAAATTTTTGGTGATTTTTAAAAAAGAATGAATAAAAATGAATGCATTGGTTTGTTTACAAAGAATAGTTCGCTAATTTGTGTCCCATATCATAGAATATTGGGTTAGGCGCTCCCAAGCGCTGGCACTTTTTTTGAGAGAGGAGGGAGGTATATTTCTAGTATTTTTGTATCTTGATATTTCAAATTTACTTTCTAATCATTTTGAAATGTCATTAGTATTTAAACCTGATTCTATCGTCTATAAACTTTTCACTTTTATTTTAGAAGAGGTACTTCTCTAATGACACTTTATATACAACGCTAAAGTTTAAATGCTACTTTTACAAACCTTTTTTGACATCTACATATTTTAATTTTGTTAATTATATCCAAGTCTGCAGAAATGTTAATGATATCAAAATGTCAGCAAGAGGAAAAGAGTTTATTTATCAACTCTACTTATTGCAACCATCATCAAATCGTATTTTATGAATTGCATCAATTATCAATGAATTTAATGGACAATTGCATCCTAATTATTATTACTCCATTTAAGATTAACAAGTTTTCTTTCTGTGTTTTAAACATTTTTATTAATTTTATCTTATAAAAACAAAACAACTTTAGATAAATAGTTTTGAATTTGATTTTTAATTTATTTTATCACATGTATTATTGAATTTGTAGCCAGTGCTCCGTTGTCTGACCAGTTGAGCTAGAACTAAATAGATGGAGATCATAGGCCAGAGGGTTGGTATATAAACGGACTGGGATGCTCTATTGTGTTTAGATGAGCAAGTCCATTCTCTGGGTTTTGATTGGTTGCTAGTCCATGAATGGACATTCTAGTATATAAATATAGCTTCATTTTAGCAAGAGTTTTTCTGTCAACTGGGTGTCAATTGTAGCCATTACACCACTAAGTATCTTTTTGATTCTACACCCCCTCCTATTATGCATGCATAATGGTCTTTGAGGAAAAGCAGTACTTTCTGGCTTGGCTGGTTGTGAGGCAGTAACCTGGATAATGCTCGGGCAGTTTTCGCTGGCATTGGTTTAGGGGGGCTGGGCGATGGTTGGTGCTTGACCGATGTCATTATGCTTTCTTTAGTTTGCGGCACCAATGTATTGGATTCATGAGAAAATCCTCAGGTTTGAGATGGGGGGGGGGGGGTTAGACAAAACACTAGTAATGGGGGCTGAAATTATGATTGCTTCAAGCTTTCAATAATCTTCTAAAATTATTTTTTGGGGGGGGGAGGGTTCAAGCATTTCTATAAAAAGAATCTGTCTATAGGTTGATTGGTCTGTCACGTTCAGGTTTGAAATAGTATTTTGGTTGGTCTGTCACGTTTATGTTTGAAATAGCATCCTTAGATGCGTCTGTGTATCTTTATAAAAGGCTTTGTCCATTTTTTTAAAAAAATTTTACCGCTGTCCCCACTTGTTAAATAATTTTTCATCTTTTTATTTTTGGCCAATGGAATTCCCATCCCTGAGACATTCAACTAGAGAAGAACTATTCTAAATACAAATTTATTTGCTTTATTTTACATATCTATTACACATATTTAAGGAACGATTACCAAGTGACATCAGTATCCAATTTTTTAGTAGAATAATTACTTTATTAGAGCAATTCATATTTATAATTTTTTTTTAAGTATCAGGACAAATTTATATATAGGAAGATAGGAAGTGCGAATGCCTCATCATAATTATCAATTTTATCGTCTTATTTCCCTTGGTCAGAGGTTTGACGTTTCTGACGGTTTGCAATCTGAGTCTCCAAGCTGGGCAGTCTTGATAATTGATTTCGTTCAAATTCTACTGTCTAAGAACCTTTGTTGATGGTTTGCCTTCAAATTTTCTTGGGGCATCCAACTTTCCTCTGGCTCTCCATCCAAGAGTCGCTCTTCTTAGCATGGCCAAACCAACGTAGCTGACTGATCGTCAAGCGTTCATCAAGTTTTGGTATATTTAGCATGCCGGGTCTGATCTGACCCGACATTGCTACTCCATAGATTTTTGTGGCTATTATGTGGGGAAACAGCGGCACAACCTTTACTGCCAGGTGGCAGAAGAATGCTCATTAAAAAAAAAATAACTGAAATCTTACAAATGTCTTGAGTTTTATTTATATTCTTTTATCCAGTTTTTAATTTTTACATGTCCGGTCTTGTGTACAATTTCTTTGAATTCGGCCACTTGACTATGTCAGAACACTGTTTTTCACCAGAGTGTAAACGTTCTTTCAATCGCAAAAGAGTTCATCAGAAGGTGACCTTGCTGGTTCAACCATTGCCAGGACCACGTAAAAGATGGCAGTCAGCTGAAGACGTGGCTGTCCTCTGTTAAAGATGATCTTGAACTTATGTTGGGCCCTAAGATTCAGTGGAAGTACAATTTTCACTGAGGAATTCTCCAGCCTAGTGTGCAGTAATATCAAGGATCTTCTAATTCATGGTAGCCAGCTAAACCTGCCTTGGATGATAGCTGCTGGAATGAGGACATAGAATATTTGCATGAACATGCACTCTAACATTTATTTTCTGAAAACTCATAACCTTTTAAACGATGGATCAGATTTGTGAAATATCTTGCTTCTCTGCCCATTCAAACTCAACATTTTTCAACTGTTTCCTTCTGACTTGCAAGTATATTACAATTCATTTTTGATTTACTGGCTAATCTAGATGTGTGTTGATAGTCATCTAATATGCCTTCAGCGGGTAAACCTGACCATCTAACTTTATTCTGAATATAGTATAGGCTTAACTTTCATTAAGTTCTTTATTATAAACGGTTTCAATAACAATTGGCATTGAAAACAGATCTGTTAGAGTTTTTATTTTGTTTTTTAAACAGTAGATTGTGAAAATGAGGCCAGTATTTTATGTTCATTCAAGCTGGACCACACAATACTTGCATTGAAAAAGAGATAATCTGTAAATTATAGCATTATTGCTTTTTGTGATGATCATAAAAAGATTTCATTAATTAATAAACAAAGTCTTCATCGTTATCACACCCTTCATTAACCATTAGCATGAGGAGATAAGTAATTAGATTCATCAAAACAACTTTCCATATAAAAGTTATTTTGGGAAATGTTTGACGAATATTTATTTTACAATAAGAAGTAAGAAATAAAAATGTTATTTTATTTTTTCAAATTGAAGCCTTTATTAAACATTTTTTTTAATTAAGAATGTGCAAGAATTTTTTAATGTGTTGCAGTTAGAAATTTTTTTATTTTTAATAAATTAAATAATGAAAATAATACTGAATAGTAATAATGTCATATGGCTGTTATTGTTAGCAAAATATATTATGTAACCTGTCAATATTTAATATGTGTGTGTAAATGTATATTTTTGATACCGTCATGGACTATTGAATAAGCTATTTATCGGATCTATTGTGTTCAATTATACACTAATCGGGAATGGTATGACCCCACAATTCTTCTCCAGATATAGGTAAAATAGTAGCTTGTGTTCAGTGAATTATATCCAACAGGTATTGTTTTTGCATTAAATAACCCCAAAAGAGTGGATTTTTCATAAAATGGACAAATCAAAACTTTTGATCTCAAGTTTGTTTTAATGAGTTTGTGTTAAGTTTGTGAAGATATGGCAAAGATTTTGTCCGAAAAGAGATGCACACCGACATTAAGCGTTTTGAGAAATTCAAACCGACGTATGTACACTTATTTTAACATGTAAAGAAGAAAGACGAAAATTTATGAAAACGAAGTAAAAAAAAAAAAAAAAAAAAAATGAATAAAAAAAAGTAATCTTAGATATGTGTCTTTTCTTTCCTCAAAATAAATATTTTATTAAATTTGCTTTAATTTTTGTTTAATTTTAAGTCTTTTAATAAAGATCACAGATTGATAAATAGTTAAATCATTGGCTAACTGAAATATAGTAATTAAAGAAAAAACTGAGTTTGGGCTTGAAACATAATAACAAAAGAATATCCTAAATGGAGTTATCGAATACGTCTTGTAACTATTTTATTGAACAAATAATAGATTAACGATAGCAAACGATAATATCCACTTTACATTAGGCAATATCATACATCGTTTTTGTTTGTTCCATTACATTGTGGGGAGGAAGATTAATACACCTTATATTAACGACAGAAACAAATATTAACTTTCGACACATGAAATAATTAAAAAAAAAAAAAAAAAAAAAAAAAAAAAATTAGAATAAACTAGCTTAAAAATCCGGAAAAAACGATTCAACATTTTTATGATTTAGTAGTATTTTTCATAATACATTTTATAATATTTTTTTATAAATTAACTTTGATTTACTAATTATCTTTGAAATATATTCCACTAAAAGATTTTTTAAAGCACGTAAAAAAATGTTTAGTTTTTTATTTAATTTAATGCGTAATAATAATAATTTTCTTTTGTTCCAAATAACCTGAAATTAAATGTTTTTAGCAGTTTTCGATTTTAATGGTCAAGTTAATACAGATTTAAAAATAAAGGAGTTTGAATTACCGACTAGACACCATCCTCGAGTGTCCAGTCTCTCTGTACAAGGGTTTGTCAGGACGCTTCACCCTACAAGTAAGCCCTGACCAAATATTCAAAATAACATAGTATTTGAAGCCCAAATAAGATCCCCTCGACACAGTTATACACTCGCTCATATGAGGAATGGTGCACCTTCTAGTGATGTGACCTCAAGTAACAGCACTTAGCTGGATACTCCACCAGACTAGATGAATTCTTGTCCTGGAATCTGACCAAGAGACCCCAAGAAAGATATACTATAACATGATTTACTGTTCAATTGGAGAAAAGCAAATTGATGTTCTTCTTTATTAACTTAACGTTTGAGAGGTAAAGGAGAACTATAGTTGAACACTCAGATATCTATGTATCTCGTATAGAGATCACGTGTTAGCCCCAGGAAGGAGCTCCTTGATTTCTGAGACTTTACACTGAAGTAAAATAAAAAAAATAAAAAAATAAAAAAACAAATACTACACTTCTACAATGTTTACTCCCAAATCAAAGTTTGATTTTTCATGGAGCGAATGCCACATGAGCAAATTGAAATTCTTCCGTACAATTAAATTCTTTAGCTCTATTTATAACCATAAATTGAAATAATGAAATTAAAACCATTTCGAACTTCTTTTTGATAAAATTGTGTTGGTTTATTATTTATTTTTGACTTTCACAAATTGTTAATAAAAAAAACACTAATTCCGTCCACACAGAATGTTTAAATTTCCACCAATTAAAAAAAATGATGACATCTTTAAGTATATATTTAAGTTTTCAGAAAATGCGAAAAAAAAGTATGCAAAAATGTAAAAATCTGGTAGTTTTCTCCATTTTCCTTTTCATGGATTAAACACTGTCTGATTACACATGTTTTGGGCAAAAATAAAATTTCATCTTATTTCTCCATTACATTAAATTAAAAAATATGACTACGTTTTTATTAGAATTATTTATGTAGATTAGATGTGAAAAAATAAAAATATTACATAAATTCTTTTTATCTTTATAATAAAGTCTAATTGACTTTTAACAGTTTTGTTACGTCTTCCTTTTTTTTAATTTCCTCCCAGATATAGGGTTAGTGATAGGGTTACTGCTGGACATGTATTTCTATTTATTTTTTCATTTTTTTCAAACATTATCTTCCATCTAGTGGTTATGTATAGACACAATTACTCCCCCCCCCCCCAAAAAAAAGAATTTCCTCCATCTATGTAAGTATGTTGCTGCGATGATGCTTTTTTGTAGTTGTAAAACAGTACTAACATTTAAATGTTATTTATAAATTTAATACTTATAGAACACCATTAATATTTATAGCTAAATAAAAAAAATAGTAAAAATATTTATATGGAGTTCAGAGGTTGGAGCATGAGTTTTTTGGGTTCTTTGAATTTTCCAGGCATGAGTCCCACTAGTTGTGTAGAAAATTCACATTTTTTTTTAATAAGTCTGTAAAAAAAAAAAAAAATTAATAAAATCAAATACCTATTTGATTTTTAGTGAAATTTTGATTTATTTTACTTTTACATAATAAGACTTGACATATTTTAGTTCTTTTAGCATTAAAAGCGTATTTACAAAAAACTTTTTTAAATAGCTTAAGAGAAATAATTTTCATATGAGGTTTATTTATTTTTCAGCTCTTCTTGATCAATGATAGTATAACAAAATTATGTTGAATTATATTTATTTAACGAGTTTTTAACATCTTTTATGGGGGTTAAAAAATTTGTTACATTTTGGTCATGGAGGGGAGCATGTATTTATTTTTTTATGAATGCCATTTTGTAATTTTTTTTAACTATTATTGCTAATCATTAAAATTTAATACTCTGGATTTTTTTTTTCTTTTTGGTTACAAAGTCAGCAATAGAAAATTTAGATTTAAACTTATCGAGGTTAAAATTACTACTCGAGTAGGACATTTTTCAGAATAAACTGGATAACTTCATAAATAATGGTAAAATGAATAAACTTATAAAGACATATTTTTTATCTATCTGATAAAATATTTAAGAGAATTTGATCTGATTATGCATAAAAAATATTAAAACTATGAGCTTTACTCATTTTGCTACAATTTCTTTTCCTATTATCGAATTAAAAACACTGGAATGTTAGTAATTGATGGCTTTTTGTTTGAAAGCATATGAACGTAAATATTTGTATTCGTTTATTCTGTTTTGACTGGGACGATTTGAAGTGCATTTGAGTCATGCCTAGCTGATACCCTAATAGGGCCCAGAGGCTGCAATCTTCTCCCTTTTATTCAATGAGTCATCCATGCTTGTCAACATATTGCAGTTTTGTCCACACTAAGATTATACATAAATACTCTTTCCTACTATGTCTTATAAATGTTCACTCCTCTATCTCATATATATATATATCTACAGTGATACAATTTTGACAAAATGTGTTTCTTGTCAACGTAATTTTAATAATTTCTTTGTGAATATTTTTTTTTTACGATTAATGGAATATTTATTAAAATGAAATTTAAAAAAATTATATTTCAAAAAGTAATTTGATTGCAAAATTAAATCCACCAGTGACTTTCTATTCACTAATAACTTTCTATTCGACAGTCTAAATGTTTCCAAATTCCTTTCAAATTTCAAAGTTATTTCTGGCTTTAAAATTCTTAGTAAATCATCATGTATTAAAGGCTTTTGGAAGCTGTTTATATCCAATAATTTTATAGCGATTAAAATATTACCATAACAAAATTATTTGGTCCAATCAATAATTTAATAATCAAACGATATCACAATAATTAAATTTAACTTTCACCCCACCCACTCCCACAAAAAAAAATGAAAGGAAAAGACTCCCGGACAATGTTGGGTAAGTAGAGTTAGTAGTAGTAATAGTAGTAGTAATAGTAGTAGTAATAATAATAATACAGCAACTATTTTAATGGTTTTATTCACTATTATTTCCAATTCACTGATAAATTATTATCAAATCTGAATACTTAGAAAAAATACTACTAATAAAATAAGTTCTATTTATTCATATTTTCTCTATCCCATATAAAAGGAAGGCATAACACATAATTGCTTTATGACTCATGTATTTTCTGTTTGGTGTAAACTAAAGTGCCAAAAAATTAAAGAAAATCTTTAACTGTATTATTTTGTCTTCATTTTTAAGAATAAACTTTCATAGATCTGAAGCAAGACTGGTGCTAACTACCTTCGAACCCATTGCTGGAAGTGAGCTAAAAATACCTTTCATAGAATTTTATAGTAAAATATCCTATTCTTTATAAAATAAATAATTTATTGAATTAAAATTGAATAATTCTATGAATTTTTAAAATTCTATGGGTCCTTTACAAAGACTAGTTTCATAGTAGCCCCCCCCCCTCACCCTTGCTATAACATTGATTGAGGAATGGGGCATGAGCCCCTATCACCGGTTACTATTAGGAGGTAGTACTGCTTTTGCAACTATAGGACAGGAACGCACATTTCAGTCATAAAAGATGAAAATGGCAACTGTTCTGTGATTTTCTGAGACAAAAGTAAACAAATTCAAATATTCCTGGTATTTGTTGATTCCATATTAGTTACTGTGCCTTGTCTAAATCAGCTATTTTAAAAAATGGATTCAAGAGCCTGATTTCTCTTCAGCTTACTCCCCCACCTCTTGTTGAAACTTATTCCTTTTTCATTTGTTTATATTCAAGAAGATAACATACTCTATTGCTTGGGTGACATAAAACTGGTTTCAGGGACATTTTTGCTTCTTGATATGGTTTACCTCACCTTTATTGTTCGACAGATTCAAACCTTATTCATCACTGGCTGCACCTACCCAGGGTTGCTCAGGAGCAGAATAAAAAAAAAATGACTGATTTGTTTAAGAAGAAATGGAAAATAATTTTGTAAACAAATAATTTTGTGAAAAGGCAATTTTTAAAAAGTTTGTTGGAAGAACAAATAATAATGTGTAAATTAATTATGGAAACTTCCCTTTAATCTTTAACAACGTTGTTTTTAGATATAGATTTTTGCAGAAGTCAAGGGAAATAACTCATGATATGATTACTTTCTTTTAATGAGTAAGTGAAAAGGTCTCTACTCCAAAAGTTTTATTTTTTTCGGAATAAGTATTTTCAGAAAGAAGCTAATGCAAAATAAAATATATTTGTGCCATAGTGAAAGGAAGAAAGGATAAAAAATAGGCTATTTTGAATCAAATATAGATATGTCAGATGGATTGCTATTTTAGTTTGACTTCTAAAATCCAACAAGATAACTTTGTTAGGAGATATATGATAAATGTGCCTGACCCGGCTAAATTCTGTACAGTTAGAACTAACAAACATAAGTTTGAATAATCCTGGAACATACCAAACTAGATATACTCATTAAACAATGGATACTCTTTTTTTATTTTCTTATGTTTTTTGTCTTTGCTGGGGATGGGGCATCCTACCGGATGCCAGACATTCACCTGCTATTTTAGAGACTCCAATAAAGAGATCTTTTTTAGGATTCTAACCGTTCCTTTAAACGCAATTGTTTGTATCTCTCTTCCACTTGGTTTATCGGGTATATTTGCTAGATAGTTTTGAAATTCTTTTTTATGAGCTCGGTAGCTTCCTAATTTTCCTAAGATTCTAGTTTCTTTTCAACCCGTACATAAAAACCTTGGTATTTAGTTATTTTCTACCTCTCAGCCAGCATCATTAGATACACTGACTTCTGAAAGTGTGTCTACATGACAAGTGCAGGGAAGGTTGAACAATCTTCAATTCCACTTCTGTTCCCACATTGCCTAAGTTCAGTGACAAAGAGAAATCCACCACAACTGGAACAATGCTTGGATAAATAGAGAAGAATTTAAAGGTTACTTAGAGGTTTTCCTTCTCCTAGACTAGTTTTAAAATGAAGGCTGGAGTTTAGTCTACCCTACTATTTCATTCATAGCTAGTTAGAGGAGAAACGGTTTCATACCTTTCCCAAGTGTAACAGTGTATCTTGGACATTGGTAGTCAAATGTAACCATGTAATTTTATCATGACATATTTTAAAAAACTCAGTTCACGCCAAACAAGGCGAGTTGCCACTGTAGACGTAAGGAGCTACCGAGAATTAGGGTGAAAGTTTTTTTTTGGGGGGGGCATCCTAATTTATGACCCTCAAACCTTTTGTATCGTATACTGGATAGTTTTGGGCAAATTAGTTTATAAGGTTTTGTAAACGTACACGGTTTTTCACCAAAGTGGATATATAATGTGCTTTGTGTTTTTATATCTGGTGGTCATATCGTCCACTCGTTTTCATCTCTGGTGTTTCATTGTGTTGTTTTTTCTTTCAATTTTTTTGCCTTTTTGTTTTTGCTGGGGATGGGGCATTCTACCGGATGCCAGACATTCACCAGTTATTTCTAAAAACTTCAACTGAGAGATATTTTTTAGTATTCTAATCGTCCCTTTAAGCGCAATTGTCTTGTTTGATTTGTTCCATGAGCAGGCAAGCTAAAATAAATGTTCACATAGAAACAAAGGCCTTTTTTTTCTTTTTGTTTTTTAAAATTAAAAGACAAACCTTAATTTTCACATCTGTTTTTGTTCAAATCCATTCAACTTCCCATTTCCACTTCAGAATTATCTTTTAGGGAAATTCCATACCAAATCATCGTATTCAGATTTTGGGGATTTGAACACTATTTCATCTTTACCTAACAACTAAGAGAAATATGCAAGAACCATTCGACTAGTAGAACCCTATTTTCTAGGCAAAATTAGACAAAATCTAATTTTTTGGAGTCTGATGACACCCAAAATCCGACCACAGTAGTTTACAAAAACTGCAGTTTTGATGCCAAAACTTAATGAATTTTTTTGAAAACTTCACCATGTAAGTTTTTCAGGGCAAGAAGTCAAAAATGAAACAAACGATAAAAGGAAGGGAAAATTACTTTTATGTCCATCATTACTTTTAATGTAGACGTTTCGAAAAATGCTACGCAGAAGAAAAATTGAAGAAAAAATAACTGATAGCGTGATTGAATAATCTTTTTTATTCAAAGAACAACATATGATGAAACTAAATAAATTCTTGGGAATTTGTCACACTTAAAAAAAAAAATCATGCTGGAAATTTGCAAATGTTAATATATTTTATAGCAAAAATCCACAAATTTTCAAAGGAGTTAATACAGACAACAGACAAAAACATGATTTATGACTATTTATAGTGTCAAAATTACCTAAAATCCCACACTAAACATCTAATTAGCTTAAAATAGTGTGCAACACATACTTAATATAAAGAAAATTCAAGTATGTGCCAGTTTCCAGCAAGTTTTCACTCCAATCCATCAAGATATAAAAGTATATGCTAAATACAATCAAAATAATTTTGAGTCCTCTTCAGTTCATCTTCTAGAAGGAAATACTGCAGATGTTGGGGAAGGCGCAACTCCTATCTCTAGATTTCTCCATTTACCCCTTATAATGCTGATTGTTTGGTAAGGTAGCATCAAGTACCATTTTTAAAAAAAAACTTTAGTATGACTCGACCAAGGATTGAACCCCAGTCTTTCACTCCATTTGTGAACACTCTAACTTAACCATTATGCCAAATAGGTAACTGTCTCTAATTTTTTGTAACTTTGATTTAAAAATGAATTAAGTCCAATTGTAAATAAGAATTTAGGTGTAATTGAGAATTAATAGCCCGAGACAAGGACTGAACAGTTTCCTTCTCCTGCTTAGTACACAGTATGTTCTGCACTACATTTTTTGTTAATTGCCGACTAACACAACTGATGATTCAGCCAGTTTGCCATTGTCTTTTTTTTGTTTTTTTCAATGGCCATTTTTTTCCTACTTTATTCACTTTCTCTGATTACTACCGTCACTATACAACATTGCATTCACTTGCACATCGTCTTAGTTTACGTCCGACCAAGAATAAAGTATTTGTTGCCACATCTGGGCTGGTGCACCAACCATCAGCCTCTCTCGCTCTCTCTCTTGGACAGGATGCAATAAAGAATTTCTAGCCTAATAGGTTTCGCCCTGTCTGCAAAGCTCCAGCCCAATGTTGCATCCCTGTGCTTGTTTTACAAGTACTTCCACGCAATGTGCTCCAATAAATGAACTGCACTTGTACCTCCTTAACATTAATACCCCTGACTCACCTGACTAGCAGCAAAATTCCACCTCTTCGCTGTAGAGGTCCCTAGATTTTGGAAGATTTTCTACTCTAATATCTCCTGTCCTCGGCCGGCTTGCCTTTGGAATTCCCTTTCTGCTCTCTGTTTCCCCAACAGTACCAACATGTAGACATTTAAATGTAGTGTAAACAAATATCTTGCTGCCTAACTCCCCACCCAGGTTGCACCCTGTACTTCTGGCTTTTATCATAGTAGCCCCTTATGCTTCAGTGGCAATATACTTTGTTTGGGGCAAACAAAAGTAAACTAAAAAAAAAAAATGTGTTTGCATGTGCACAAAATGAATAGAAAATATGTATTTTTTGTTCTTCTTTTTGTATGAATCGGCATGTTTGTTTCTTTGTAACCTGTTTGATTCTGTTATTGGAACTAAGAAATAAATGTAACATTCTGTGCATACTTGTATTTGTATCGACTATCACTCTGGTTGAGCCGGCCTTGCGGCTCACTTTCGCCAATCCTGAGCTAGGTCACATGATATAGCTAGCCAATCCCGATTCCATAGTTGTAGACCAATTACTTGTGGGCCTGCTTTGTCACCTTTGATTGTCGCTACTCAGGTCTTCAACTGCTCACTAGCATGTTTGCACCAACTAGATAGAGAAGGCCCTGGGGATGAGCCAAGTTGCATGCCCAAACCATATTAGACAGTATTGGAGAAGGACAGATGTCCGGCCTTCACCAACATTCTGTGCGTAATATACAAATGTATTTAAAAAAGTTTTTTTTTTCTCTGATCAAATTAGAGAATTAAATTATTTTTTGTTGAAAATATACAATGACTTCTAAGTTTGATATATTTAAATCATTTTGGTTTATCAAATATTTGATTTCTCTAAAGCAGATACTGCACCTTCAATGAAAAAAAATCTTCACTGTATTTTGTGTTTTCAGAATTAACTATTTTAATATTCATTGGTATCTTTTATTTAAGCTATTTATCTACACTCTGTTTTTGAATATACATCTATAAAATCATCTAGTAGACAAAGTATAAAGTATTTTGCATGAGAATAATAAAAAAAATATTTGTTTATGATACCACATTGCATGCCAAGTTTTATTCAATAGTCACATATTAAGTATGTGTTGTGACTAGAGTTGTCAAACATATCAATACTTTAATATTTTTACCACAAGATGATAAAGTGATACGTTATTTATGCGTTCAATACAAAAACTGTTAAAAAATTTCGTCCTTTTCCTTTCTTAAAATCTTTATTTTTTATTTTGTTGTACTTATGTGATTACGAATCCAGCCCTTTAACCCACCATCCCTCATGAGCTGTTGTATCCTAAAAAGATCGACCGCTTCTAAAACGTTTTTCATTTCACCTTCTATTCCATCTCTATTCCCTTCTATCTATTTCTTATTCTACTTTTGCTTTTTGTCTGTTTTAAAAGGTGTCACGTG